>CM061136.1:73651169-73719119 GCA_030789695.1 Scilla litardierei
ATGTCGTAGATCAACAAGCAAACACAGAGAATTAATGGCTTAAGATTCCAAGCAAAAGCAACTAATAAAAATATGAACTTTGTCTTCCACAAAAGAGCGACGGCTAAGAACTCTCTTTTAGAAAACTAAACTAAAAAATAATCTCCTCCATGAAAAAGGTTAAAATTGTGCTTATATATGGGTATGGACCCCACAAAAATCAGGAAATATGGGCTCTTGGGCCCACTAACTAGTTTGGTCGCGGCGCCTTACTCGGTCGAGTAGCGGTGCCGCTCGGTCGAGCTGATATGCGGCTCCACTTTGCTATTTCTTTGGCTCTGGGCTGATCCGGGCTACTCGATCGAATAGACCCTCCACTCGGTCGAGTAGCTCCACTCGGTCGAGCTACAGTAGGCCTGTTTGGATGCGACTCGGGTCGAGTAGATGATCCGCTTAGTCGAGTACGCTTGGTTGCTCGGTCGAGCTACAGTGCTTGGAGAATGGGTCAGAATAGTCGCTCTGTTTGGATGCAGCTCGGTCGAGCTGGCTGTCTGCTCGGTCGAGTGGGGCGTGTCCGTTCTCGCTGGAGTTTCTTCGTGTCAGCTCGTTCGAGTGCTGGTCGACTCGACCGAGTGGCCTGGGAAATGCACTCCAATTGCTTATAGAGCTCTCAACTCTCGATTGCTTCTCATCCTCTCCTCCAATCTTCTTCCTTGCCTTTGCCACTTATGGAACCAGGCCAATTATGCTCCAGATGTCTCGGATGTGTCCGTGTCTTATAAGTGCTCCGATTCGCTCCAAAGTTCCCGAAAATCCACAAATCTATACGAAACTTGAATATAGCGTTAGGAGTGCGATAATATATGAAAATATGAAATTTGGATGACGAATATGATATGAAATGATGTCGTAAATGTATGGAAAATATTAACACATCAAAATCCCCCAAGTTTACCTCTTAATCGTCATCGTGGAAGACGAATAGAAGGCTTGCCAGATAATAAAACAATAAGAAATAGGAAAAGAATGAAAATGGGGGGAGGCGCTAGATTATTCGGTCATATCTCAAGCCATACATAATCTACATATTACGATACTCCGAAAAATGAAACACATGCAATATAGATTTCATTTCTTATAAAAATTTCGGTGCTTGCATGCTTTTAAGAGCAAAGGAAGCGACTCTAAAATTCATACAATCAATTCATATCCACCTCATGCAATTCATAGAATCTAATATACGAAAGTTGGTGATGTACTTTTCAATCAAAAGTTATAACTGAAACATATATGAATCACGCCAAGCAGTCAATAGAGAATGGAACAGAAGTCATGGCATTTGCATATTCACATCAAATCATATAAAATCCCCAAGCTAAGTTATTTCGCTAAGTTTAAGCATTATCAAACATCCTCATTCATGCACAACTCCACTCTAATGTCATACTCACTCATATGGTTAAAAGAATTCACCTCCCAAGCTTAACTTGTTGTGTACGACGTCACCGTCGTCGTCCAAGCTCATCCTCATGGGGTCTTTAGAGATCTCCTCCATGGTGTATTCGTCGGGAGCCTTGTCCTCTAGGAGTTCTAAGTAGCTTGCATCCTCGCGTGGGAAGCACTCTTTTATCAGCCTTTAGAGGTGAAACTCGACCTCAATGTTGCCAACATTCATAGATAGCGTCCCCTCACGGACGTCGATCAAGACTCAGGCCGTCACCATGAATGGACGTCCCAAAATAATCTGAGAGCTCCCCTTCTCCAGCATGTCCATAATCATGAAGCCTACTGGCACGCATAATCCTCCTGGTATTTGTAGAATGATGTCCCGTGCAATACCATGGTGTATTCGTCGGTAGCCTTGTCCTCTAGGAGTTCTAAGTAGCTTGCATCCTCGCGTGGGAAGCACTCCTTTATCAGCCTTTGGAGGTGAAACTCGACCTCAATGTTGCCAACATTCATAGATAGCGTCCCCTCACGGACGTCGATCAAGACTCAGGCCGTCACCATGAATGGACGTCCCAAAATAATCTGAGAGCTCCCCTTCTCCAGCATGTCCATAATCATGAAGCCTACTGGCACGCATAATCCTCCCGGTATTTGTAGAATGATGTCCCGTGCAATACCAATTGGGTAGGTAATAGATTGATCTGCTAATTGGATGCTCATGTCGGTAGGCTCGAGTTCCGTTTCCGTACTCAGCCTCTTGAAGTAGAGAGCGGCATCAAACTAATAATGCTTGCCCCCAAATCAATCAAAGCTCTGTCAATAGGGGTGTATAAAGCATGGTATCGTGAAACTTTCGGGATCCGACAACTTCTTAGGTAAGGACTTCTTGATAATGGAGGTGCAATTATCTGCTAGCTTCATCGCTTCTTGCTTGCGCTTCCCCGCTATTAGATCTTTCAAGAATTTAGCATAAGTGGGGGATCTCTGTAAGCACATCCAAGAAGGGGATATTCAAGTGGATTATCTTGAGGAGCTCTATGAACTTAGCATACTTTTTCTCTAGCTTGGCCATGGCTAACCTCTGAGGATAAGGAGGTGGAGGTCGGCTGCACTCGTCCTTGGTGGCATCCTTTGGAACATGTTTTTCTGAAGTAGTAGCATCCACTGGTGTCGTAGTGGTAGTAGGCAAGGTGGAAGGTAAAGCCTCCCTCTCTCCAATAGCATATGGCTCCTCTGTAACTCTCTCCTCGTCCTCGGCCATAATAGGTGATGAAATATTAGTGATATCTTCCTCTTGAGTGGGAATAGCTATTTTTGGCTTACATTCTTAGAGGCCGGCACCATTACAATGTCGGTACTCTTTCCTCCCTCATGGTGATCGCAACTACTGCATTGGCTTTGTCCCTAGGATTTGTCTCAGGCTGAGAGGACAATCTCCCTTGAGTCTTTATAAGTTGGGACATTTGGGCCTTCAGTTCATCAATGAAGGTGTTTAGATTCCTAAAATGCACTGAATTTTCGGCGTTGATTTTTTGATTGCCCGTTCATAAGGCATCCAAGGTCGCCTCTAAATTGGGTTTTGGGGTCGCCGATGGGTGTTGTTGTTGTGGGCGATTGTAGTACCCCGTCAGTCTATAAGGTCCAGATGGCCTAAACCCATACTGTTGTTGCTGTGGAGGTGGCCCTTGTTGCTGAAGAGGTTGTTGTGGCATTTGGTGGGTTGGGGGGTTGCAATGCTCCATTTGGGTTGCTATAAGAAAACTCGGGATGATTTCTCACAGTCAGAATGAACTGAAGGCCCAAATTGGGTTTTGGGGTCGCCAGTGGGTGTTGCTGCTGTGGTGGGCGATTGTAGTACCCCGATGGTCTATAAGGCCCAGATGGCATAAACCCATATTGTTGTTGCTGTGGAGGCGGCCCTTGTTGCTGAAGAGGTTGTTGTGGCATTTGTTAGGTTGGGGGTTGCAATGCTCCATTTAGGTTGCTATAAGAAAACCCGGGATGATTTCTCGCCGCCGAATTTTGCCATTGATTTCTCCCCTCCTCCCATATAATGGACTTGCTCCGCCGGTACGTCCGGTCCTTCGCAGAACACTTCTATTGGGGCATACCCTTGCTCAGCGTAGTCTTCATTGTAGCATATACCGGAGCTCTAGGAGTGAGTGGAATAGCATCCAACCTCTGTTCTATCCTTGGTACATGCTTGCAGAGGATCTCAAGTTGCTCATCTGATGTGTAGCTATCTTCACCTCGGAACCCTTAAGTGTTGAGTGTTCATCGCTCTATTGTTGGTTGTTGGATGCCATTTGTTCCAACAAAGATATGGCCTCATCAGGTAGCTTGTCCAAAAGAGCACCTTGAGCGGAGGCGTCGATGATCATTTTGGTATCTGGCTTGAGTCCATTAGAAAAAATCTGAATAAGTCCTCCTCCGGGACTCCATGGTGGGGGACTGGTGCTGCAGATCCTTGAATCTATCACATGCCTTATATAACGACTCCTGTGGGAGTTGCTTAAAGTTGGTGATCGCCCCTCTGATCCTCACCGGTTTGGACGATGGGTAGAACTTGTTAACGGAGGCAACTGTTTCCATGTTCTGAAAGTATTTGAAGGGTCCGCCCTCAACCAATAAGAGGCCTTGTCCCTCAGAATGAACGGAAATAATCTGAGCATCGACGCGCATGTTGTTGACCTGGAAGGTGTCGCACTTTGCCAAGAAGAGTTCTATATGATGGTTGGGGTTCTCATGTGCGTGTCCATGAAAGGGGTCTTGTTGCATCAGATTGATCAAGCCAGTCTTCAATTCAAAGCTTCCTGCCGCCAGCTGCGACCTCAATATAGAAGATGTACTATATATATTTGGCTTTATGTGGTCCCGAATGGACCCAGTACGTGGAGGAGTAGTATTGTTGTCTGCCATTGGTTCTATGAAAATCTGATTCCTATTTTTCAGCTCTGAGTCTTCTCGATGTCTTTTCAATCTCGGGGTCAAATAATAATTCTTCGTTAGAACCCCCGAGGCGAGTGTTCATGCACAAGCAAAAACTCAGAGTAAAATCTTCAATAACAAAGGAATAAAGAGAATAAAAATATGAAAAGATGAGAGATAGTAAGAGTTACTAATAAATTCCTCAATAGAGAAAAAACCCAAGTAATAACCGTTACCTCCCGGCAACGGCGGCAAAAGCTTGATGTATCCAAAATGTAACTTCGAGAACAATCAAGTATGGCGCAATTTTACACTGAGATAAATCTTCGGTAACGGCGCCAAAAGCTTGATGCGCCCAGAATTAATCTCAAAACCCACCTAATTGTGACACAAATCACATGAGGATAAATCTTAGCTAACAGTGCCAAGGGCTAGATGCGTTCCTAAATTAACCCCAGAAATTACCGCAAGTGCACGTGTCAGGCTTTGAAGTATAGAAAGATGTCAAACCCACAGGGAGGTGAGAACTTGGGTATTTTCCAGATCTCAGAACAATGTCAGCATGCGTACTCAAATTGGTTGTCACATAATATCTTTTATCAAGAATATCAACAATATAAAAAGACTATGGCAATAGAACTCACCACTAAGATCGTCGGATGTCGATGCTAGGTTAGGATTATTACGTTGGATTGGCTTTATTAAGGGGAGATTGTCGCATCTAAGATGTAGAACTCACGACCAACTCTCGTTGTATCACGTGTCTAACATATCCTGTATAGTCACACATCGTAGATGACTTCACAGGATGCATGCATTAAGGACGACAACTATACTCAATCTCTGCTCATGTCATCTCGTGGATTAGAGCTTCGAACTGTGAATTGGTGGCTCTTCATTGATGCTACTGTCGTAGTCATCAATTAGTAATATAGGATGTCGGTAGATCTCGTCAAAGTGCACACCACTATCGTGGTCACGAACCCTAATTGGATTCACTAGCATACTAATTAAGTTCATATGATATCCTTGCAAGATATGCACCACCTCGTGGATCACAAACCCTATATGGAATCTCCTACAACCTTGGCTAAATCAACCAAATCACACCCTTTTTTACACCAAAACAACCTACAAATCCTAACTTTACAGCTAACGTATCTTGTGTAGTCACAACTTGTAGATGACTTCACACGATGCATGCATTAAGGACGACAACTATACTCAATCTCTGCTCACGACATCTCGTGGATTAGAGCTTCGAACTGTGAATTGGTGGCTCTTCATTGATGCACTATCGCAGTCATCAATTAGTAATATAGGATGTGGATAGATCCCGTCAAAGTATGCAAGTGATCTTGGTCACGAACCCTAATTGGATTCACTAGCATACTAATTAAGTTCATATGATATCCTTGCAAGATATGCGCCACCTCGTGGATCACACCCTATATGGAATCTCCTACAAACTTGGCTAAATCAACCAAATCACACCCTTTTACACCAAAACTACCTACAAATCCTAAATTTACATCTAACATATCCTGTGTACTCACACCTTGTAGATGACTTCACACGATGCATGCATTAAGGACGACAACTATACTCAATCTCTCTGCTCACACCATCTTGTGGATTGGAGCTTTGAACTGTGAATTGGTGGCTCTTCATAGATGCTACTATCGTAGTCATCAATTAGTAATATATGATGTCGGTAGATCCCGTCAAAGTGCGCATCACTATCGTGGTCACGAACCCTAATTGGATTCACTAACATACTAATTAAGTTCATAGGATATCCTTGCAAGATATGCACCACCTCGTGGATCACACCCTTTATGGAATCTTCTTCAAACTTGGCTAAATCAACCAAATCACACCCTTTTTACACCGAAACAACCTACAAATCCTAACTTTACATCTAACGTAACATGTGTAGTCACACCTCGTAGATGACTTCACACGATGCGTGCATTAAGGACGACAACTATACTAAATCTCTGCTCACGCCATCTCGTGGATTAAAGCTTCGAACTTTGAATTGGTGGCTCTTCATTGATGATACTATCGTAGTCATCAATTAGTAAAATAGGATGTCGATAGATCCCGTCAAAGTGCACACCACTATCGTGGTCACGAACCCTAATTGGATTCACTAACATACTAATTTAGTTCATAGGATATCCTTGCAAGATATGCGCCACCTCGTGGATCACAAACCCTATATGGAACCTCCTACAAACTTGGCTAAATCAACCAAATCACACCCTTTTACACCAAAACAACCTAAAAACCTAACTTTACATCTAATTCCTAAAATCATAGGGCTAATCCATTAGCCCTAGATAAGCTTACTCATGGATCATAGAGATGGAAATAGAAAATTCGATAAAGACTAGAGAGATCAACATCGCAATTGAAGACTTTAAATTAAGCATATAAAGAGAGAAGATCGTTACCAAAATGTCATCGATTAACAAGGAAACACATAGAATTAAGGGCTAAAGATTCCAAGCAAAAGGGACTAATAAAAATATGAACTTTGTTTTCTACAAAATAGCAATAGCTAAGAACTCTCTTTTAGAAAACTAAACTAAAGAAAATAATCTCCTCCCTGGAAAAAGGGTTTAAAATTGTGCTTATATACAAGGGGTATAGACCCACAAAAAATCAGGAACTATGGGCTCTTGGGCCCACTAACTAGTCTAGCCGCGACGCCCAACTCGGTCGAGTAGCGGCACCGCTCGGTCGAGCTGACATGCGGCACCGCCTTACTGCTTCTTTGGCTCCGGGCTACTAATCCGGGCTACTCAGTAGAGTAGCCCCTTCACTCGGTCGAGCTACAGTAGGCCTAAAACTCTCCTCAAAACACCGTTTCTGTTTGGATGCGATTCGGGTCGAGTAGATGATATGCTTGGCCGTGGTTGCTCAGTCGAGCTACAGTGCTTAAAGAATGGCTCAAAAATAGTCGCTCTGTTTGGATGCATCTCTGTCGAGCTGGTTGTCTTCTCAGTCGAGTAGGGCGTGTCCGTTCTCGTTGGAGTTTCTTCGTGTCAGCTCGGTCGAGTGCTGGTCGACTCAACCGAGTGGTCTGGAAAATGGAATCCAATTGCTTCTAGAGCTCTCACTCTCGCTTTCTTCTCATCCTCTCCTCCAATCTTCTTCCTTGCCTTGCCCAACACCTATAGAACCTGGCCAATGTTACTTCATACGTCTCGGATGTGTCCGTGTCTTATAATTGCTCTGATTCGCTCCAAAGTTCCTTAAAACCCATAAATCTATACGAAACTCGAATATAGCGTTAGAAGCACGATAATATATGAAAATATGAACTTTAGATGGCGAATATGATATGAAATGATGCAGTAAATGTATGAAAAATATGGACACATGCACATACTTTGACACTTGGTTTTTGGGCTTTCTGCTTTCACTTTCATCAGTCGACTGATGTACAAAGTACATGCGCCTGTCCAGTTACAGGTGCATGTGACTTGTTAGTCAGTCGCATGTCTCTCTCTTGCCCAAAGATTCCTAGTCAGTCGCATCATCTGTTTTACACATACTTTGACACTTGGTTTTTGTGATTTCTGCTTTCACTTTCATCAGGCGACTGCTATACAAAGTACATGCACCTGTCCAGTTATAGGCACATGTGACTTGTTTGTCAGTAGCATGTCTCTCTCTTGCCCAAGATTCCTAGTTTGTCATCTTTCGGTCAGACGACTGATGTTGCTTTCTACAATCGCCTGTCGATCCTTGTCCTAACACTAGGTGTTTGGCAAGTTTCACACGTTTCGGCCAGACGACTGATGTTGGTTTCACAGTCGCCTACCCATGGCCAGGCGCTTGTGGATTCCACATCAGTCGCCTGTCCTTTCTTCCCAAACTCATTGAGTTTTCATCACCTACTCTTCTTTCACTCATTTTCTTGTAGAAGGTTTCTCAGTCGCCTGTTGGTTTACAGGCGCCTGTCAGACCTTCATCAGTCGACTATCCTACGTGGTAAGTTACCATTTGAATCCTCACCTACACTCTGATACAGTGCAGCAGTCTGCTGTGTTTTCTTCACTAGTCGACTGTCTGTTCTGTAAATTCTATCCGTTGGATGTTTCCACACAGATTTCAAAGGGGTTTTGGGTATTCTGTTTGAGGGTTTTGGAGAACCTATAAGAGGGGCTTTTAATGTTTCATTGGAGCCCCTAAGCAAGCTCTTAGCTATTCAAGCAATTAATCTCTAAGCTCGCATTCTCAAAAGCCCTAGAATTCCAATCTCATTCTCCCTTGCTCTCCAATATAGAATCGAAGTGATAATCATCTAGGCGTTTGGTAGTGACAAGATAAAGGGCTTTCTCTCTTCTTGAAAGAGACATCAACACACACACTTGCTCCTTCAAGTATGTGATTGTAAGTGTTGCAATTTTATTTCGAATTTCATGACTTTCGTAATTAGTTTTACTCTCGGTTTGTGAAAGTGGTTTGCTTGATCCCAAGTTGTGGGAGTCAAAAACATCGATTGTGTTTCGATTACATTTGTAGGGTTGCTACAAGCTGGTTTAACGGAAACCTCAAGTTAGGGTTCTAACTTGAGTATCCGGAGGTATCCGGGTGAAAGGGACGTAGGATTACCGGGAACAAGTCAGGATTGGACTTTAGTAATCCGAACCCTTGAAACATTCTTTGTGTTATCTTGTTTCATTTTGGGTTAATTTTTAATTCCGCATTTATTGTTGGTTAGGAATTTAAATTGGTATAATTATCGTTTAAATTATATAAACACTATTCAACCCCATTCTAATGTTTTCCTCATAGCCAAGGTCCTTACATATATATCATGCTCTTCTTCGGTATCACTTCCATTATTAGTGCTTACTGTCGGAATATCCACTTTTGGCATCGCGTATAAAACAGTCTAATTTGGATATTAATTTCTTTCGAATAGTAATTTTAGTGCTCACAACATAAAACAACAGTCTAATTTAAATTGGACTTGAGCAATCCTAACCCTTGAAACATTCTTTGTGTTAGCTTGTTTCATTTTGGGTTAATTTTAATTCCGCATTTATTGTTGGTTAGGAATTTAAATTGGTATAACTATCGTTTAAATTATATAAACACTATTCAACCTCCCTTAAATTATATAAACACTATTCAACCTCCCTTCTAATGTTTTCCTCATAGCCAGAGTCCTTACATATATATCATGCTCTTCTTCGGTATCACTTCCATTATTAGTGCTTATAGTCGGAATATCCACTTTAGGCATCGCATATACATCTCTAGGCTCACAACAGAAAACAAAAGTCTAATTTGGATGTTAATGTCTTTCGAATAGTATACATGTTTAGCTTGCTCTGGAAAGATATATTTATCCTATTCATAAACACTCCTTATGGAGTTCACCACCGTAAGTCCTACTAAAGTTGATATATAAAGATATTGTATCATGTGTATCATGTATCCTTTTTTCCTATTCAAACCAATTTTCATGGCATTTAAAACTATAAGAGAAAAGGAAAATATTCAATACACATAATCATTTCCTTTAATATATTTAATAAACTAAGTTATTTATTAAACTAAGTTATGCGATGTTCTCTTGCTACTTTCTTGCCAAAGAACAATGAAAATTAACATGCCAAGCTCAATCTGATATATGCATATAATTTTTTATAATGTCATCCATATAGAATTTTGCAACATGAAACTCAAAAGGGCCTAAAACAATCTTTATTCATAATTGACTTTCCCCCACCGATTCTTCTTTTTTGGTATTTGTATCATTAATTATACTTTCCATGCTCTTACATAGGTGATGGATAACTGGCCCTTACACACCACTTACAACAAGAATGTTAGTCGAGCTAAAGCGGGGGTTTGGCTTGCTATTTTGCATCCTTCATTGAATTTATATTGTCATCCATAAAGAATTTTGCAACGTGAAAATCAAAAGGGCTTGAAACATAAACCACTGTTATCTAATCCTATCCATCGACTATAGATTCCATTCGGAACAAATTTCGTCACATTCAAATTCGGACATTTTTCCCCATCACTCACACGTTCACAACCAAGCCACGAGCTATAAAAAGAATTTATTGCTAAGAAATAGACCTCGCAACAACCCGATTAAAATGAGCCACAGAGACCACTCAACGCCTGCAATCTCCGTGTTTATTTGAGCTTCCTTCAAACAAACATCACGATTCAACCAAGCCAACAACAAAGGCTGAGATTAATTTCTATCAAGTTAGTCGGCATTCCACACATGAAACACAGTCTTTATTCATCATTGACTTTCCCCCACCGATTCTTCTTCTTTTTTTGGCATTTGCATCATACTTTCCAGGCTCTTACATAGGTGATGGATAACTGACCCTTTCTTGACTAAGCACCACATACAACAAGACTGTTAGTCAAGCTAAAGCGGGGTTTTGGCTTGCTATTTTGCCTCCTTCATCCATAAAGAATTTTGCAACGTGAAAATCAAAAGGTCTTGAAACAGTCTTTATTCACCATCGACTTTCCACCACATATTCTTCTCCTTTTTTGCTTTTGCATTATTAATTAAACTTTCAAGTATTATTATTTTTCACTTGATCTCTTACAATATTCTATGTTACCTGCCTGCATAGAAGATTCTCCATTATTATTTTTGTTGACATAAGTATTTGAGTAAATGTAAAGCCCACTTTGGGCCTTTAATAAACCCCTTCCTCTTTTCTTTTTCGTTAACCCACCTTCAACGAAGCCTCGAGGGCTCGTTTCATTTGCTACTGGATCTCTTCCCCTCGTTCAACTCGAATGAATCCCGCTAGGGCTCGGAGCCTCACGCCTGCTCTCCCATCGAGTGGGTCCCTTGTCACTTTCGTCGCCCTTGTCATTTCCCTGTGACATGTCCTGTTGATATATCCCATCCATCGAAGCGATGGGGTTTTGCCGCCTTCGTCACCTCGTCGCGACGTCATGCATGTCCTTCGTTGGGTCTGTTCAACGACTATTTAGCTCTCCCCTCCCCTCCCCTCCTCTCGGTTGCATATACTACAGTCCATCATTAATTTTTCTTCTAAGTTGTGATTTCGGCGGCTCTTCGGGTTTGAGTTCGTACTTATTTCTTGGGTGATCTGATGTGGCTTTCGAATCATATCTTTCGTTGGCTTTTTGGATTCGAATAAGAAGATTTTATCTCCCCTTTTTGTTCAGCTTTTTTTGATTTTCTTGCATGCTTTATCTGAGATGGAATGTTGGGATATTGAGAGAAAAATGGGATTTTTACACACGTGAGAGGATGATTTGGGGAGTGGAGTAGGGGTGGAGTCCCTACGATAGTTTAGTGCAGTTGGTTTCCCTCGCCTACTTGTCGTGGAGCCCCGGGGTCCTCGCTTGGGCCGTGGCTGCGGTCTGCCCCTTTGCATACTGTTTTTGGGGGTTTCAGTGGCTCTTTTGATTGTAGGTTGTCTCTACTTGCTGAATTGGGAGCTGCGGCTCCCTCTTGGTTGCGGTATATGGCCCCTTGCTGACGGTGCTTGCTGCTTGTTATTTCCTGTTGTTGTTTGGGTTTGGCTGAGGGCTTTGCTTGCTGTTTTGGGTTGTTGTTGAGGTTTACTTGGGATATGAGACCCGTTCCTCTCGTTATTTTGATCAGTATCCCATAGTCCCTTGCTAGAAACAACATGGATTTTGCCGTAGGTATGGGTCCCCCCGCCACGTGATGAAAGACCCCCCGATCTGATCCCAAATGGCCTAGAGCCATTATGAGTTAACTTTTGAGTTTTTCCTTATTAAACCGATGTGGTGTTTTCTAGTTTACTGGTTCATTGCATGAGACAGTTTGGTGCTTTATTTACAGTTTAGTTTGAAATATCATGCCATGAGAAATATCCATGCCTTTACTTTATCACATGCCAGTTTCATTATCATGTTGTCTCTTGAGATTGCTAGTGCCATGGAGTTTAATTTTATGATTAAATTGCGTCGTCCCCGGGTGGTTACATGTACGATAGTGGACTATCTTACGGTAGATTCTTGACATGATAGGTTGACTGATGACTTGACTATGCAGTTTGTTTAATATTAAACGTAAGACGCCACACGACACTAAAAGTAATAAAATGTTAATTTCTGCTTGACTCACCGGGTTTCGGAAAACTTATGATCGAGTGAGTACGGGAGTGACTAGACCGGATCTATAGCTCCCCTGGTTGAGGAGGGGATGTCCATCATTCAGATGGGTTCTGAGTTTGGAGGGCAGACATGGACGGTCATCTTGATGGGTCCTGGAGCCCTCATGACAGGTTACAGTGTTACAGCTCTTGCAGTACAGTACTTTCTTCTTTTGAACTCGGCCCGAGGTCGCACCCTCGTTGTTTTGGTAGCTCCTAGTTGTACACCGTGCTCCCATTCATAAGTCACAACCTAGGACTGGTTTACAGTAGTAGTTACTCCCTTACAGTAGTTGAGACATTAAATGCTTATCACATGCTTTATTTAAGTACTATGTCATTATAACTACTGCTCATGTTTCCTTTCTACACTATTATTATCATGCTGTCATTTGGCTAGATATTGTCTACTCCTCTGAGCTGTGGTACAACTTCTGTTGTCCGCTTAGTGACGTTCACGATTACTCCAATGCGTTGGATTCGGAGTTTCCGATCCAGGACGACAGGCGTTGAGTTGGGTCTGCTCGTGACTGCCCTCGTGTACTCCTTTTGTAATTTTGGTTTTAGGCTTGGAGCGGGCTTGTAAGTGTACTTTTGTTCTATGCGTTTAAATTCAGTTTTATATATGAGTATCTCTTTACCTTTCTGTCTGTTCTCTTTGTTTTCACTGGCATATGCGGGACCTGCACACACACTTTCACAATTGTGGCGGTACCCGGGAGACGGGGCGTTACAATTTGAGTATCTGGTAGGCCGATATGTCCGAGCTTGAATCAAAGCTCTTGCATTGACCCTTTCTTGACTGGCCTGTACACCACATACGACACGAACATTAGTCAAGCAAAAGCACGGTTTGGGCTTGCTATTTTTCCTCCTGCAATGATCAAATTAGTATCTTCATATGAATCAATCACGAGAATGTAGAAGTTGAGAGTCACTTTTTTTCCTTTTGAAGATTATATAAAGATGGATTGGCCAGTGGTATTTTTAAAACTTCACCTATTAAGTAGCTTTCATGGACTTGGTAGGATTGGTAAACCTTAGTGAAATATATTAACATTTTTCACCTTAGCTTTGCACAAATAGTCATAATAAAGATTTATAATTGGGATTTGGGGGAGGAAGCAAATGGACTAACATTTATTTAAGCAAGGGTACAAAAACTCTACTTAATACTAATTTTTAATTACACACGAGATGTTTGAAGTAAAAAATAGAGGGTTCTCCATAATTGATAGAAAATTTTAGAAAGAGACTACAAATCATAAAAAGGAGGTTCCCAAATAAGTATTAAGAAAGTCACTTCAAGGTATTTAGAAGCATTTCCCGTTTATTTTTCAAAACTCCCAATCCCTTGTCGCAATAAGGTTGGACTCAACAATCTCGTAGATAGCTCATACTTTAGAGTCTATGTTGTCATTGGAAAAAAAATAAATAAAAAGTTTATGACATCTCCTTATTTATTATTACTTTTATTTTTATTTATTTATTTATTTATTATTTTTGTTATATTATAGAACCTTTAGAATCAAATTTAATCAATATCTTGAGATATCTTGAGATTTCGGGTCTGAACAATGCAGTTGTGAAACCCAATACAGTTGCCCAATAGAATAATTGACAAGATTTGGCCCAAAAAGCCTAGCCCTGGCATGGTCCTATTAAAAAATAGACGGTGGTTGATGGGCCTAGCTTTTTGACTCAACAATCTCGTCGCTAGCTTATACTTCAGAGTCTATGTTGTCATTGGACAATAAATAAATAAAAAGTTTATGACATCTCATTATTTATTATTACTTTTATTTTTATTTATGTATTTATGTATTATTTTTGTTATATTATAGAAACTATAGAATCAAATTTGATCGCTATCTTATGATATCTTGAGATATCGGGTCTGAACAATGCAGTTGTGAAACCCAATACAGTTGCCCAATAGAATAATTGACAAGATTTGGCCCAAAAAGCCTAGCTCTGGCATGGTCCTATTAAAAATTGACGGTGGTTGTTAGGCCTAGCTTTTTGTAACCGGAACATTGGGCCGGAATGTGTCAACATTGGGCCAGAACGTGTCTAGATCTAGTCTTGGCCAAGGGAGGACCACTTCAAGCCATATGCTAAAGGCCAAAATTTAATATATCCATACTAATTTTCTATAAAATTAATCAATGTGCCCTTTTTGAACACAAACTCACTTGATAATCATTTTTAAAGATAAATTTTATATTTTCCAGTTTTTAACTAATCCTACTTCATTCAAGTAATCGTTTAAATTCAGTTTTCGAAATTTGTAGTTTTTATTTTAAAAGAAATAATAATAATTGTGTACCGTGTTTTGTTAAGTTCGGCATGAGCTAGCATGAAAGGCTAACTAACGGAGAATGTAAGGGCCATGCCTAAATCAGAATTTACGTTTTTTTCTAACATCTGTCCCTTAAATTAGGCATGGCAAATGGCTCAGGTCGGGTCGGGGTTGAGTTTGGGTCGGGTCAGGTTCGGTTCGGATCGTATAAGGGTAAACCCGAACCCGACCCGGATTGAATGCGGGTCGAGGTTCAGAAACCCGCACTCGACCTGGGTGTAGATTGGATCACCCTTATACGACCTGGTTTGTCTGGCGTGCCAGGTTCGGGCTGAAAAGGGGAGGAAAAATATGCAATCAACAAGATTTGAACCCTCAACACTTACCAAGTAGTTACCAAGTGATGATGCGAATATTTATTATTTATACATATATTAAAAAGATAAAGCTGGAATCGATTTATATGTAATTAATAAGTCACAAGAACACTAAACAACCCAACGGGATTTGAACCTGAGCCCCCTGAGCCGCATGATCACTTACTATTGAGACAGTGAGCTTTTGATTATACGGTAATTATGTGCGTGTGTGTGCACGCGCGCGTGTAAATGGGTGGAATCTGGGGTTGAGTCAGGTTGGCGGGTCAAACAAACCCGTACTTGACCCGAATTTTATTCGGGCCATCTACGCCAATCCGGATCCTACCCGACTAGAATTGGCCCATACGAGATTAGGTTTGGTACAGATAGGATTGGGTTTATTTTGCCACCACTAATTCTTAATTAGACATCAATTCCCCAAATTTTCGTTCTGATCATGGCTTTCCTTTACGACCCAAGATGGTGAATTGAAATCTTCTTTTTTGAAGGATCAGTCTCCCACATAGCATTACACCTCTTCTTTGGGTGTCCTTGAGATTTTATTTTGATCTTGCTAATGAGAATTTCCATTGCTTATTTTACTTTTTTGATCACCTCACCTCCTCCTTCAAAAGATTATAATTTCAAATTTTTAGATTGTGTGTTAATAGGCGAGTTTGTTTGGATAAAATACAAAGTAAGGGTCTGTTTGGTGAGACGTTGCTATCTTGGTGAGTAGTTAGTAAATTTGGGAGCATCTTGCAAGCAGTTGAGTTCTTGCTTAGTGGTTGTTTGCCTAGATCTTGTCTCCTGATCAGTATATGTAAATAACTAAACTGAAGGAAAAAAGTCTGATTAGAAATTTTAAGGAAAAACTAGACAATAAATTTTTGTACCATTTCTTCGGTGCGCCTTCTAGCCATTCTTCTAGCCATTTTCGTGGATCACAATCTATGTGTGCAATCCAAATTCTGTCACGTGTACTGAAACTTTTGATCATCTGCTGAGTGATGATGTAGATTGTCGCTTCAGTCATACACGAAAGCAGCTATTATACTTTTAAGTCTCCATTTCATGACTAGAAACTCATTCTTAGTACCAAATGCTCCGCATTGGAGATAAAACAGAGATCAAAATGGCAAGAAAGCCTCATTCAGGCACCTACGATGTCCATTCAATGTTGGAGGGTGATGTCGATGATCAGAAACTGACAAAGAAAACCTTAATTTACCAATCAGTTTGAGGAGGAGCACATCTTTTGAGCTGCATTGGTTACACTCGTTTCAAATCATTGATGTGTTTTAACAATGTGGAGTAGTGCCTAACCCTGGAACATTTGATTTAAGTCCCAGAGTGATATGCCCACACTTATTGAATGATCCTTATCCTTCCCTCCACCTGCCTATTTAAAATCACCACCAGACTGTTCTTATTTTTTTATTCATTTGGGTCCTCATTCAGGCACCTACGATGTCCATTCAATGTTGGAGGGTGATGTCGATGATCAGAAACTGACAAAGAAAACCTTAATTTACCAATCAGTTTGAGGAGGAGCACATCTTTTGAGCTGCATTGGTTACACTCCACCTGCCTATTTCCCAGAAATCACCACCAGATCACCACCAGACTGTTCTTATTTTTTTATTCATTTGGGTCCTTAAAGATGTTTATTAAAGTAAATATATTTTTCTGGTAAGCTGGTTTCTTTGTTGTGGCACGGACTGTACCTTCAAAGTTTTTGTTCTCACTGTCCAAGGGTAGAACAGTGTTTTGTGCCATTCAGGTATCCAATGGTTAGTTCAACTTAATTTTACTTCAAAAAAGCAAACGATTTAATGAAGTTAATTTTAGAAATTTATTTCAGTTCAAAAAACAAAAATGTTTATAAACGGGCTTCTTGGTGGGCCTTGTTTTAGTTTAAATAATTGTGACTATTTAAGAAGAGAAGTTAAAATTTTAGTAAATTTTAGTGATTCTTGAAGAATCAAATTTACTAAAAATAATTCTAACTTTGGTCATGTTTATGAAAGAATATAGGAATTTTGAGTTTACAGTTACTAACAGTTTTAGCTATTTTAGAAATTATGATTAGTGTTAATTAAATATAAATCTAGAAGTTTAAAAATTATAGAAGTTAATTTCTTCTTGACGTGATAAATTTTACCATCCATTAGGACACCCAAAAAAAGGTCAGTTTGTTTTGATCCGCAAAGGCCGCACAAGAATATTTCCAACTTATTACAATCTCAAACGAAAACTTACTTTTATAGAAAACTCCATTTGTATTACATTTCCACATGGGGTGGGGGGGCACGAAAGAAAGAAAAAGAATATGAAAGTGTTAGCGACTTGATGGCTTTCATTGTGACCCCAAGTAGTTAAAAATTTATACATGGTACAGTTCAGTTCCAGTTCAATTCAAAGATTTCAAAATCAAGAGTTTTTCATTTTTTTTGTTAATTCTTTGTCTCAACTATGAAAGAATTTTTAGAAATTCATGAAAACCTATGAAAAACTTGACTAGAAATTGTTTGGAGAGAATGCCGAATAATACCAGAAGAATCCATGATGAGAATCCACGACGAGGAAGGAAGAAGAATTGGGTTTGAATCTTCTTGTTGATTGTACGAATTGAGAGAGTGAGATGAGAGCCCTTTCTTCTATATTTCTGGATTACGCTCTTTCTAAAATTAGAAAGCGTTAAAAAAGAAATCACCGTACTTCAACAAGGGCCACACCCTTATTTATAGAATTTGCATTTTACTAATCAGCCCATCATTAATTAGTAATTGCATCATGAATTCCACACATTTGCAAATAAGTCTCCACACTTATTATTAATTAAATAGGACCATAAAACTTAATTTGATCATTACAATTAAGTTCTAAATTAATTCTTTAGTAATATATATGTGACAATTAATGCAACATGTGTGCGTCCACACGTCCAAATGCAAATACGAGTTATATACAATGATATGAAGTCCATAATTCCAACAATCTCCCATTTGGACAACATAGCCATGTGTATAAATAACTCATCTTGATCACTCATAAATTACTCTGTAAAACTGAATATCTGTACACAACTGAATTTAAAACATCTCGTCCATTAGTCTCACCGATACAGGAACCAAAGGAGCAGTTGCTGTCAAATTTCACGCAACTAAACTCGCTTTGATTACAAGTATCAATTCAACTAAATGACATAGATAGTGTGGATGTGTGGCATGGAAATTACATGGTAAGTGATCTATGCATGCCTATTTCCAACTGGTCCAACTGAAAGTAAACTTATGAGATCGGAGATCAGATCATAATAATAACTGAATGAACTCAATACTATATAAATAGTCGAATAATGTCATTACAATATGTATTAAGCTAGACAAACACAATATACTCACACTTTTCAAATTGCATCAAATTTATAATACCCATATGAGTTACATGCTCATGAAAAGCTGAAGGCGTTAATGCCTTATTGAGCGGATCCGCAACCATATAATTTGTAATATAGTAATATTACAGTAATATATATGTGACAATTAATGCAACATGTGTGCGTCCACACGTCCAAATGCAAATACGAGTTATATACAATGATATGAAGTCCATAATTCCAACAATCTCCCATTTGGACAACATAGCCATGTGTATAAATAACTCATCTTGATCACTCATAAATTACTCTGTAAAACTGAATATCTGTACACAACTGAATTTAAAACATCTCGTCCATTAGTCTCACCGATACAGGAACCAAAGGAGCAGTTGCTGTCAAATTTCACGCAACTAAACTCGCTTTGATTACAAGTATCAATTCAACTAAATGACATAGATAGTGTGGATGTGTGGCATGGAAATTACATGGTAAGTGATCTATGCATGCCTATTTCCAACTGGTCCAACTGAAAGTAAACTTATGAGATCGGAGATCAAATCATAATAATAACTGAATGAACTCAATACTATATAAATAGTCGAATAATGTCATTACAATATGTATTAAGCTAGACAAACACAATATACTCACACTTTTCAAATTGCATCAAATTTATAATACCCATATGAGTTACATGCTCATGAAAAGCTGAAGGCGTTAATGCCTTATTGAGCGGATCCGCAACCATATAATTTGTATCTATATGCTCAATACTTATTAAACCATTCTAAACTCTTTCTTTCACAACTAGGAATTTGATGTCTATATGACTAGATTTAGACGAACTCCTATTGTTATTGAAATATAGGACTGCTGCTCTATTGTCACTATATAATTTGAGTGTCATTTCAGTGCCGTAGACAATTTGTAGTCATGAAATGATGTTTCGCAGCCATTTTGCATGATTTGATGCACCGTAGCATGCAACAAACTCTGCCTCCATAGTAGAGGAAGCAACGAGAGTTTTCTTAGTGCTTCTCCATGAAATTGCACCTTCGGCTAGTAGAAAAAATGTAGCCAGATGTGGATTTTCTATTGTCTTGGCATCCAGCAAGGTCGGACTGAGAATACCCAACGATCTTAAGATTATCCAACCTCCTATATGTGAGCAGATATCCTTTTGTTTTCTGTAAGTATCTAAAGACTCTTTTAGCTAATACCCAATGTTTTCTTCCTGGATTGCTTTGATATCTGCCTAGCATTCCCACTATAAATGAAAGATCTGGCCGATTGCATACTTGTGCATACATAAGACTTCCCACTGCAGATACATATGGGATATTCTCCATATACTTGGCTTCAATATTATTATTTGGACAATGCTTAAGACTAAATTTGTCTCTGTTTGACACGGGTGTGTCATGTGGTCTACAATTTTGCATGCCAAACCTTTGCAGTATCTTTTCGATGTAACCCTTTTATGATAATCCAAGAATTCCTCGGAACGATCACGATGAATTTGGATTCCTAACACATATGATGCTTCTCCAAGATCTTTCATATCGAAATGCTCTGATAGAAATTTCTTGGTATCCTGAAGAAACTTTACATCACTGTTGGCAAGCAAAATATCATCGACATATAATATCAGAAATATAAACCTACTCCCACTGAACTTATGGTACACATAAAGAAGCAAAATATCATCGACATATAATATCAGAAATATAAACATACTCCCACCGAACTTATGGTACACATAATCTTCAACTATATTGGTCTCAAAACCAAATGGGAGAACAATTTGATGAAATTTAAGGTACCATTGACTTTTTTAGTTTGCATACCAAACTGTTATCTTCTTGAGCACATAAATAACGTTATCTTCTTGAGCACATAGATAGACTTTTTTAGTTTGCATACTAAACCGTTATCTTCTTTTGGGGATAACCCTTCTAGTTGCACCATATAGATGGTTTCCTCAATGTCACCATTAAGAAAGAATGTCTTTACGCCCATCTAATGTAACTCCAAGTCAAAATGTGCCACAAGCGCCATTATGGTCCTAAAGGAGTGTTTCGACGAAACAGGAGAGAAAGTATCTTTATAATCGATACATTCTCTTTGAGTAAATCCTTTTGCGACAAGACGTGCTTTATATCTTTCCACATTACCTTGTGAATCTCTTTTGGTTTTGTAAACCATTTACAACCAATTGATTTCACACCTTTAGGTAATGGGACAAGGCCCCAAGCGTCATTGTCTTTCATGGATTGAATTTCCTCACACATGGTTGCGATACATTTCCGAGAGTTTGAACATTCGATCGCTGCGTGAAATGTGCCCGGGTCATCTCCCACTGGACCATCATTTAATTCATGCTCATTGAGAAATACAATATAGTCACTTGATATTGCGCTTCTCTTTTCTATTGTGGATCTTCATAGAGGTACTGGTTCTTCTTGAATTTGAGGGTGTTGAGTTTGATCTTGAGGTTGAATTTGATTTTGAGATTCCTCTTGAGTCACCATTTGAGGAATTTCATTTTGATGGGTGGAATGTTCACCAACTTCACTTATTAGATAGTGCGATAAAATTACACCAGAAATGAAAACTTGATCATAAATTGCAACAACTAAAGGAAAAGGTATTTATGAATCATCCTCAAAAGTGAAGTCATTATCCTTATCTTTCCCCCAAACTCAACATCATCAAGAAACCGAGCATTTCTCGTCTCAAAGAATGTTCTTCTCTTGGGATCGTAGAATTTATAACCTCGTGATCTTTCAGCGTATGCCACAAAATAGTTACTAACTGTTCTTGATTTCAGCTTTTTCTGGTTTGGCCTATAAGGTCTAGCCTCAGCTGGACATCCCCATACTAGTAAATACTTTAAGACAAATTTTCTACTTGCCCATAACTCATAAGAGGTATTGTTAGTAGATTTAGTTGGCGCACGGTTGTGGATATAGACTGTAGGTTTTAGCGCATATCCCAAAGTGATTGAGGTAAGGTTGTATGAGAAATCATACTCCTTACCATATCCTTAAGGGTTCTATTTCGTCTCTCGGCTACACCAATGAACATAATAAAATACCGTTGACCATTCCAAGCAGTTGTAGGAAATGGTCTACAAATATCGGTATGTATTAGTTCTAAGGCGTATTAGCTCTCTCAGCATATATATATCTCTTGTTTGTTATTTTGCCCTTTATGCACTCAACACATATTTTCATATTATTTATTGATCAAGTTTATCGAGAATTCCATCTTTCACAAGTCTGTCAATTCTCCTTTTTGAATATATGACCCAAACACATGTGCCATAATGAATAAGAATTCTCATTTGGAAATTTACGTTTTATGCCTCTAGTTTTAGTTGTTTGAGACTCATGGTTTGTGCCAACCATATCAAGCATATAAAGATTATCATTACAATATAAATTACTAGTTCCAACACATATAGTCCCTTAAATTATGAATTAAGAAACAAATTTCCTATTATGGTTCCAAAAGACAAAATAAAATCTTCATTGTCGAGAACAAGAATTGAATCTAAATTCCGTCTAAATGATGGTACAATCAAATTATTCTTTAATTCTAAATAAAAACCATTACATAATAACAATCTAAAAGTCCCTATGCCTACAACTTCCTCTGGGTCTCCAGCTCCCATATAGATGTGTTTTTCATCTTCACTGGGCCTTTGGTAGTTCAGGAAACCCTGCATAAATATACTTACGTGAGTTGTGGCACCCGAATCAAACCACCAAGTATATTTATGAACTGAAACCATTGCAATATGAGTGCAAACAAGAGAGAAAGACTTACCCTTCTTCATGCACAAGGCATGATATTTTACACAGTCTTTATTAACATGAGAAGCATCTTTGCAGAAAAAGCACTTCATTTCTTTTTTCCCCTTATTGGAGACCTTTTGCTTTTTCCGCGATCCTGATGCCGCAGTCGTTTTGCCTTTCCTCTTCTTTTTACCAAAAGAAGATGCTGAAGCTAAGTGAGCACTATATTTGTCTTTTATTGGTTCATTTTATCTTCATCTTGAACCAAATGAGAAATGAGCTCATTCAATGTCCATTTGTCATTCTATATTGGGGACCTTTTGCTTTTTTCGCGATCCTGATGCCGCAATCATTTTGCCTTTCCTATTCTTTTTACCAAAAGAAGATGCTGAAGCTAAGTGAGCACTATATTTGTCTTTCGTTGGTTCATTTTATCTTCCTCTTCTAACAATTATAGCTCACTTCAAATTGACTAAATTGAGGAGGAAGGGATATCGGCACCAAATGAACAAGAAAATCTTCTGGTAACTCAATTTTAAGTGATTTAAGTTTTCAAGAAAGATTATACATTTCTAGAATGTGCTCCCTAATGCTTCCATTACCCTTATACCTTATGGAGACAAGATTTCTAAGTGCAGCACTTGTCTCTGCCTTATCGCTTTTTTCAAAGCGCTCTTCAAGTGTTTGAAAGAAATTCTTAGCGTCATATTCTCAGTCATAATGTCCAGAAAAGCTTCGGCCGCTGCATTTCTCATGATCATTAGACCTATGTGGTTGGATCTTTCCCACATTTCGAAAGTTTTCTCCTCTTGATTAGTACTTTTTGCAGTAAGTGGTGATGACTTATCAACCCTCAATGCATAGTTAATATGCATGCAGACCAAAACCATTTTCACCTTATTTTTCCAAGTTTTGAAATTAGTTCCATTCAACATGGGAATGCTATTGATGGAAGCAGAAACCGAACTTGCATTTTTAATATTAGCCGTATAGAGAACAAAAAATGTAAGTTAGGTCACAATTAATAAAAAATAGTGATCCTAAATGAATAATAACTCATCTACAAGTTGGTCAATGCAACATCAAACATATAGTCTTTGGACTAAATATTAAACTTGCTAGTAATCAACTTGTTGTATAAATCGAAATAAATGACATCGTACATACAAAAACTTAATCTTTCTTTAGTCCAGTTACGTATTCGCAAGGTACATATTATAGTTATCAATATTCATTACCATATGTACATATTAACTTCTGCCAAACAACAGTTTTCCTTTGGGCCAACATGTTGCTCGCATGAAATAATGCAAACAAAATTAACTTAGTTATTCACAAATTAAAACTTTTGTTTGGATAATAACAACTCATCTACAAGTTGGTCAATGCAACGTCAAATATATAGTCTTTGGACTAAATATTAAACTTGCTAGTAATCAACTTGTTGTAGTAATCGAAATAAATAACATCGTACATACAAATACTTAACCTTTATCGTATAGAGTAGAGCACAATATTAAAGCTAATCTCTATAGAGTAGGGCATGAAGCCAATATCGTATAGAGTAGAGCACAATATTAAGGCTAATCTCTATAGAGTATGGCATGAAAGCCAATCTCTTATAGAGTAAAGCACAATATTAAGTCTAATAATCTATATAGAGTAGAGCATGAAAGCCAGTCTCTAGAGTGGGCATGAAAGCCAATCTCTTATAGAGTAAAACACAATATTAAGTCTAATCTATATAGAGTAGAGCATGAAAGTCAATCTAGAGCACAATAATTAAAACTAAATACAATATAATTAAATAATAATTATTATTATTTGCTGAAGTAATTCAAATATAGCATTAGAAAAAATATAGCCTAGTGGTTGACTTCTCTCCTCGCTACCCATTGTTCGCAGGATCAAATCCCAATGAATGCAACCACTTGCTTTATTTTGTATATGAATTAAACCCAACATAAATTTTACTTAAGTAATTTTTTTGGAAATTACCATACAGGATCAATGTAATAGAGTCGTGGGTTCGAACCCCGACAACCAAGGAGTCGCCGGTTCGAACCCCGATAAGTTGCGGGTTCGAACCCCGACAAGTGCAACAAAAATTGAGTTTTTCTTTTTAGTCGGTTAAAACCAATACAATTGTAATTCAAATAAATTAATTGCATGGAAGTTGCAGTCAAAAACTTTAGCCCAAAGCAATGTTTTGACAAATAGTTGGCGCAACGAACTAACTATTTTCGTTTATGAATATTTAACCAATACAGTCATACTTCAAATGAATTAATAACACTATAGTTGCATGAATTAATAACACTATTGTCTAACCTAACAGTAGAGCCCAATTTACATAATCCTAGTGTTGCGGGATCAAAACCCAATAAGCGCAAACCCATTTATTTTGTTTAATTTCAGTTATAACTGCCACCAAAATACTACAAATAAATTAATTATATACCATATATTGAATGAAAAACGTATCATAGTGGTAAGTTATTTAGCCTTAGTCCTTTCAGTCGAGGGATCGAGTCCCGCTACGGTGAGTTAAATTTTTTTATAAAAAATTCCTGCGAAAGCCCCAGACGCGAAACATTGCCGACGCCCACAAAACGTGAAAAATGGTGAAAAACGCATTTTTAAAACCCAAAAATTTGCAACTTTTACATGAATTTGGGCACAAAATTTTTGAAAATCATCGTAGATTGTTATCCAAACAATCCTCGATCAAGTTGGCTCTGATACGAATTGAAAGAATTTTTAGAAATTCATGAAAACCTATGAAAAACTTGACTAGAAATTGTTTGGAGAGAATACGAAATAATACCAGAAGAATCCATGATGAGGAAGAAAGAAGAATTGGGTTTGAGTCTTCTTGTTGATTAGACAAATTGAGAGAGTGAGATGAGAGCCCTTTCTTCTCTATTTCTGGATTACGCTCTTTCTGAAATAAGAAAGCGTTAAAAAAGAAATCACCGTACTTCAACAAGGGACCACACCCTTATTTATAGAATTTGCATTTTACTAATCAGCCCATTATTAATTATTAATTGCATAAGGAATTCCACACATTTGCAAATAAGCCTCGACACTTATTATTAATTAAATAGGACCATAAAACTTAATTTGATCATTACAATTAGGTCCTAAATTAATTCTTTAGTAATATATATGTGACAATTACTGCAACGTGTATGCGTCCACACGTCCAAATGCAAATACAAGTTATATCATTGTCCATAATTCCAACAAACTATCCATATAGTTTTTATTTCATTGAAATTTATAGATCCATTTTAGACTATGTCCAATCATCAAAATAGTCAATGGTTGTCTATTTTTCTCGTTTAGGCTACATGCTAAAATATTCAATAAAATGAAAGTAGTCATGAACCGGAGATAATTTGAATCAGAAAATATTGCTAATATTGCATATTAGTTTTATGGTATTCAGGATATACATATAGAGTAACTGCTAGGAGCTAAAGTTGCTGAAATGTTCATTTCAGTTAATTAGATATATCAAATGAGTTGCATCCGTACTTTCTTTTTCCCCTTTCACTCTATTTAATTAATTATGAACAAGCTCATCCATCCTATTCATCAACTATATTTTAAAAAAACTTTTAGAGATCTATATTTTCTTCTTAGTATTTTTTCTTCTTCTTTATCTTCTCCATATTTCAGTAAACGTTTCAACAGATCAAGAAACACGAAATAACCATTATGGCCCTTTTCAAATTTCCAAAACCGTTCTCATTTTGTCAATACAATGAGCTGATACTTCATTGGTCAGATGTGGAATAATGGAGGTTGATGGAAGAGAAGATGATAATTCAAATATAATGTTAGAAAAAAATAATGAGAGGTGGAAGATCGGTTGTCTGTTAAACTCTAATGGTAGAAAAGCACAGGGAAGAGGATGAAGGCACACATTACATGTTGATATAAGGTCTCTATTTATTTTCATAATCTAAATGCAGCATTTTTCAGTTTTGATTAACCAGTTTCCAAGTGAGCTTTATATTGTCATAGATTTATAAGAGACCGATATCTAACTAAATATGTTATTTTCCACGGACTTCTTTATAAAAAAACTCAGTTAAACCATTCAGTAATAATTGCATTTTTCTATGTTTAGGCTTTGTTATGCTAATATCATAATAGACTTGAATTAATGACCAATTAGCATGACTTCTTTCATAAGGTACATGTGTACTTGGGTGATTCTTTGAAAATAATACTTCGATTCAATTACCCTCCAAACACATGTTTCAAACCAAATATTCATCTACATTGTCTGTCATACATGTATTAATTTCTTCATGCTTCAAATATTCTTTACTTTCTTATTGTTGTTGTGGTAGCTAGTGGACAATTACTTGTAGTGGATGGATAGGAAACAAATGACCTGAAGATATATTGTTGCGAGTGTATGAGTTTCATGTGACTATATGGTAGCTAGTGGACAATTACTTGTAATGGTTGGATAGGAAACAAATGACCTGAAAATATATTGTTGCGTGTGTATGAGTTTCATGGGACTATTTGGTGATGTGTAATTGGTTACATCGATAGGTATGGTGAAGTTGAAAGTAAAAGGTCTTTGGATTTTGATAAACTATTGAAAATGATAAGACTTGTAGAGTTGAGAGTAAAAGGCATGTGTACTATGGCGATTCTATGAAAATAATACTTGGATTCAATTACCCTCCAAACAAATGTTTCAAACCAAATATTCATCTACATTATCTGGCGTACATGTATTAATTTCTTCTTGCTTCAAATATTGTTTACTTTCTTACTGCTGTGTTGGTAGCTAGTGGACAATTACTTGTAATGGATGGATATGAAACAAATGACCTGAAGATACATTGTTGCTAGTGTATGAGTTTTTCATGGGACTATTTGGTGATGTGTTTAGTAGGTCACAAAATTGGTTACATTGATAGGCATGGTGAAGGTGAAAGTAAAAGGTCTTTTGATTTTGATAAACTATCGAAAATGATAAGACTTGTATAGCAGAGCTCTAACATCTAAATGCTAGTGGATCAAATGAATGTCCAGATGATATATGATTTGAACTAGTGGACAATTACTTGTAATGGATGGATAGGAAACAAATGACCTGAATATATATTGTTCCGAGTCATACATGTATTACTTTCTTCTTGCTTCAAATATTCTTTACTTTCTTATTGCTGTGGTGGTAGCTAGTGGAGAATTACTTGTAATGGATGGATATGAAACAAATGACCTGAAGTATATTGGTGCGAGTGTATGAGTTTTTCATGGCACTTTTTGGTGATGTGTTTAGTAGGTTACAAAATTGGTTACATTGATAGGCATGGTGAAGATGAAAGTAAAAGGTCTTTTGATTTTGATAAACTATTGAAAATGATAAGACTTGTAGAGTAGGGCTCTAACATCTAAATGCTAGTGAATCAAATGAATGTCCAGATGATATATGATTTGAACTATATGAATATAGACCTATAGCTAGTATGAAATTCAAGAAAAGTACGACAGTGTTATACCATTGATGCTAGTGAATCAAATGGATGTGCATGTGTGATATATGGATTTTGATAAACTATTGAAATGATAAGAATTGTAGAGCAGAGCTCTAACATCTAAATGCTAGTTAATCAAATGAATGTCCAGATGATATATGATTTGAACTATATGTCTATAGACCTATAGCTAGTATGAAATTCAAGAAAAGTATGACAATGTTATACCATTGATGCTAGTGAATCAAATGGATGTGCATGTGTGATATGTGGATGACAAGCATACTCCAATATTGGTCTAACAACTGAATGATTTTCCATCTTTTCAGCATAATATTGTTATCCACATGATACTAATTCTTTGAGAGATTAAAAACAATTTAAGATATGAGAGAACTAATCTTAAGGGATGGCATAGTTCATTAGTTGCTAATGTATCAAATGATTAGAATTCTCTACAAAATAACATTTCTATTTTAATTATCCTGCGGGAGGATCTTCTTTTTCATCAATTTTCTGTTATTTTCTAGGGTTTGGGGAAGTTTTGTAAGGATTCTAAACGCATTCGCTTTGCTATTTTAGTTGTTCTAATCGCTTATTAATGTAATAGATTAACTTTTCTTAATAGAAACTCTCTTTTTGTTGCTACTGTTGTGTGCTATCATCTATTGCATATTAAATTCGAATCTATGGCACTGCTAGAAATCCCCTCTATTGCAATGGAAAATGAGTAGTTTTCTTCTAGGGCAATGGTATGAACGACATTGGATTAGGGCTATAGGTTAGATTCTGTGATTAACCTAATTGCTAGGCTAATTAAGATTAGGGGTATATTTGGAGGATTATTATCGTTGTAGATTCGACCCATTCCCTTCGGGACGATCGGAATGGCCGCCGACCAAAAATCGGGACCAATCCGGGGATCTGATCCCTACAACGATCCATACTAATCGGTGTGACTGACCATCTATTGCATATTAAATATCATCTATTGCATATTAAATTCAAATCTATGGCACTACTAAAAATCCCCTCTATTGCAATGGGAAGTGAGTAGTTTTCTTCTAGGGCAATGGTATGAACCCCATTGGATTAGGGTTATGGGTTAGATGCTGTAATTAACCTAATTACTGGGCTAATTAATATTATTGGTATATTGGGATGATTATTATCGTTGTAGATTCGACCCCTTCCCTTCGGGGCGATCGGAATGGCCGCCGACCAAAAATCGGGACCAATATGGGGATCCGATCCCTACAACGATCCATACTAATTGGTGTGACTGACTACCAACGTGCATCGATTAAGAGCTCTCCTAATGTAAGTCTAATCCCCGAACGCCACTTTGGGCGGGAGGAAGATTGGGGATATTCATTGAGCGTAATAGACCCCTTCCCTTCGGGGCGATCGGAATGGTAGCGGCCAAAAATCGGGACCAATCGGGGGATCCGATCCTTACAACGATCCATACTAATCGGGGCGATCCTTCCCTTCGGGGCGATCGGAATGGTCGCGGCCAAAAATCGGGACCAATCGGGGGATCCGATCCTTACAACGATCCATACTAATCGGTGTGACTGACCACCAACGTGCGCCGATTAAGAGCTCTCCCAATGTAAGTCTAATCTCCGATTGCCACTGTAGGCGGGAGGAAGATTAGGGGTATTCATCGCGCGTAATGGGCCCAACATCCACCGATGCATCGGAGGACATCGGTGTATGTTGGATTGGCCTATCATTGCATGGCAATATCGGGGATAGGACATGACATAAGGGAATAACCTATCATGCATCACGACAGTGGGGATATGTGTCACGCCCCGCTTCCCATTAGGCTTGGGAGTGAGGACGCGATCAGGCCCGCTTGTGCAAGTAAGGAGGAGGTACTTTTGCTTTTCTTTCCTCCTTGACTTAACACAATAAGCGTCTGTGTAAAAACTGCAGGTTCTTGCTTGCATTACTCAAAAACAACACAGATAAGTAAAACAATATTACAATCCCAACCGTCTCAACGGAATTACAACAAATGGAGAAAAGAAGAGTGGGTCGTATGACCCGTACAACAAGCGAAAGGAAGTGCAATGAATGTTCACTAGTTTGACAGTTCTTGGTCCACTAGTTCAGCTATCTCAACTAGTTCTCCTGGTGCTAAAGCTCGGGATCTGACATACATCCATAAACATGAATGTATGTCAGCAAGGGTCTGCAAGTAGAGGTTAGAACCCAAGGCAAGATATATACAAATTTACACTGAATTTAAAAGGCATTAATAGTTTAAATGAGATAGCGACAATAAGATTAAACATGCTGAAATAAAGTAAAAGGCATCCTATCATGTAGTTCTAAGCAGTTAACAAATAAAGTAAATCTTTTCTTTGGTTTATTAACATGTCAATATAACTGAGGTAACAATTTCAAGTTGCGAGTTTCATGTTAGCATTCACGATTTGTTAGCATGTCACAATTGTTAGTAGTCACGATTTGTTAGCATTCACGATTTGTTAGCATGTCATGTCCATTTCACTTTGCAAGTTTCAAGTTAGTGTCACACGTCTATAATAGGGTTCTCGCCTTTAGGACGTGATGAGTGGGTCGTTCTTCACACGGGGGCTTACCGTGCTTGGCGCTAACCCACCGCATACGGGTGGTGCCCTTGAAGAGAGTACCTGGTCATACGCCTAGTAGCCGCTCAACCCTAACCCCACCCCAAGATTGGTGCTGGAACACGAGCCAGCCTAGTCAACTCACGTGACATCACGAAAGTCACAATTTCGCCTTCGAGGCGCACGATTTCATGATGTCTCACTCTCTTGTTAGTTATGCAGCAATAACATCATCAATTGTTCTTTTACAGCATTTTCCAGAATTACAAAACAACATTCCCAATAATTTAACAAAAGAGTGAACATGAGAGTTTAACGATTACGATGCAGAAAGCTAAGTTTACATACATTTGTTCTAAACTAAGGTATATCAAATTATATGCCGTTAGATCCCATTTTTAGCCACGAATGTCGTGGAAGTGATTTCACGCGTCATTTCACGTGCAGGTTTTAAGTTATGTAACTTTACATGCAGAAAGCTAAAAGAGCATTTACCTTCGCAAATTCACTATAAATTGCATACTTGCCTGATTTCAGCGATTTTGATGCCGTTGGGTTTGTCTCGACGGGTACTACATATCGGTACGTCCGGTTCTCTGTTTTAGTTAAACAAATCAATGAATTAGATATTTCGTGAAACAAACACATTATTAAATTAATCTCTAAAGTGGGTTCGTCTAATTTTATCGGGTTCTCCGGCTAGTGTAACGTCTATATTGTGTTACGTTAACATTATACGCCTCATTTTATTCTGATATTGTTAACCTGACATTATTTAATAGTCATTTATCATGTTGAAATTAAACTAACTAGTTGCCATTAAACCATCACTAACACCCTTCTAATTTACTCTAAGCTAATTATATAGTTAACATGAGGTCAAGATTACATGGTTAACAACCCAATACCCGTTAAAAGCTCAAAAAGCTAATTATATCCCAACCAACAATTTAGAACTCAATAGGCACATACCCAATAAGAATAATACCCAATAATAATAATACCCCCAAAACCCAATAAGATAACATTACCCAATCAAAATCCATTAATTCTAAAACCCAATGGGTTATACCCAATACCCATTAAGAAACTCATACCCAAAAATGAATTTATCTCTTCCATTTCTCTCTTTAATTCCTCTACCTGCTCTTACCTAACATATAACAATTTTATACATTCAACCCACATGACTCTCTCTCTCATCCTGTCTCTCTGTCCCTTTCTTTATCTCTTTTTTTGTTTCCATTCTTGCAGCAACTGGGAAGTCACGCAGAGGAGGGGCCTTATGCACGGAGGAGCACGGCGACCAGAGGAGGGGCTGCTGGCGATCACAGGGCGGCGACGGGTGGCGTTCTCGGCGGACGGCGGCACCTGGCGGCTCAGGCGGTGGTCTCCGGCGGCGCGGGCACGCGGCGGGCTCCAGCAGCACGGCGGCGGCGGTCCGCCGGCCTGCACGGCGGTGCGACGATCCGCTGGTGGCGGGCGGGGGTCCCCTCCGGCAGCAGGCGGTTCCGACGGCGGGCAGCTTTTGCGGGCGGCGCGCGCAGCTTGCAGGCGGCGCAAGGGGGTGTTGGATCCTGTGGATGGCAAACAAAACTAGAAGGGGGGGTTGAATAGTGTTGTATAAAGATAAAACTTTTTCGTTCTTTAATCAATCAACACAAAACAAAACCTTCTAATGTTGCCTAAGAAACCAAGTAGAGTGATCTACGCTTGGTTCTTAATCAACTTAATTAATCTTCAAAACAAGTCAGAGATAAAACTCTTCTGGTAGTCGACTCCCTAAGAACAGTAGTCGACTCCCAGAGGGAAATTAAGCACAGCTCAGTTAAATAAATACTTAATGAAGATATATAAGATTTCACAGAAGTATAAGAGAGAAGCAAATAGAGAAATTGATCTTGCAATATATTATGAATGAGTTACAAATGTAATACTCAATGAATCAAGATAAACAAAGTAGAGATAAACAATCACAGAGAGAATCAAACGCAAACACAAGGATTTTTATCCTGGTTCCCCACAACCCTGGGTACGTCCAGTCCCCGACCAATCCGGTACGAGATTTCCACTATTGCCTTAGCAATACAAATACCTAGCCTCAATCAGGATTTTCGACCACCTAGACTTGGCTAGGATTTTACCCTTACCTCACAACCCGAGGACTTTACCTTGCCTCACAATCCGAGGACTTTTCACAAACACCTTGCCTACAACAAGGATTTACAATCACCCTTATCACCAAGGGACTACAAGTAAAATCAAATCCAATACACCACAATGAATTAGTGGAGATTGGTTTTTACACCCAATAATTCTATAGCCAAGATTAAATTTGCAATTGTGCTTAACGTGGCTAAAAGAATTTAACTCGTTCGTAGATCACACAAAGAATATGAATTTATTCAATGTGATCTAGAATCTAGATGTGTTCTTAGCTCACACAAATAATATGAAATTATTCAATGTGATCTAGAATCTAGATGTTTCAAAAATCCTTTGAGAATATAAAAAATCAAAGAGAAGGATTTTGAAAACCAATTTGCAATAGCCAAATAATAATAATGATCTTAAAAAGAATTGTAAAAGAATATAAGCAATAAGATCAGAAATTGAAAAACCGATTTGGCTATGAAGAACTTTGAGAGCGATGAGAACGATGAGATCTTTTGAGAGAATAAGAATTTTTCTCAAGTGTAAATTGGTGAGAAAAATGTTCTCATAGGGTCTCTATTTATAGAGCCAAAGGAGAATTCAAAATAATTCAAATCAAGTTTGACTTCAGCCCAAAAATCAAGCAATGAATAAATGAGAGAGTGAATCAAGGAATTTTGGTCGCACAGCAGGTAGTCGACTCCCTAACTTTGGTAGTCGACTCCCAGAGTGTCTCAGAGAAAATCTGCTACAACTGGTAGTCGACTCCCTAACTTAGGTAGCCGACTACCAGACTATCTTTTCTGGTAGAAGACAGAAATCAGTGTAGTGAACTACTGGGTGTTTGTAGTTGACTACAAATTGAAACTTAGCTTCTATGAAAAGAATGCTCTCAAATAAGTTTAAAATGAGTTTTAAAAACATTTTAGAAAATCATTTTGTGTGTGTGCAAATTCTTCTTGGCTTTGACATAATCCTAAGAAAACGAAAAACAACTCACACACTAGACTCTATGAAGAACTTGAAGCCATGAATGAGCTTGAGCTTGTTGCATATGCTTCGCTTGAATTTGAGCTCCTCTTTAGCTTTAGCTTGAGCACATTCTTTGAGCTTCATCTTTGAACTCTTCTTGTGCTTGAGCTTTGAAGTTGCGAGCTAAATTCATCTTCATCTTCTATGTGTGTGGTTGAAGTTCTTCTTCTCGGAGTATGTTTCGAGCTTCAATTAGCTTATTGCACAACCTACACACTTAAGTAGTATGATTAGTAATTTAATAACATTTGGTGTGATCATCAACAAAACAAACCACTTGGGGTGTGACTAGATTTCCATCACTCTCCCCCTTTTTGATGATGACACCCAAATGAAAAACATATGAATAATATGATTATAAAAACAATGAGTAAGTGTACTTACTCCCCCTGCTTAGATGCGGTTTATTATTCATGTTTTTGCTTGCTTCACTTTTTCTCCTCCTTGTCATCACAAAAAAAACATAATCGTATACATACCAAGTGAAGAAAAAATTTCATAGGCTCCCCCTTAAAGTTTGCATCATTGAAGTTGGGTCTCCCCCTTAATGTATGCATGGATTTAGAGATTCATTGGGAGCTCTTCTACTAATCCCTTCAAATGTGGGAGTACCTACAAAAATCAAGATTTGGTACTCTTTTCTTTCGAGTCCATGGGGTTATAGATATTATCAATGAAATCAATTTAAATGATATTCAATTTGCAAGTTTGAGTATCCTAAAAATATACAATAAGCATATATACTCAACATTATTGGGTTCATGCAAGATCATCCAATAGGAACCCAAACCCATTTAGGATTTGTTTTCCTAGCATACATAGAATTTCTAGAATTATGCATATTCATCACAATATTATTGATATATGCATTTCTATCAATCAAACTCAAATTCTTTGGAACCCAACACATATTATCATGTAATCTACGCATGGTCATAGAATTATTCTTAGCAAGTGGATGCATAGTCACATGATTAGTAGAATCCAACTTACGAATGGAACTATTAGAAACGTTGGATTTCATCAATTTATTGCATGCAATCTTACCATACGTGAAAGCATATTTCTTTCTAACAACATTAGCATGCATATTCTGTCTAACATGATTCTTTTTGTCTCTAACAACATTATTAATCATGGAATCATGTTTGCATGAAGAAAAAGTATTCAAACTAGCATTGCGCTTGAAATTATAAAATTTAGAAACAAGCTCTTCATGCATACTTTTACGCATAGACAAATCACTAAACAATAAATCAATTCTACCATTAATGCTATTGCATTCATTCATAAGCAAAGAATTTTCTAGTACTAGTCTATCATTATCAATTCTTAATTGTTCAATAATAGACTTAGCATTATTCAATCTTTCAAGAGATTCATCATGCACAAGATTTAAACATTCATAATCATTCAATAAAGCATTATGCTCACTTTTCAACTTCTTGTGATCAATAAGAAGTGAATTATGATCTTTCTTTAAACTCCTATGATCATGCTTTAAAGAACTAAATTTACTTTTCAATGATTTATAATCTTTAACTAAATCATTGTAAGCATGAAGTAAATCATTATTTTCATCTTCATCACTAGAGGTAGAGTTTACCTCATCGTTTGTTTGTGCCATGTAGCAATCATAAGAACCTTCTCTATCTTTGTTGGAGGATGAAACTTTAGAGGTAGATTCCTCAAACTTTTCTACCATGTGCCATAGTTGATAGGCTGTAGTAGCTCCTGACACAAGACTAAAAATTTTATTACTCAAAAAACATTGAATATATCCAATTACCTCTCCATCTTTCATTTCCATTTCTTCTTCCTCTTTTGTCCATTGTGACTCGGGTGTGGTAGGTGGGTGATATGGCTTCTCCACAAATCCCCACAAGTTGTTGTCTTTGGATTGAATGTAGACTTTCATCGTTCTTTTCCAATCATCATAATTTGAGCCATCAAAGATATGTGGAAGTTGTCTTCTTGTTGACGCCATCTTGTAACCTTGCTCTGATACCAAGTGTTGGATCCTGTGGATGGCAAACAACACTAGAAGGGGGGTTGAATAGTGTTGTATAAAGATAAAACTTTTTCGTTCTTTAATCAATCAACACAAAACAAAACCTTCTAATGTTGCCTAAGAAACCAAGTAGAGTGATCTACGCTTGGTTCTTAATCAACTTAATTAATCTTCAAAACAAGTCAGAGATAAAACTCTTCTGGTAGTCGACTCCCTAAGAACAGTAGTCGACTCCCAGAGGGAAATTAAGCACAGCTCAGTTAAATAAATACTTAATGAAGATATATAAGATTTCACAGAAGTATAAGAGAGAAGCAAATAGAGAAATTGATCTTGCAATATATTATGAATGAGTTACAAATGTAATACTCAATGAATCAAGATAAACAAAGTAGAGATAAACAATCACAGAGAGAATCAAACGCAAACACAAGGATTTTTATCCTGGTTCCCCACAACCCTGGGTACGTCCAGTCCCCGACCAATCCGGTACGAGATTTCCACTATTGCCTTAGCAATACAAATACCTAGCCTCAATCAGGATTTCCGACCACCTAGACTTGTCTAGGATTTTACCCTTGCCTCACAACCCGAGGACTTTACCTTGCCTCACAATCCGAGGACTTTTCACAAACACCTTGCCTACAACAAGGATTTACAATCACCCTTATCACCAAGGGACTACAAGTAAAATCAAATCCAATACACCACAATGATTTAGTGGAGATTGGTTTTTACACCCAATAATTCTATAGCCAAGATTAAATTTGCAATTGTGCTTAACGTGGCTAAAAGAATTTAACTCGTTCGTAGATCACACAAAGAATATGAATTTATTCAATGTGATCTAGAATTTAGATGTGATCACACAAAGAATATGAAATTATTCAATGTGATCTAGAATCTAGATGTTTCAAAAATCCTTTGAGAATATAAAAAATCAAAGAGAAGGATTTTGAAAACCAATTTGCAATAGCCAAATAATAATAATGATCTTAAAAAGAATTGTAAAAGAATATAAGCAATAAGATCAGAAATTGAAAAACCGATTTGGCTATGAAGAACTTTGAGAGCGATGAGAACGATGAGATCTTTTGAGAGAATAAGAATTTTTCTCAAGTGTAAATTGGTGAGAAAAATGTTCTCATAGGGTCTCTATTTATAGAGCCAAAGGAGAATTCAAAATAATTCAAATCAAGTTTATCTTCAGCCCAAAAATCAAGCAATGCATAAATGAGAGTGAATCAAGGAATTCTGGTCGCACAGCAGGTAGTCGACTCCCTAACTTTGGTAGTCGACTCCCAGAGTGTCTCAGAGAAAATCTGCTACAACTGGTAGTCGACTCCCTAACTTAGGTAGCCGACTACCAGACTATCTTTTCTGGTAGAAGACAGAAATCAGTGTAGTGAACTACTGGGTGTTTGTAGTTGACTACAAATTGAAACTTAGCTTCTATGAAAAGAATGCTCTCAAATAAGTTTAAAATGAGTTTTAAAAACATTTTAGAAAATCATTTTGTGTGTGTGCAAATTCATCTTGGCTTTGACATAATCCTAAGAAAACGAAAAACAACTCACACACTAGACTCTATGAAGAACTTGAAGCCATGAATGAGCTTGAGCTTGTTGCATATGCTTCGCTTGAATTTGAGCTCCTCTTTAGCTTTAGCTTGAGCACATTCTTTGAGCTTCATCTTTGAACTCTTCTTGTGCTTGAGCTTTGAAGTTGCGAGCTAAATTCATCTTCATCTTCTATGTGTGTGGTTGAAGTTCTTCTTCTCGGAGTATGTTTCGAGCTTCAATTAGCTTATTGCACAACCTACACACTTAAGTAGTATGATTAGTAATTTAATAACATTTGGTGTGATCATCAACAAAACAAACCACTTGGGGTGTGACTAGATTTCCATCAGGGGGGTCCGGAGCTCAGGGCGCGCGCGTGGGTTGAGGGTGGAGGAAGATGGGAGGAGAAGATGAATTTTGGGTTTGATTTTGTAAGAATCTGAAATGGTTTCTGATCTCTTCTTGCTTCTAGGCTTTGATTTCTTTGGATCTGAAATTTGTTTTTGTTGGATCTGAAGTTGGGTGATTTCTGAAATTGATTTGGGGTTTGGTTGATTGGAGCTTCGACGACGGCGAGCTCGGGAAGAAGAAATCTGAAGTTGCAAATGTGGTTTGGAGTTGCTTGATCTGAGATTTGGTTTTCTGTTTCCAATTTTCAGTTTGGTTTTGTTTGGGAAGTGGTTTTTTTTGGAAAGAAGTGATTTGGGCTAAAAAACAGGTTTTGGGAAGAACTTGATGGGGGATTTTGGTTTGATTTTGGGCTGATTGGATGAGTTGATTGTGGAATTGCAGAGGGATGAATTTGTTTGAGGGTTGTTTTTGGTGGGGAGAATTTGGGTTTCTGGTTTGAATGTTTGTTGAAGGTTGAATTTGGATTTGGTGTTTTGGTTGGTTGATTTGTAAAGCTTGGTTTGGATTTTCGCTTGTATCTAGTTTGTTTTGTTTGCAGGGGAGAGGAAGATTGCAGGGAAGGAGGAGGAAGACGATGCTGCCATGTTGTTGTTGATGTTTAAAATGGTGGAGGAGACCAATTGAAGATGGGAAAGCTGGATGTGGGGGATGAAGGTTGAAGATGGTGGTTGATCTCACCTGCCAAAGGAGGTGATTAAAGGGGGGTTAGATCTAGAATTAATTAGGGGTGAATGTAAATGGTAATTAGTAACTAGGAAATGGTCATTAATAAAAGTAATTAGTTAAAAGTAATTAGCAAGAAAATAGCTAGTAAAGATTACATGGTGGAAGGTAAAAGTAATTACTAAATGTAATTAGTGATTGGTAAGAGTAATTAGTGAATAGTAAAAACTAATTAGTAAATGTAATTAGTAAAAATATTTGGTAGACGGTAGAAAGGTAAGCATAATTAGGGAAGAGTAATCTATTTAAACACTAAATACCGATTTTCACAACCTACTCCGAAAATTACGACGATGCCATGAGTTCGTATCCTCACGAGAAGTATGAATACAAAGTCCATTTTAAGATCGTATTTGCATCAAATTCATATACGATAATACGTAAAAATATTTAAACTCAAAGTCATATTTTAAAATTGTATAAACTATTTTTTTTCAAATCCTTCGGACGTATTTGAATCTTTTTGTAATAGTAATACGTAAGAGACGTAAAATGTGGAAATACGTGTATTGCTGGATACGGGTCATTACAATATGAGAATGCCTTTAGGTCACATGACCTCTCCCTAGTCCTAATGAACCCGACAACCGGTTGATTACTAGTCTAGCCCTAAACTTGGTCCAATGGCGGGTATTGCCCACGCTCTAGAGCTTTTATTCCTTGATTCACACTTTTCCCATTTTCACCGACCAATCACTGATTTTATTGCATAGCTTTCACTCGAAGATTTACATACCGATACTCATTGACTACATCTTCGTGTTCGACCCGTATTGACTACACACGACCCATGTGCTGCGATATTATTATTAGCGGCGTCCCCACGACGACCAGTTTTTTGGTGCTGTTGCCAGGAAGGCACGATTTGATATTGGTTTTAGTCTTTGTTGAGAGACTACGTATTTCTTTTTCTTTGTTTTTGCTCATATTTTTTTCTTTCATCGCTTCTTGGTGCTTTTGACGTTGGTGTAGCTCTTTTTGCATGCACAGGAGATCTCAAAGCATGGCGAATTTGAGTCTACTAGACTCGGAGATCGAAACCACCGCAGGAAGGCTCAACACCGTAAGGAGGAGATAAGCCCTCGAGACGATGGAGGAAGTACACAACCCTGAGAATGGTCCCCAATCACCACCAGCTAGGTCGCTCCTAGATTATTTCATGACCCACAATAGATCAACATCTAGCGTCCAAAGACCGACGGTGGAGCCAAACAGTTTCAAGCTCATCCTATCTTTGGTTGACTATGTGCAAAGGGACTAATTCTCAGGATCCCCGATGGAGAATCCGAACGATCATATCAACACCTTTTTGGAGAAGATGGACACGTTGAAGATAAATGACGTTACCAATGACGCCATCAAGCTGAGATTATTCCCTTTCTCACTTAGGGATAAAGGATTGACTTAGGAGTCATAGTCCCAACACGTTCACTACATGGGACAGCTTATCTATTGCTTTTCTAACGAAATATTTTCCTTCACGAAAAACTGCCAAGTTGCGCAATGAGATCACCAGTTTCAAGAAGTCGAAGCGTGAATCTCTATATGAAGCTTGAAAGAGGCTTAAGGACCTCCAAAGAATCTGCCCCCACAATGGCGTGCCAGACTGGCTGCTTATTCAAGTCTTCTACAATGGTCTAACGTAGTCGGTGAGGATGTCTATCGATGCTGCCGCTAATGACGTTATAATGAGCAAGACCCCAGCTGAAGCAAAGAGATTGCTGGAAGCCATGACAACAAACAATGACTCTTGGAGCAATGAGAGCGAGGGGAGGTAAGTACGACGTTGATGAGGTATCACTACTTTCAGCAAAATTTGTTGCCTTGACTAAACATGTTTCTCTCTTTGGACTCGGTGCTACTAAGCCGCCTACGGTGGCAGTTTGCGAAATTTGTAGTGTGCAGGGGCACCAGGGCACTGAATGCTCTTCACCCATGGCGGGGCCTCCGGATATGACTATTGAGCAAGCAAACATCCTATACGGAAGCAATCTGATGCCACTGAACAATCAGTACTCTGGGATCTACAATTAGGGGTGGAGGAACCACCCAAACATCTCTTACCGGACTCCTGGTTTGCAAGCCCCTCCACCGTACCCTCAGCAGCCCCAAGAGGTCAGCCTCCGCCTCCTCAGGGACAATTTCAAAATTTTAACCAGAGGCCCCCCTGAAGAGAACCACCGTCCAGAAATCTAGCTTAGAAGTGCTAATCGAGGGTTATATCCAGACCCAGAGCCAATGGAACGATTACTTCCAGAGCTTGATTCAGTGCCGTACCCTCAGCAGCCCCAAGAGTTCTATCCTCCGCCTCCTTAGGGACAGTTTCAAAATTTTAACCAGAGGCCCCCCTGAAGAGAACCCCCGTCCAGAAATCTAGCTTAGACGTGCTAATCGAGGGCTATATCCAGACACAGAGCCAATGGAACGATTACTTCCAGAGCTTGATTTAGCAGTTGATGACAATGACGCAGCAACTCGTGTCCACCACACAGCAGCTGGCATCGGGTCAGAAATCTATGGAAACCACCATGGCGCAAATGGCACAGCAGCTCTTCCAACTCTCTAAGACACAAGGGAAGCTGCCAGGGCAAGCTGAAGAGAACCCTCGCGGGCACGTCAATGCCTTTACACTAAGGAGCGGGACCATGCCTATCGTAGAGAAAGAATCTGGGGTGGAAGGAGAAGCTTACATTAAGCTTGGACCTGGAAATGACAAGGATACTGAGTGGGAGGTAGAGCATCCGCATCCCGAACCCTCCAAGGAGAAGGAAGTAGAGAAGAAAAAGCATGCGAAGCCCGCTGACGAGCCTCCCATGACTTATATGCCAAGGATTCCCTTCCCGTCAAGATTAGCAAAGGCCAAATTGGACGTGAAGTACGGGTGAGCTCCTAAAACAGCTTAACATTTCCATTCCCTTCCTCGACGCAATTTCAGAGATACCCACCTATGCCAAGTTTCTGAAGGAGATTATCATTAAGGGTGATAGGCAGGAGAAAGTAGTGCTATCCCTAGAGTGCAGCACCATTATTCGAAGGAAGGCGGTGGAAAAATTGAAGGATCATGGGAGCTTCTCAATCCCGTGCGCCATATGAGATTTGAAGATCACAAGCGCTCTATGTGACTTAGGGACAAGCGTCAGCTTGATGCCTATAGGGATCTGTGTGAAGCAATCTAGGAGAGCTCCAGCCTACAAATACATTGCTTCAACTGGCAGATCGCTCGGTGAAGTATCCACTCGAAATGGTCGAAGACGTACTGGTACAAATTGGAAGGATAGTAGATCATGGATATGCGTGAAGATGCACGCATCCCGATCATCCTCGGACGACCATTCCTAGACACGACAAGAGTCCTCATCGACGTGAAGGGAGGGAGACTCTCCCTCAATGTCGGAAAAGATATGGTCGAGTTCGACCTCAAAAAGTCGATGAGGAGCTTCACAGAAGTCGATCGCATGGACCAAGTGAATCTTATTGAGGAAGCCATCAAGGAAACTAACTTGGAGGAGCTCTTCCCTAGCGACAACGTGTAGCCCCCCTTTGGGCCAGAGGCCAAGTTGAAAGAGATTGCGACAAAGGAGGAGGACGAGGAAGCCTCCAAGGAGACTCTTAAGGAGAATCCACCCACTTGACCCCGAGAGAAGAAGAAGCGAGGAGAGAACCACCATGAGCTGAATGAGAATAAGGAATATGTGAGATGACTGCTTCCGGGACTTCTCCGCCCTCAAACCCCCATGACGACACCAATATAGGGAGTCGAGCTTACGACTTAAAACGAGCGCTTCTTAGGAGACAACCCAAGTGTTTTTATTTAGATTTTTCATTTGAATTTTTATCTTCATTTTAGACTAGGTTAGTCTACATTTTCATTTTTGAATAAACCTCCAAAACCCAAGAATTTAACCAAGTGTTTGATTGTAGGAGGAAGAAGAAGAAACAAGGAGGAGAAGCACCCACATGGCCGCATCGAGCTACCACGAACGGCTGCGTGGAACACAGAAGGGAGGCAAACGACGCGCCCGCATGAAAAAATCACAACCGGCCGCATCGAGAAGGGAAAACCTTAAGCCTTAAATTTTCCAATTTACACGGCCACGTCGTTAAGTTGACGCGGTCGGTTGTGTAGCCCCCTTTGGGACACAGGCTAAGCTGAAAGAGATTGCGACAAAGGAGGAGCACGAGGAAGCCTCCATCGAGAATCTTAAGGAGAAGCCGCCGCGATCCCACCCACTTGAAACCGAGGAGAAGAAGAAGCGAGGAGAGAACCACCATGAGCTGAATGAGAAGAAGGAACATGGAGATGACCGCTTCCAAGACTTCTCCACCCTCAAACCTCCATGACGACACCAATATAGGGAGCCGAGCTCATGACTTAAAACGAGCGCTTCTTAGGAGACAACCCAAGTGTTTTGATGTAGATTTTTCATTTGAATTTTCATCTTCATTTTGGACTAGATTAGTCTACATGTTCATCTTTGAATAAACCCCCAAAACCCAAGAATTTAACCAAGTGTTTGATTGTAGGAGGAAGAAGAAACAAGGAGGAGAAGCACCCCCGTGGCCGCATCGAGCTACCACAAACGGCCGCATAGAAGACAGAAGGAGAGGCAAACGACGCCTCCGCATGAAAAAATCACAACCGACCGCGAGAGTTCATGGATGTATTCCCAGATGATCTTTCTGGTTTACCTCCAGAACACAGCATTGTGTTTGACATTGATCTAGTTGCAGGTGCCCAACCTATATCAAAGCAACCATATCGAATGGCACCACCGGAATTAGAGGAGGTCCGAAATCATCTGGATGATTTGATGAAGAAAGGGTGGATACGACCTAGTGTATCTCCATGGGGTGCACCTATTTTATTAGTTATGAAGAAGGATGGAACTCAGCATATGTGTGTGGACTACATGGTGTTGAATAAGGTAACGATTAAGAAAAAGTATCATCTCCATCGCATTGATGATACCTTTGACCAGCTTAGAGGATCAAGTGTCTTTTCGAAATTGGATTTGCGGACTGGATATCATCAAGTACGGGTGGAAAAGAATGATGTCCACAAGACTGCATTCAGGATAAAGTATGGGCATTATGAATACCTGGTGATGCCGTTTGGTGTAACTAATGCACATGTAGTATTCATGAGTCTGATGAATCAGGTGTTGTATGGATTCTTGGACAAGTTTGTGGTGGTTTATATTGACGACATCTTGATCTACTCAAAGAATGCCCAATAGCATGATGAACATTTAAGGAAGGTATTATAGACTTTGAGACATCATAAGTTGTTTGCCAAACTTAGTAAGTGCGAGTTTTGGTTAAACACAGTAACTTTATTGGGACATGTAGTATCAGGAGAAGAAATCTCTATGGATCTCGAGAAAGTAGTAGCTGTTCAGAATTGGCCTGTTCCTCGATCAGTGACAGAGATTCGGAGTTTCTTGGGATTAGCTGGATACTACTGGAGATTCATTAAGGATTTCTCGAAGATTGTAGAGCCTATGACTGGACTGACGAGGAAGGATGTATTGTTTCTGGTCTAAGATTTGCGAGGAAGCTTTTCAGGAATTGAAGAAATGTGAATATGGTCGGGTAGTAGCTTATGCATCCAGCAGTTAAAGAACCATGAGAAGAATTATCCCACTCATGATTTGGAATTAGCCGCAGTTACATTTGCATTGAAGATATGAGTCATTTCTTGTTGGGAGAGCAAGTGAAGATTTTCACAGACAACAAGAATTTGAAATACATCTTCACTCAGAAAGAGCTTAACATGCGGTAACGCCAATGGATTGAGTTGTTGGCATATTATGATATTGACCTCCAATATCACCCTAGAAAGGTCAACGTCGTAACAGATGCACTGAGCCATCTTCTGGCAGTGATGACACTTACGGCTCAATGGAGACTGCAGCTGGAGATCAGAGACATAGAGATAGATGTGATTCTGCCTAGGTTGACTGCCTCACTAATGAATATGCAGATTCAGTCAACTCTGGTAGAAAAGATCAAGGCCGCTCAGGCAAATGATGAGAAGTTGCAGAAGATTAGGAATCTGGTGATGGCGGGACAAAGACCTGAGTTCAGGATTCATGAAGATGGGTCTTTGAGATTTGGCAATAGAATTTGTGTACCATCTGGGGTATTCAAGAAGAATCGTTGACGGAAGCCCATAGTTCTCCATATTCTATCCATCCAGGTGGGACCAAAGATGTACAAGGACCTGAGACAATATTATTGGTGGCATGGCATGAAGAGGAGTGTTGCAAGGAGTGTGGCCAAGTGTATGACTTTTCAGCATGTGAAAGCAGAGCATCAGAGGACTGCTGGGTTTTTGCAGCCTTTACCTATTCCAGAGTGGACGTGGCAACACATCACCATGGATTTCGTGACAGGATTGCCTAGAAGCACGAAACACAATGATGCTGTTTGGGTGATTGTTGATCGGTCAACGATCACCCAGGAACACCAATCAGCTTACTTCATTCCCTTTCGAGTTGGCTAGTCAACTGAAGTGCTTGCCAAAAAATACATGGAAGAGATTGTGAGGCTGCATGGTGTTTCTGTGAGTATAGCTTCAGACAGAGATACTCGTTTTACCACACATTTTTGGAAAAGTCTCCAAGAGCATCTAGGAACACATCTGAGTTTTTGTACATCATATCATCCACAAACAGATGTATAGTCAGAGCACACTATACAAATATTGGAGGATATGCTGCGTGCATATATGTTAGACTTCAAGGGATCATGGAATGATCACCTACATCTCGTGGAGTTTGCATATAACAACAGTTACCAGGCCAGCATCGGTATGGCACCTTTTGCAGCATTGTATGGAAGGCCGCTCACCTTTGAGTTGGGATGATGTGGGTGACAGGGAGCTGGTTGGACATGAGATGATTATTGAGGCTGTAAATATTGTGCAAACCATCAGGGAGAAGCTTCAGATAGAAGAAGATCGTTATAGGCACTAGGCAGATACGAAGCACATATATCTAGAGTGCCAGCCTGGTGACCATACCAGCTCAAGATTTCTCCTACCAAAGATTTGATTAGATTTGGACGAAGGGATAAGCTTAGTCCACACTTCATCGGACCTTTTGATATTTTGGAGCGTGTAGGGGAAGTAGCATAAGACTTGCGCTACCTCCATCTTTAGAAGGAGTACACGATGTTTTTCACGTGTCTCAGTTGCGCAAGTATGTATGGGATCTGACTCATATGGTTGATCACTATGAGATCATGATGAAGCCTGATTTGACATATGAGTAAAAACCAGTATGCATTATTGATCATCAACAGAAGGCTCTCCGGAACAGGGTAGTCAACCCAGTGAAGGTGATGTTGCACAAGGATTCTCTTGGAGAATCCACTTGGGAAAGAGAGGATGAGATGCATGAGTGTTATCCATACCTGTTTAATGTATCTTAGTTTTTGTTTACCTTTTTGTAATTTCGAGGACGGAATTTTTTGTTGAGTATTGATTCCCCAGATTTGGTTTTGAAGATGAACAAACATATTAATATCGTGTACTAATTCTCTTTGAGTGCAGTTATGGAGATCGTCGCTAATTTACTCTGTAGATCTCAAGCGACGTCTCAAGACTTCTTTAGAGCGCATGATCGTTGTGCCTGAAGCTTCGTTGAAGCTCAAGGACTTGTTGATGAAGTCAAGAGATTCAGACTCATCATGTTAGAGCTTTGAAGACGGGTTTTCTGGTTTATCTCTTTGTCTTCTTGCTCTACTTTATAGAATGTTAAGCCTTGAGTCATACTTGCTTAGTATCCCTCTTAACTATCTTATCTATTTACTAGGAATGCCGTAGAAGCCATTAGATAAGGTCCCTTAGCCTATCGCTCTTCTACCTGGCGTCTGGTGCATCTTAGTTGGTTCAAGTTGAAGAACTAATCGATTAAATGTCAATCTAATCGATTAGGAATTCTTCTTGAAACGACTAAGCCATCCTTTGTATACTTAGCTTAATCTCTGTCGACCAACTAGTCGGTCCAAGAAGGTTCACCGACCGATTAGTTCTCGAACTAGTCGGTTAGTGTTTCTTCTTAGACCGACTAGATTATCCTTCTTATTTCACTCAATTCTCTGTTGACCAACTAGTCGGTCCAAGAAGGTTCACCGACCGGTTAATTATCAAACTAGTCGGTTAGTGTTTCTTCTTAGACCGACTAGATTATCGTAACCTTTTTACTAAAATCTCTGTTTCAAAACCAGTCGGTCCAAGAAGGCTCACCGACCGACTAGTTCTCTATCTAATCGGTTAATGACTCTTCTTAGACCGATTAAGCTGCTTTAATTTTCCAGACGTTGGAGATTTTATTTCCACGATTTTTCTGGATCTGTTTTGATTCTTTCCATATCTGTTTGATGCGTTTCAAACATGGAAATTCTTCCCTTATGAGTAGAGATTCAGATTTAGCTTTTCATATATCGATTATCATTTTTCAAAGACTCGAATTCTTTAAAAGCTCTCTCTCCCCTTTCGACCTAATCCTTCCTAGAGATCATTGGTTTTTGTGCGTTCAATCTCTTGAAGGATTCAAGGATCATGATCATCATCCTAGCCCTCTCCATCTGTTCATCTCAGTGGTGCTAGGGTTTCAATCGTTCTTCGTGATCTTTTCTCTCCATCATCCTTCCTTGCCCTAATACTGTAAGTATCTCTCAAGGCATAGAAATTTGTGGTGAGTATTTCATATTTCATTAAACTTTGTATTTGAGTTTTGCTCTCGGTTTATGAGAGGTACATGATCCCGGTTTGTGGGAGTCACGATTGAATCTTTGTATTCATTTATCTTGTAGTAGTTGCTGCAAGAAGTTTTTAGTGGAAGCTTGAGTTAGTGGACTCTAACTCAAGTCACCGGAAGGGATCCGGGTATCCGGGACGTAGGATCACCAAGAACAAATCGGGGAGACTTGGGTGGATCCGAACCCGTTAGATCTATTGTTTGTGTTGTGTTATTCGTGTTGTCTATCTTTATTCCGCATTGTTGTTTGTGTTTGCACGATAATTGGGAATTATCCTCTTAATTATTTTAAAGTACTATTCACCACCCTCTAATATTTGTGCAGTAGCTACCAGGGTATTATATTTGGTATCAGAGCTTGGTTCATAGCTATGACAAACAACGACAATAAGGCCGTTCGACCACCTCCCGACTACAGCTCTTACAAGAATCGTGAAGGAGCCTCTTCAGTGCTCGAAGGTTACTCCTCAACAAGGCCTCCTCACTTTAACGGTACTAACTATGGGTACTGGAAATGTCGGATGGAAACCTTCCTCCGGAGCGCATCACTTTGGAGAGCCACGTTAACGGAGTACGTTGAGCCCATTGAAGAAGACTTCACAAAGTGGACTACGGAGGTTGCCGCGGAGGTGAGCAATGCCAAGGCAATGAATGCCTTACAATGTGCCTTGGAGCCTGAAGACTTCAATAAGATATGCACATGTAAGAGTGCATATCAGATTTGGAATCAACTTCTCATCATGCACGAGGGAACGAGCAGGGTAAAACACTCTAAACTCACTGTTGCTAATGAAGAGTTCGCGTTATTTCACATGGAACATGGTGAAAGAATTAAGGAATAATATGCTCGCTTCGTGTATCTAACCAACGAATTGGGAGCTCTTGGGAAGACATATACCCAAGAAGAGAAAGTCGCAAAGATCATTGATGGACTTCCTTCGAGTTGGGAAAAGCGAACCTATGCTATCGAGGAAGGTAATGATATGTCTAAGTATATGTTGTTCAACTAATGTGTACCTTAATGTCTTATGAGGTACAAACGGACATCAAGATCAAGATGCATGACAAGATGAAGGTGTTCTTGAAGCAAGAAGAGCCAAAGAAAAAGACGATTGCTTTCAAGGCCGCCCCTATCACACCTACCGATTGTGAAGAATCGGAAGCTGAGTTGGACATGGAATCTTTGGCCCTCATGGTAAAGAAGTTCAACCAGTTTTTCCGAAAAGGTAACTTCAAGAACAAATCCAAAGCTGGTTCTACTAATGCCTCTTCTTCCGTGTGTTTCAAATGCAACAAGCCAGGACACATCAAGGTCGATTGTCCCTCAACAAACAAAAGGAGAAATGAAAGGAATCTAAGTACGACAAGTAAAGAAAGTACAAGGAGTACAAGAAAGGGCTGTTGGACGCAACGATCTAGGACCTCTTGGTTTGATGATGACAAACGTGTCGTTATATCTGACGTGTGTGCTTAGTGTGTTTCAGGATTGGCGAAACGATACGTATTGAGAAATTGCTATTCGTATAGCTATTTAGGTGTGAGAGAGAGACAGCTTTGGCTAAAGCAAGTTGGACTTGGTCCTATATGGGATAAGATGGATGTGGTCAAATCAATTAGCAATTCATATCCAATTCAAAGTTCATTTTCAAACTAACAAATCCAAAATCAAATCCCACTTCATGTCCCCTCCTACCTCATGTCCAATTTGCATTGCTATGAAGATCCATTCAAAAATCATTTTCCAAGGAGATCACTTCAAATCTAGTCGGGATTAGACCAAATCAAGTTAATAACTGATCAAATCAATTAGATGGATTTATGTCTATCCTTCTCCTATTCAAACTCCTAATCATTCTACAAACCAAAAAAAATAGGCCACATCCTATATAAGCTCTTGTATCAAGAGGGAAGACTTGCGGAAAAAAAAATAAAAAGAAAAGGCTACGGCAATACATTGTGAGAGGGGGGCAACATACAAAGACTTGAGAAAGAGGTCTAGGCCAATTTTTTTATCAAGGATCCTATACAAAAAAACCCTAGCCCATTTTCTGAGCCGCCAGAAACCCACTCACCCTTCGTCTTCAAGCTAAAGGAAGAAACTTAAATCCCTGCATCATCAAGCTCTCGCACCAAGCTTCCTCAAGTACTCTCCGTAGCTTCTCGCAACACCGACTTCATCACCCTCGCACAGCGGCAACGCCTTCGTCGCAAACGTCACCGACACCTCACTGCCGCTGCTGCCTGCGTAGAGACCACCGCTAGTTGAAGAACTCACGAACGTCACCATCCTGTCGGAGAAGGCCGAAACCCTCGTTGCCGTGACCCGTTGCCGTCTCTGTCGAGTTGCTGCTTCCATCGTCGCCTCCATCTGCACCGTGAAGCCATCACCGCTGCACAACGTAGGAGATCGTCACCGCCGTGAATTGATCGCCGTCGTCGCCAACAGAAGAGATCTCCGCCGCTGAGTGGACGTCGACGGAGGAAACGAAGTCGTCGCTCGAAGTCGCGGTTGTCGAAGCTGTCGTCGCCGTGAAGGAGTCACCGCCGCCATCGAGGTCTTCATCGAAGTCGTCATCCACGAAGGAGCTATCCACATTACCGTCGCCGCTGCTGTCGTGTGACGAAGTCGCCGAGAGACCACCGGCGAAGAAGAAGTTGAGACAAAGCTGCAGTCGGAGCTGCCGTCGCCGAAGTCTTCGCCGTCGCTCGGAGAGCTGCTTAACGTCGAAGTCGACGTTGCAGAAGAACCCGCCGTTGTCGCCATTGCCGCCCGCCTTGAAGTCGCTGCTCCGAGATCGACAACCTGCATGCCCTAGCGAGCGGAACGAACCACATCTCCTCGTGCTGACGTGGCGACAGGAGAGCCGTGAGATTGAAGTTAGGAGAATTTAATCAACGGCTTCAATTCATCCTCAGCAGATCACCTAATAACGAATCGAAGCGGTTGTCGGCTGACGTGGCTTGGAAATTAAAGGAGTTTGCTATGCGCACCGACCGAAGACGAAAAGTGTTGAACTGGGTTTACTCTGCACACCGACTGCAAATTTTAAAGGAGTTGCTGAGCGCACAGACAGCTGATTATTAAAGGATTGAACTGCAATTGCTTTACACACAGACCAGTGCACACCTTGACATCCAGGAGTCAGATTGAGACACCGTTTGCGTCAGATTGGAGCTGACGATGTGCTGATTGACAGAGACGCCTACACGGACACAAACTGAGCATTTCTAAACCCTTAAACTCTTTTATTTGTGTCTTAGTGTAACGTTCTCTGTAGGGGAAACTTTTACCTGTTTTCTGTGACTAGTTTGGGACTTGTCTAGTTGGCACTAGACAAGTGGAACCCAGCTAGTTTGGGACTAGCTGGTAGAAAGCTTTGCTAGGATTGATAGTGAGAGAAAACACTCTGTATGGGGTACTGAGAGCCTGGCGAGTGTAGAGACGTAGAGGGTGCACTGAGCGTGCTCTAACTTGTGGTTTTGTACCTATTGCGCTATTCAATACTAGTTCTGCTTTGGGGGCTGGAGTAGGTCGTTGGGACGACCGAACCAGGGTAAATCTGCTGTGTACTCTGTGTCTGCATTTTATTTACTCTGGTTGTGCTATAACTGCGTGAGCATATTCGTGGGTTGCACGAATTATTTTTATTAGCCTTATTCACCCCCCTCTAAGCTAGGATCCAGATCCAACAAGGGCTTGTTGGTACATTCACCGACTCTGAAGAGGACTCTTCAAGTGGTGAGTCAAATGAAGAACAAGTGGAGAAAGCACACATGTGCTTCATGGCAAGAGAACAATATGATCAAGAGACCGCTTCAGATGAAAGCGAGGATGAAGGTAAAGAGGTAACTATGGATGACCTTAGATTAGCTAATGAAGAAATTTGGTCTAAGTATTCTAAGTTAGTGAATAGATATACTAAAATCAAAGATGAGCTAACTAGTCTTCTAACCACACCTAAACCTGTCATCACCAACAATGACACCGTTGTTGAAGCCTTGAGAATTGAGATTGTAAATCTCAAATCTCAACTTGAGCATGTTAACATTGAGGATCCGGATGAACATGAGATAGCGGATTTGATTTCTCGAAACTCAACTTTGAGTATTGAGAATGAGAATCTCAAGTCACGTGTTTGTGAACTCACCACGCAAGTGTCTACTTTGGATGCTAAAATACTTTCTCTCACTAAGAAATATGAGTTCACATTAGGCCGTGTTGAGAAATTCAACAAAGGCAAGGATCGTTTGGATAATATTCTGAATGACTTACTTCCGACCAATCATCGCATTGGGTTGGGATATAATAAGGAAAATTCATCCAAATCTTGCACCACCTTTGTCAAGCCATCCTCCCATGCCTCAACTAGTAGGAGTAAACACCCCATGGGTAGTTCATCTTCCAATGGTACTTCCACTAAGTTCACATCCCTTTTTGGAAAGAAATCCACTTTGGGTGGACCTCCAAAGAAGGGTCATGCATTTATGTACACAAATGTCATACCACGTAGGAACACACCTCCTACTCCACATGTTCACACTTATGATGATTTTTATGCTCCACGTCCACGAGCACGTGCACACCTAGTGAGACACACTTATGCACGTGTTCCCCCACATGCATATGTTCATCCTCATCATTATTACATGAATGATTACCATCATGCACCGTATCATATGTTGCCATCATGATTTCATCATGTGCCGCATGCTTATCCACGTCATGCATACACTAGGCCACTTCCTCGTAGAACACATGCACCACTTAGAAATCAACAAAATGTGCATGTTCCCAATAGGAATAGTGCTCCCAAGACATTCTCTATTTGGGGCCCGAAGGACACTAGCATGCATGAGAAACAAGCATATATAAACTCGTATTTTATGAATGTTGTGCACAATGATGATTATATTGGAAAGTCTAAGTTCAATTGGATTTGGCTCCCAAAGGTCTAATATTTTAGGACCCATGACCTTGGGTACCATGATACAGTGTTTTCATCTTCAGGCACTCAAGAAAAGAAAAGGAGCAATAAATCTAAATCTAGCTCCAAGAATGGTTGGATACTTGATAGCGGATGCTCAAAACACATAACTGGTAACGCTCTATTGCTATCCGAAGTGATATCCATTGTAAATGGAAACCGAGTGGTCTTTGGAGGCAACGAGAGTGGAACCATCATAGGTGTTGGGAAAGTTGGTAACCCTTCTAAACCTCTTATAAATGATGTTTACCTTGTTAAAGGTTTAAATCACAATCTAATCTCTATACGTCAACTTTGTGACAAGTGTTACAAAGTTAGCTTTGAGAAAGGAATTGCCATATTTTAAGGACTGATAATAATAGTTTGTTGTTCTCTGGCACACGCCATAAGGACTTATATATCTTAGATATTCCAAATTCCCATGAATAATATCTTATTGCCAACACAAGTGAGCAACACTTATGGCATAAACGTTTTGGTCATGCGAATTTCGGAACACTTTTCAAACTATCCAAGCTAGATTCTATAAAATGATTCCCTAAGCTTTCGTTTAAAAAGAAAAGCTTTTGCGACTCGTGTCAACGAGGCAAACTTCCAAAATCGTTATTCAAACCTAAGAAAAGCATATCCTCTAAACGGCCTCTAGAGCTTTTACATCTAGATCTTTTTGGGCCAACTAGAGTTGCTTCATTAGGGAATGCCCGATATGGACTTGGCATTGTTGATGACTTTTCTAGGTTTACTTGAGTATTTACTTTAGTTAATCAAAATGATGCTTTTGAAAACTTCAAAGTATTTGCTAAGAAAGTATAAAATCTCATTGGAACCACCATTGTCACTATTCGTAGTGATCATGGCGGGGAATTTGAGAACGAGTCTTTCTCAAACTTCTGTGATGAGGTTGGTATTACTCACACCTTTTCTTTTCCTCGCGCACCCCCTCAAAATGGTGTTGTTGAGAGAAAGAATAGGGCGCTAGTGGAATGTGCTCGACCTATGCTTGATGATAGCCACATTGGCCATCAATTTTGGGCAGAAGCGGTACATACCGCTTGCTATGTGTTTCATAGAATACTCTTGAGGCCCGACACTAAACAAACTTGTTATGAATTGTTGTTTAGTAGGTTAACTCAAGTTAAACATTTTAGAGTTATTGGTGCAAAATGTTTTATCAAGAACACGTATGGTAGTTTGGACAAGTTTGATCTAAGATCCGATGAGGGGATCTTTGTTGGATATTCCTCCCGTAGCAAAGCCTACCGGATATACAACAAGAGAACATCAACAATCGAGGAATCACTTCATGTATCATTTAATGAAGACTTTGTCTCTCCTAGAATTATCAATGACGATGACTCTATGGAAGTAGTTTGTGATTCTGTTGATAAGTCTATTGCTATTGATTCTGTTGAAACTAACCCTACTAATGAATCTCTTGATAATGTTCCTAGTGAACAGGGTGTTCCCAGAAAGCTTCCAACTGTTCGTGACCATCCTCATGAGCAAGTTATTGGCAACATGGAAGATGGTGTCAAAACAAGGTCTCAAGTCAACTTCTTCGCTCATTGTGCCTTTGTCTCTTCCGTGAAGCCAAAGAATATCAACGAGGCATGTGAAGATAGTTCTTGGATCGTAGCCATGGAAGAGGAGCTCATTCAGTTTGAGAGGAATGAGGTCTGGGAGCTCGTTTCGTTACCGTCGAAGAACCACAACGTTATAGGAACGAAGTGGATTTTTAAGAACAAGACAGACGAGAACCAAAATGTCATCTGGAACAAAGCTCGGTTAGTTGCTCAAGGCTACAGGCAAGAGGAAGGTATCGATTTCGAGGAATCCTTTGCACATGGAGCTAGATTAGAATCCATTGGACTATTATTGTCATTTGCATACCATAAAGATTTTAAACTTTTTCAAATCGACGTAAAGAGTGCGTTCTTAAACGGAGATGTCGTTGATGAAGTATATGTTTCTCAACCTCCGGGTTTTATAAACGAAAAATTTCCGAATCACGTTTTCAAACTTAAGAAAGAACTTTATGGTTTGAGACAAGCTCCTAGAGCTTGGTATGACCGCTTAAAGAACTTTCTTTTGGATTTGGGTTTCAAAATGGGTGAGGTTGATTCAACGCTTTTTGTTAAGTATGCTAATCATGATATTATTCTAGTTCAAATTTACGTAGATGATATCATTTTCGGTGCTACTAACTTCACTCTCTGCGAAGAGTTTTCTAATGCTATAAAGGATCAGTTTGAGATGAGCCACAAGGGTGAGCTCAAATACTTCTTAGGACTCCAAATTCGCCAAATGAACAATGGGATCTTCATCCACCAAAACAAGTACATGGTGGAGCTGCTAAAGCGATTTGGAATGGAGAGTGCCTCTGGCAAGAAGACTCCGATGAGCACTACAACACATCTTGAGAAAGATACGGGCGGCAAAAATGTAGACATTCGTCTATATCGAGGTATAATAGGTAGTCTATTATATCTTACTGCTAGTAGGCCAGATGTAATGTTTGCCGTATGTGTTTGTGTTATGAATCAGTCACAACCTAAGGAATCACACTTAATAGCGGTTAAATGTATTTTCTGTTATTTAAATCACACACTAGACTATGGATTATTCTATCCAAAGTCAAGCACATATGAGTTAATCTCATATAGTGATGCAGATAATGCTGGATGCAAATCCGACAGGAAAAGTACTAGTGGCACTTACCATTTTATAGGGAATTCCCTTGTCTCTTGGTTTTCCAAGAAGCAGAATTCTGTATCACTTTCAACCACCGAGGCAAAATATATCGCCGTCGGTGCTGCTTGTGCACAGTTTCTTTGGATAAGACACACACTGAAAGACTTTGGTGTATACTGTGATACTTGCCCTATCATGGTGGACAACCTAAGTACGATGTGTCTCTCTACGAATCATGTACACCATTCCCGTACCAAACACATAGATGTCTGTCACCATATTCTAGATGATCATGTAGCTAAAAAGGACATCATATTAGTGTACGTTTAAACCCAGAAGCAAATCGTCGATATTTTCACGAAACCACTTAAGGAAGATTCCTTTGTGCGGTTACGTCGAGAATTGGGGATTATGTGTGAATCCGAGATTTAGGATTCATATTTTTTATATTGTTTGCATGATAGTGATATTCATAAGCTCACGCATGCATTTGTTATGATATTCTCTATTCATGCTAGATTTATGACTGTTTTGCGTTTTGCGCGTTGTATTTTTCTGTTACATTTTGGTGTATATTGTGTTGATATCTGCTCGTGCACTTTATGTTACTCTCTGCTGATGTTAGATATTTTTTTGTTGTCTGCATGTATCTCTTTTGCTGGTTCTATAGATATATACATCGTGTTGCAGTTCGTATCATTGTGCATGTCTGCTGATGTTAACTTTGTTTGTATGAAAACATGAATTGTTTTCCATGCACTTAATTCGCTAAAATGTTGATATTGGAGAGATTGTTCCTTTAATCAATCATATGATTTGATGTTGTTTTTGATGTTCTCCCTTTCTGTTTTTCGACCATGGTCTAGTTGACACACTTTGTTTTTCTTCGATGTTTTTCTTGGTGTCATTTGGACCGTCGTCATATTCTTCGACTCTCTTGTTTAAACTTTTGTTTAGTCATTGTTGTATAACGTTGTTTTTCCTCCCGCTCTTATTGGATAATGCCAAAGGGGAGAGAATTAATAATGATAATGATAATTTAAACATTACCGTGAATCTAATTTCATATGCTAGATTCAGGGGGAGTGAAGATATAAAAATCTATGGATTCCGATCTTATATTTCGATAGTTGGATCATGCTTTATTCTTTTCTCTACTGCTTGATGCTTCTGTTCATTATTTAATATGGAACTAACATGCCATCAATACAGGGGGACTAAGTAAATTTCATTTATATCATTATTATTGATTTATATTTATGTTGGTTTGTCATCACTAAAAGGGGAAGAATGTTGAGTATTGATTCCCCAGATTTGGTTTTGATGATGAACAAACATAAATATCGTGTACTAATTCTCTTTGAGCGCAGTTATGGAGATTGTCACGCCCCGCTTCCCTAATATGGAAGGCGAGACGTGAGGATGTCCGCTCAGACGTGGAGCTGTGAAGCTGCAGTCTGATAAGCGTCTGTAAAAATTTCGAAAAGTAGCAGGTCCTTGCATTTGCGACGAAACAACAACAATAATAAAGCAGATAAGAAAATATCCACCAACAACATCCAACAAATATTACATCACAGAGTAGTCACAAAAGTACGAGTCTGAACAATAGGCCTAAAGCATGGCCATACAAAACAAAGAGAGATAGGTGCTACGCACCGAAACCTAACAGCAACTAAGCAAAGGTAACAACTAAGGGGAGACTCCAAACGAGTCTAGGACTGGTCACCAGTGTCCTCGAACTCGGTCTCAATAGGGACCTCGAACTCAGCGTCAACGAACTGCTCGTCCCCAACAACCTGCTCTGTCTCAAATCCTGCAAAAGTCTCCCAAGGGAAACGGAGAACTTTTGTGCAAGGATACAAATAAAATAATGCAACTAGCAGTTCTACAATGATGATATGGCATGACATTAAAAGAGTGCAACAATTAAATTAACAGGATGAAAATAATTAAGCACGTCGTAGCAGAAAGCTACAAATCACTATTTCACGATTTCACGATTTCACGATTAACTTGTATTCACGATGTGCACAGGGTTTACGCCTTTTGGCTGAAGTGGCTGTACGGGCACACTTCTACGCTCAAGTGATCGCTTAACCCTACCCCTCCACGTGTATCGAGCGTTGGTTTCCCAACAACACTGTGCTCGCTTCTGGATCACGAGCCAGGAAGTGTTATTGGCATAGGGTTGTGCCCGCAAAGCAGGTGCCTAGCCTCAATAGTAATAACATTTGTAGCGTGTGCTACTCAATCACGAAGAACATTAAATGCATGCAATGACATGGCAATAAGCAGATAAATTGCGTACCGTTAATTGAATTTAAACATGGCATGACAGCATGAATGAAAGCAGGTAAATTGTCGGATATAGTTTCGTTGTCAAACTAGATCAAATAGGGCGTCTAGGCGACTATCATTTCACCGCCTAGTCTCTTTTACACAATCTTACAAATTGGCCTAAAACACGGCCTAAATAATTACTGGCAAGTATCACTTGCCTGTTTCCGGTGATATTGGTGGTCGTGGGTTCGCCTCGACGAGCGTTACGCTATAGAACGACTGGTTCTCTGTTTTGATCAAACATATCACCGAATTAGATTTTTCGTGAATAATCACAATATTAAAATAATCTCTAAAACGGGTTCGTCTAATTTAATCGGGTTCTCTAGCTAGGTGATGTTTATACGGTGTTACGCTAACAGGGCACGCCCTATTATATACCAGTATTATTATCCCAACATTAGTTAATTATACTAACATGGTGAAATCAAATAACATCTTAACAAATCGCTATTTAAATTAACACTACCACCAATTAACACTAACAACCTATTAATACGCTAATGGTAGGGTTAACGTAGCTAATGGTACATCATGTTTAATAATCTTACCTACTACACCTACTAGTTTGACTTGGGGTAAAAGTTAGCATGTTAAAAAAATATAACCTTAACATTTTCTTAATACCCAAAATAACTCTCCTTCATTTCATATAGATAAGACTGACACTTCCCATTCAAATTTCTGCCTCTGACCCTCTCCTATCTCTCTGTCTGATAAAACACATTTACTTATTTAACTTCTTCACATGGCTGTCTATTCATATATTAACAATTTATTCCTAAGGCTACAAGACTACAAAGCTCATTCTCAGGCTTCAAGGCTGGCCCCTTATTTAATAATCTTTATAACTACTAACCCCTCCCCATCTTCTCTCAGGCTTTCCCTTTCTCCTACTGCCATCTTTTCCGCAGTTCGTTTCTTTTCTTTTTCTTTTTTTTCATTTCAAAAACTTGCAGCAAGCTGCATCCACGCAAGGGAGGGAAGAGCTCACTCACTCACGCAGGGGAGATGGCGACCGGCGGACGAGCGGCTCCCGGCGGCGGCGGCTCCTGGCGGCGCTCCGGCGACCTCGCTGGCGGCGCGCGGGGCGGACAAGGCCGACGGGCGGCGGCGCTAGCTGGGGCGGCGCGCGCGATCTGCAGGCGGCGGCGCACGGCTTCGGATGAGGGGGTGCGGCCAAGGGAAGGAGAGGAAGGAAGAAGAAGGATGCAACAAGAGGGTTTGGGGATTTGATTTTTTTTTTTTTGAAGTTGTTTGCTCTCTTTGTTTTCAGATCTCAGATCTGAATTCTTCTCCTCAAAATCTGATTTGGGTGAAATTTTGTTTGATTAGAAACTGGTTTGGGGAAGATTTTGGGAAATGGTTTTTGACTTGGAGAATTTTGTTTGCAGGGGAAATTGATTTGAGGGTTGATTTGGTTTGTGGATGAAATTGGTTGTTGGTTGATTTGTTTGCATGATTTGTTTGCAATGATTTAGGTTTTGGCTTGGGGAATCTCGCATGGAGGAAGATGGTTTGCAGAAATGTTTGCAGGAGAAGAGACGTTTTGCAGGTTGTTGGGTTGACGGTAATACTGTTATAAGAACAGTGCAGGGAACACCTTGAAGGAGGTAGTTGGAGGTAGGGGAGGTTTGATGGATGATGTTGGATCTCACCAACAGGAGGAGGTGGGATTCAATAGGGGTTTAATTAGCGTAATTTAATTAAGGTTAAAGCTAATAAATATTTGATTAGGAATATTTTAATTAGGGTAATTAGTTAGTGTAATTAATTAGGGTTAAGGTTAATTAATCACGCCATGAAAATTAAAAGTCATCCGCGACGCGCTCGCGTCGACACACAAAGAACTCGCGCACAACACATCCGGACGATCGAACAAAGATACGGGCACACACAAAAAAAATACACGCGTAGGAAAAATACTGGCCGTTACATTCTACCCACCTTAGAAAAAATTCTGCCCTCGGAATTCTCATCCACTAAAGAGTAGGGAACAAATATGGGTAACGCTCCCGTATCTCATCTTCCCGCTCCCAGGTAGACTCTCCTGGTGAGTCACGACGCCACATCACCCTGACTAGATCAACAGTCTTGGTCCTGAAAACTTTCTGACGTCGATCTAAGATCTCCACCGGTTGCTGTTCGTACGTCAGATCTGGCCGAACAGTAATCTCAGAGTAGTCCACAGCATGAGAAGGGTCGCTGACGTAACGACGCAGCTGGGACACATGGAAGACGTCATGAACTCCCTCTAAGGACGGTGGCAAAGCTAAGCGATAAGCTACCTCTCCAACTCGCTCTAGCACATCGAAGGGTCCAATATACCTCGGACTAAGCTTGCCTCGTTTTCCAAATCGAATCACTCCTCGATTCGGGGAGATCTTCAGAAACACATGATCTCCCGGCTGAAACTCTAAAGGACGCCGTTTAGCATCAGCCCAATGCTTATAACGGTCCTGGGCGATCCGAATCTTGTCTCTAATATCTCGCACAACATTAACCGCTTCCACTATCATCTCTGGCCCCAAGAGCTCTCTATCACCTACGTCATCCCAACTCAGTGGCGATCGACATTTCCTCCCGTAGAGAGCAGCAAATGGCGCCATGCCAATGCTCGCCTGGTAGCTATTGTTGTAGGAAAACTCCACCAGGTGCAGGTGATCCTCCCACGAACCCTTGAGATCCAACATGCAAGCTCTCAACATATCCTCCAAGATCTGAATAGTGCGCTTCGACTGTCCATCCGTCTGCGGGTGATACGCAGTACTGAACTTCAGACTGGTACCCAGATTGGTTTGCAGACTCTTCCAGAACTGAGATGTGAATCTCATATCACGATCTGATACAATGCTCACAGGGACTCCATGCAAGCGCACGATCTCCTACACGACATAATTCACGTCACGACTAGTACTAGAAGGAAACTATTAAGGTATGAGTTAGGTCATTACCTCCATATACTTCCTTGCTAATATCTCCGTGGATTGCCCAACTCGGAAAGGTATAAAGTGCGCGGACTTGGTCAATCGATCCACGATGACCCAGATCGCGTCATTCTGCTTGGTGCTCCGAGGTAAGCCAGTCACGAAGTCCATCGTGATGTGCTGCCACTTCCACTCGGGAATCGGCAGAGGTTGTAGTAGTCCAGCAGTGCGATGGTGTTCAGCCTTCACTTGCTGACACACGAGGCACTTGGCAACGCTCCGTGCCACACTTCTCTTCATCCCATGCCACCAAAAATTCTGTCGAAGATCCTTGTACATTTTAGTACCTCCAGGATGGATAGAATAAGGCGAACTGTGAGCCTCATTCATCAACTCTTCTCTGATATCTCCTGCAGGCACGCAGATCCTGCTACCATATCTCAAAGATCCATCCGCGTGAATCAGAAAATCTGGCCGAAGTCCTGCTTCGACTTGCTCTCTGATCTTCTTCAACTTAGCATCTCCAGCTTGAGCAATCTTGATTCGATCCACAATCGTCGACTGAATCTGCATGTTCATCAACGACGATGTGACTCCCGGTAGAATAGCTTCAACATTCATCCTTCGCAGATCCTGTTGCAATCTCCACTGAGCTGTGAGAATCATCACTTCGGGCAGTCGACTCAAGGCATCCGGTACAACATTCACCTTCCCTGGATGATACTGAAGATCGATGTCGTAGTCTGCCATCAATTCCAACCATCTACGCTGTCTCATATTTAGTTCCTTCTGGGTGAATATATATTTCAAACTTTTGTGATCAGTGAAGATTTTCACTTTCTCACTCAGCAAGAAATGTCGCCAAATTTTCAAAGCAAAGATGACGGCAGCTAACTCCAAGTCGTGAGTCGGATAATTCTTCTCATGGACCTTCAATTGTCGCGAAGCATATGCGACCACATGATTGTGCTGGTGCAGAACGCATCCAAGTCTCTTGCCCGATGCGTCGCAGAAAATCTCGAAGCCTCCGCTTCTGTCTGGAATAGCTAAGACTGGTGCAGTAGTCAGTCTCTCCTTCAAAGTAGAAAAAGCTTGCTCACAAGAGTCTGACCAACTGAACTTAACATCCTTCCTCGTCAATCTCGTCATTGGCTCAGCTATCCTTGAGAAATCCTTGATGAATCTGCGGTAGTATCCAGCCAATCCAAGAAAACTTCTGATGTCCGATGCCGATCGAGGTGCATGCCATTCACTGACTGCTTTGACCTTTTCCGGATCCACTGAGATACCAGCTCCCGATACTACATGCCCAAGAAATGCAATTCTATCCAGCCAGAATTCGCATTTGCTGTACTTGGCATACAGTCTATGGTGACGGAGTGTCTCCAAAACTGTCTTCAGATGTTCTGCATGCTCTTCCTCGCTCTTCGAGTACACCAAGATGTCGTCTATGAAAATCACCACGAACTTGTCGAGGAAGTCGTAAAAGATAAGGTTCATGAGATTCATGAACACAGCAGGAGCGTTGGTCACACCGAACGGCATGACAACGAACTCATAATGCCTGTACTTAGTCCGAAAAGCAGTCTTGAGTACATCTTCCTTCTTGACTCTGACTTGATGGTATCCGCTCCGGAGATCCAACTTCGAAAATACCCTCGATCCACCAAGCTGATCGAAGATATCATCAATGCGAGGCAGCGGGTACTTGTTCTTCACTGTGATCTGATTCAACTCTCGATAATCAATACACATTCTCCTCGAGCCATCTTTCTTCTTCACTAGCAAGACGGGTGCACCCCAGGGAGATACGCTGGGATGAATGAAACCCTTCTGTAGTAGCTCATCCAACTGCTTCCTCAACTCTTCTAGTTCTGCAGGAGCCATACGGTACGGCGCCTTCGAAATTGGTTGGGCTCCTGGCATAAGATCGATACCGAACTCCAACGCTCGATCAACGCTCGATCAGGCGGCAGTCCAGAAATGTCTTCAGGGAAGACGTCTTCGAAATCTCTCACTACTGCAGGCTTCTCTGGCTCAGCAATCATAGATGCAACGGTCAATCGGTAAGGCTGGGCTCGGAACTTGACAGGTCCAAGCGAACACCCTCCGCCGACAAATTCGAACACTGGATGGTCGGGAATTTCGAACACCACTTTCTTCCGATGACAGTCGATCGTGGCATAAAAAGCTCCTAACCAGTCAATGCCGAGAATAGCATCAAAGTTGGATAGGTCGTGGACAATGAAATTAGCATATAATTCGTGTCCACTAATCACCAACGGGCATGGTCTACATCCCAGTGCAACCTTCACTACACCATTCCCAGTTGTAATGTTCCAACACTTGGGAAGTGTATAAGTGGGTATTGAGTGTTCGACTATGAACTTCCGAGATAGGATGCACATGGAAGCTCCAGAATCGAACAGGGTCACGGCCGGGTGAGATGAAACTAAGATGACACCTAAGGGTAATATGCAACTAAATTAACGTGGATATAATTAATCAAATATAATGGATAAATAAGGAAGACTAGTATAGAAGTTACCTGCAATAACTCCGTCCTCAGTCTCTGCCTCCACTGCAGTCATCGTGAAGGCTTGCCTCTTAGGCTGAACAGCCTGCTGGAAAGCCTGCTTCTGGGGAATGAGAGGCGCTCCACGTCCAGCAGCCACTGGAGCTCTCTGCTGCTGAACTCCATCTGGTGCCTTCCACAGTTGCTTAGTTCTCGGACAGTCCTTCAATGCATGCGTGGCGTCACCACAAACTAAGCACTGGCCCAAGAATCTCCTACACTGCTCCTTCACATGACCAGCCTTGCCACAAAAATGGCACAACTTCGGAGTAGGCCCACCTGGCCTCTTAAACTGCACGGACTGATTAGGCTTGAATCCAGGCCTAACCACAGCTCTGGCCTGCTCCATAGGCCTCTTCCCAGCACCTGAATACTGCCCTCTCTTCTGATTGGCAATCAGCTCCTGCCTTTTGGCAGCTATCAATAACTTCTGGTAAGAGTCTAAGTCCGAAGAGGAAATCAGACTCTGCAGCTCCAAAGATAAACCCTGTAAGAATTTCTGAGCTCGATCCTCAGCAGTCTCCACCATCTTCGGCGCAAAGCGACTCAGTCTCATGAACTCTTGGTGGTACTGGTCCACCGTCAGATTCCCTTGTTTCAGATTGATAAACTGCTGCATCAGCTCTCTCTTGGCAGCTCGAGGGAAATACTCATCATTAAATCTCGCCTTGAAAGTGGCCCAGGGGATAGGCTTCGCCAACAGCTGCTCTTCTGACTCCCACCAACTGCGGGCATTGTCCTTCAGTTGCTTCTTCACTAAGTCAACCCATCCAGCCGGGTTAACCTTCGAGAGAAACAGGTTATCCTCTGTGTTCTTCATCCATTCATCCGCAGCTAATGCTCCTTCCGACCCAGTGAAATATGACGGGCCCAACTCCCGAAACTGCTTCGCTCCCGGCTCGAAGCGAGGGGCATTCTGAAGCATGCCCTGCTGAACCTGCATCATCTGATGCATCATCCTCATCATCTCAGCCGTGGTGGGTTCTCTATCAGCATCCGCAACACGTCCTGCTCCACCACCAGCTCCAGGTCCACTACCAGCTCCTCGAGTAATGCGTCTACCGGCCATCTAAGACAAGAAAATGCTCAGATTAGACTTAATCATGACTCGAATGTTATGAATATTTAATGGATGTTGTTATCATTATTGTTGTTCCGATATTTCGCAGATGCAAAGAGAAGAGGACCTGCATGGGCCACCACTAAAACCTGTCACGCCCCGCTTCCCTAATATGGAAGGCGAGACGTGAGGAGGTCCGCTCAGACGTGGAGCTGTGAAGCTGCAGTCTGATAAGCGTCTGTAAAAATTTCGAAAAGTAGCAGGTCCTTGCATTTGCGACGAAACAACAACAATAATAAAGCAGATAAGAAAATATCCACCAACAACATCCAACAAATATTACATCACAGAGTAGTCACAAAAGTACGAGTCTGAACAATAGGCCTAAAGCATGGCCATACAAAACAAAGAGAGATAGGTGCTACGCACCGAAACCTAACAGCAACTAAGCAAAGGTAACAACTAAGGGGAGACTCCAAACGAGTCTAGGACTGGTCACCAGTGTCCTCGAACTCGGTCTCAATAGGGACCTCGAACTCAGCGTCAACGAACTGCTCGTCCCCAACAACCTGCTCTGTCTCAAATCCTGACATGTGACACCCAAAGAGAAAAGGGCACATGTCAGCAAAAGTCTCCCAAGGGAAACGGAGAACTTTTGTGCAAGGATACAAATAAAATAATGCAACTAGCAGTTCTACAATGATGATATGGCATGACATTAAAAGAGTGCAACAATTAAATTAACAGGATGAAAATAATTAAGCACGTCGTAGCAGAAAGCTACAAATCACTATTTCACGATTTCACGATTTCACGATTAACTTGTATTCACGATGTGCACAGGGTTTACGCCTTTTGGCTGAAGTGGCTGTACGGGCACACTTCTACGCTCAAGTGATCGCTTAACCCTACCCCTCCACGTGTATCGAGCGTTGGTTTCCCAACAACACTGTGCTCGCTTCTGGATCACGAGCCAGGAAGTGTTATTGGCATAGGGTTGTGCCCGCAAAGCAGGTGCCTAGCCTCAATAGTAATAACATTTGTAGCGTGTGCTACTCAATCACGAAGAACATTAAATGCATGCAATGACATGGCAATAAGCAGATAAATTGCGTACCGTTAATTGAATTTAAACATGGCATGACAGCATGAATGAAAGCAGGTAAATTGTCGGATATAGTTTCGTTGTCAAACTAGATCAAATAGGGCGTCTAGGCGACTATCATTTCACCGCCTAGTCTCTTTTACACAATCTTACAAATTGGCCTAAAACACGGCCTAAATAATTACTGGCAAGTATCACTTGCCTGTTTCCGGTGATATTGGTGGTCGTGGGTTCGCCTCGACGAGCGTTACGCTATAGAACGACTGGTTCTCTGTTTTGATCAAACATATCACCGAATTAGATTTTTCGTGAATAATCACAATATTAAAATAATCTCTAAAACGGGTTCGTCTAATTTAATCGGGTTCTCTAGCTAGGTGATGTTTATACGGTGTTACGCTAACAGGGCACGCCCTATTATATACCAGTATTATTATCCCAACATTAGTTAATTATACTAACATGGTGAAATCAAATAACATCTTAACAAATCGCTATTTAAATTAACACTACCACCAATTAACACTAACAACCTATTAATACGCTAATGGTAGGGTTAACGTAGCTAATGGTACATCATGTTTAATAATCTTACCTACTACACCTACTAGTTTGACTTGGGGTAAAAGTTAGCATGTTAAAAAAATATAACCTTAACATTTTCTTAATACCCAAAATAACTCTCCTTCATTTCATATAGATAAGACTGACACTTCCCATTCAAATTTCTGCCTCTGACCCTCTCCTATCTCTCTGTCTGATAAAACCCATTTACTTATTTAACTTCTTCACATGGCTGTCTATTCATATATTAACAATTTATTCCTAAGGCTACAAGACTACAAAGCTCATTCTCAGGCTTCAAGGCTGGCCCCTTATTTAATAATCTTTATAACTACTAACCCCTCCCCATCTTCTCTCAGGCTTTCCCTTTCTCCTACTGCCATCTTTTCCTCAGTTCGTTTCTTTTCTTTTTCTTTTTTTTCATTTCAAAAACTTGCAGCAAGCTGCATCCACGCAAGGGAGGGAAGAGCTCACTCACTCACGCAGGGGAGATGGCGACCGGCGGACGAGCGGCTCCCGGCGGCGGCGGCTCCTGGCGGCGCTCCGGCGACCTCGCTGGCGGCGCGCGGGGCGGACAAGGCCGACGGGCGGCGGCGCTAGCTGGGGCGGCGCGCGCGATCTGCAGGCGGCGGCGCACGGCTTCGGATGAGGGGGTGCGGCCAAGGGAAGGAGAGGAAGGAAGAAGAAGGATGCAACAAGAGGGTTTGGGGATTTGATTTTTTTTTTGAAGTTGTTTGCTCTCTTTGTTTTCAGATCTCAGATCTGAATTCTTCTCCTCAAAATCTGATTTGGGTGAAATTTTGTTTGATTAGAAACTGGTTTGGGGAAGATTTTGGGAAATGGTTTTTGACTTGGAGAATTTTGTTTGCAGGGGAAATTGATTTGAGGGTTGATTTGGTTTGTGGATGAAATTGGTTGTTGGTTGATTTGTTTGCATGATTTGTTTGCAATGATTTAGGTTTTGGCTTGGGGAATCTCGCATGGAGGAAGATGGTTTGCAGAAATGTTTGCAGGAGAAGAGACGTTTTGCAGGTTGTTGGGTTGACGGTAATACTTGTTATAAGAACAGTGCAGGGAACACCTTGAAGGAGGTAGTTGGAGGTGGGGGAGGTTTGATGGATGATGTTGGATCTCACCAACAGGAGGAGGTGGGATTCAATAGGGGTTTAATTAGCGTAATTTAATTAAGGTTAAAGCTAATAAATATTTGATTAGGAATATTTTAATTAGGGTAATTAGTTAGTGTAATTAATTAGGGTTAAGGTTAATTAATCACGCCATGAAAATTAAAAGTCATCCGCGACGCGCTCGCGTCGACACACAAAGAACTCGCGCACAACACATCCGGACGATCGAACAAAGATATGGGCACACACAAAAAAAATACACGCGTAGGAAAAATACTGGCCGTTACAGAGATCGTCGCCAATTTACTCTGTAGATCTCAAGCGATGTCTCAAGACTTCTTTAGAGCGCATGATCGTTGTGCCTGAAGCTTCGTTGAAGCTCAAGGACTTGTTGATGAAGTCAAGAGATTCAGACTCATCATGTTAGAGCTTTGAAGACGGTTTTTCTGGTTTATCTCTTTGTCTTCTTGCTCTACTTTATAGAATGTTAAGCCTTGAGTCATACTTGCTTAGTATCCCTCTTAACTATCTTATCTATTTACTAGGAATGCCGTAGAAGCCATTAGATAGGGTCCCTTAGCCTATCGCTCTTCTACCTGGCTTCTGGTGCATCTTAGTTGGTTCAAGTTGAAGAACTAATCGATTAAATGTCAATCTAATCGATTAGGAAGTCTTCTTGAAACGACTAAGCCATCCTTTGTATACTTAGCTTAATCTCTGTCGACCAACTAGTCGGTCCAAGAAGGTTCACCGACCGATTAGTTCTCGAACTAGTCGGTTAGTGTTTCTTCTTAGACCGACTAGATTATCCTTCTTATTTCACTCAATTCTCTGTTGACCAACTAGTCGGTCCAAGAAGGTTCACCGACCGATTAGTTTTCAAACTAGTCGGTTAGTGTTTCTTCTTAGACCGACTAGATTATCGTAACCTTTTTACTAAAATCTCTGTTTCAAAACCAGTGGGTCCAAGAAGGCTCACCGACAGACTAGTTCTCTATCTAATCGGTCAATGACTCTTCTTAGACCGATTAAGCTGCTTTAATTTTCCAGACGTTGGAGATTTTATTTCCACGATTTTCCTGGATCTGTTTTTGATTCTTTTCATATCTGTTTGATGCGTTTCAAACATGGAAATTCTTCTCTTATGTGTAGAGATTCAGATCTAGCTTTTCACATATCGATTATCATTTTTCAAAGACTCGAATTCTTGAAACTCTCTCTCTCTCTCTTTTTGACCTAATCCTTCCTAGAGATCATTGGTTTTTGTGCGTTCAATCCCCTAAAGGATTCAAGGATCACGATCATCATCATAGCCGTCTCCATCTGTTCATCTCAGTGGTGCTAGGGTTTCAATCGTTCTTCGTGATCTTTTCTCTCCATCATCTTTCCTTGCCCTAATACTGTAAGTATCTCTCATGGCATAGGAATTTGTGGT
>CM061136.1:73719619-74144454 GCA_030789695.1 Scilla litardierei
GGTGTTCTGAATGGCCAAAACGTACACACTTTTCGCATCTTGGGGGCTCCCCCTCGATTTTTACCTCAATAGTTATTGTTGCTCCACTGTCTAGCTCTACGGCAACTGTTTTTGGGATTGGTCTCTTCGCCTCAACATCTACAAGACATCGCGCGTAGGAAATTCTCTCAAGCTTTGCTGTCAGTTTATCCAAACATAGTGGTCTCCCAATAACTGATACAATTACATTCATGATTTCCATGGTCCACATTCCCAAAGGCACCCCATGTAATTGCACCCACATTGGCACAGCATATCTCGTTCATGCGAAAGTGTAGCACTCCATTTCTGTAACACAACTAATCGTCCATCAAACATCCATGGGCCTCCATGTAGAATCCATTCAAACTCCCCCATCTTCAAATTTGAAATAAAAAAACTCATTCTCTCGGCTATAAATTTGTATATTTTTCTTTAGATTCCATAAGCGCTCAACCCATGCCCGGATTCGGCCATAGTACGGGACATCCCCCAACACATACCCCACCAGCGTATTCTTTCATTGCTCCGCGCCCCGTGCTAACATAGAGTCTTCAACTCTAGCGGTGCCTATTAGCACACACATATGACATGCCCATATGACATGCCCATATCCGCATATGACATGCCCATATCCGCATATGACATGCCTCCATCTTTTTTGACAAGGGGAGGAACATATGACATGCCCATATCCGCATCATACTTGTGCCTATTAGCACACACATCCGACCAAAACTGCTTCAGCACATTAGCATCAATCTTTATTGCAACATTTGGTCTAACTGGCATTCTTCCAAGCACCTTATGTGCACCAAGTAGTTGATCTTTTGGATTATTTTCATTAGAGGCAGTACCAATATGCCTGATAGAAAAGCGCCTAACCCTTGATTGATCACCCCCTCTGCCAGCATTCCCTCTGTCGCCCTGTTGATAGTTCTCGACGCCACTTAATCCGCCAGACTTCGCGTTGCTCCTTCTCCGTGAAACCATTTGCCAATCATTATTATGAGGTCTGTCAGATGCACCAACCTTAGAATCCCCCGACTTCATGCTGCTCCACCCTAGATGCGAAGATGTAATATTCAAATTACTCCCACCCCTATAATTTCCTTCCTCAAGTTCTGGTGGACGGTCACCGCAGCCTGGATCTCTTTCGCCTCCTTCCGGCTCCTTACCGACATCTGGAGCATTCGCGGGGGAGGAGCCACCGCCATTTGATGGCCCGCCTCCTGGATCTCCACGATCGCCAAAGCCCATTCTCTCTTCTTATATTATCAAACCAATTTCTTTCATTTCTTATCTTTTTTTCCTTATCCTTTTCTTTTCTATATATATATATATATATATATATATATATATATATATATATATATATATATATTCTTTGGACTCTAATTGGTTCGTACAAGGAGTGTTGAGTCGATGACTCCCAGGTCAGACGACCTTAGGGCATCAGACCAAAAAGCACCCCTCAGACCTACTAGCTTGAACAAATCATAATACTTTATTTTCATGCACTCCCCCAAGCTGGACCGTTTGACGCGAGGCCCTGACGGTTTCTATCGTGGGGATCCGGTTACTCAAGTTCGCTGGGGGAACTATGCGTGCTTTATTCTTTTTCTCATATATAAACAAGATATTCATGCTTCCAAATCTTTTTCTTTTCTATTTAAATATTTTTTATTTAGATTCTAATTGGTTCGTATAAGAAGCATTGGGTCGATAACTCCCAGGTCAGACGACCTTAAGGCATCATGCCAAGAAGGACCCCTAGGACCTACTAGCTCGAACCAAGCATAATCCTTATTTTCACGCACTCCCCCTAGCTAGACCTTTTGACGCGAGGCCCCGACGGTTTCAATCGTGGGGATCCGATTACTCAGTTTCGCAGGGGAAACGGTGCGTGCTTTATTCTTTTTCTCATATATACACAATCTATATATGCTTCCAAATATTTTTCTTTTCTTAATAATTTTTTTTATTTGGATTCTAATTGGTTCGTATAAGGAGCGTTGGGTCGATGACTCTCAGGTCAGAGACATTAGGGCATCAGGCCAAGAAGGTCCCGTCAGACCTACTAGCACGAACCAACCATTTTTCTTATTTTAACGTACTCCCACAAGCTAGACCTTTTGACGCGATGCCCCGACGGTTTCTGTCGTGAGGATCCGGTTACTCAGTTTTGCTGGGGGAACGATGTGTGCCTTATTCTTTTTCTCATATATTCACAATCTATTCATGCTACAAAATCTTTTTCTTTTCTATATATATATTATTTGGATTCTAATTGGTTCAGATAAGGAGCGTTGGGTCCATGACTCTCAGGTTAGACGACCTTAGGGCATCAGGCCAAGAAGGACCCCTCAGACCTACTAGCTCAAACCAATCATAATCCTTTATTTTAACGCACTCCATCAAGCTAGACCTTTTGACACGAGGCCCCGACGGTTTCTGTCGTGGGGATCCGGTTACTCAGTTTCGTTGGGGGAACGGTGCGTGCTTTATTCTTTTCCTCATATATAAACAATATATTCATGCTTCCAAATCTTTTTCTTTTCTATAAATATATTTTTTATTTGGATTCTAATTGGTTCGTATAAAGAGCGGTGGGTCGATGACTCCCAGGTCAGATGTCCTTAAGGCATCGGGCCAAGAAGGACCCCTCAGACCTACTAGCTCAAACCAACAATAATCCATAATTTTACATATTTTTTATTTGGATTCTAATTGGATCGTATAAGGAGCGTTGGGTCGATGACTCCCAGGTCAGGCGACCTTAGGGCATCAGGCCAAGAAGGACCACTCAGACCTACTAGCTCGAACCAAACATAATCTAAATTTTTACATATTTTTTATTTGGATTCTAATTGGTTCGTATAAGGGGCGTTGGGTCGATGACTCCCAAGTCAGACGACCTTAGGGCATCAGGCCAAGAAAGACCCCTCAGACCTACTAGCTCGAACAAACCATAATCCTTATTTTCACGCACTCCCCCAAGCTATACCTTTTGACGAGAGGCCCCGACGGTTTCTATCGTGGGGATCCGGTTACTCAGTTTCGCTGGGAGAACGGTGCGTGCTTTATTCTTTTTCTCATATATAAACAATATATTCATGCTTCCAAATCTTTTTCTTTTCAGTATATTTATTTTTTATTTGGATTCTAATTGGTTCGTATAAGGAGCGTTGGGTCGATAACTCCCAGGTCAGACGACCTTAGGGCATCAGGCCAAGAAGGACCCCTCAGACTTAGTAGCTAGGCCTTTTGACGCGAGGCCCCGACGGTTTCTATCGTGAGGATCCGGTTACTCAGTTTTGCTGGGGAACGGTGCGTGCTTTATTCTTTTTCTTATATATAAACAATATATTCATGCTTCCAAATCTTTTTCTTCTCTATATATTTATTTTTTATTTGGATTATAATTGGTTCGTATAAGGAGCGTGGGTCGATGACTCTCAGGTCAGACGACCTTAGGGCATCAGGCTAAAAAGGACCCCTCGGACCTACTAGCTCGAACCAATCATAATCCATAATTTTACATATTTTTTTATTTGGATTCTAATTGGATCGTATAAGGAACGTTGGGTCGATGAATCCCAGGTCAGACGACATAAGGGCATCACGCCAAGAAGGACCCCTCAGACCTACTACCTCGAACCAACCATAACCCATATTTTTACATATTTTTTATTTGGATTCTAATTGGTTCGTATAAGGAGCGTTGGGTCGATGACTCCCAGGTCAGACGACCTTAGGGCATCAGGCCAAGAAGGACCCCTCAGACATACTAGCTTGAACCAACCATAATCCATATTTTTACATATTTTTTATTTAGATTCTAATTGGTTCGTATAAGGAGTGTTTGGTCGATGACTCCCAAGTCAGACGAGCTTAGGGCATCAGGCCAAGAAGGACCCCCTCTAACCTACTAGCTCGAACCAACCATAATCCTTATTTCCATGCACTCCCCCAGGCTAGACCATTTGACGCGAGGACCCGACGGTTTCTATCGTGGGGATCCGGTTACTCAGTTTCTAACCGTGCGTGCTTTATTCTCTCTCATATATAAACAAAATATTCATGCTTCCAAATCGTTTTCTTTTCTATATATTTATTTTTTATTTGGATTCTAATTGGTTCGTATAAGGAGCGTTGCGTCAATGACTCCCAGGACAGACGACCATAGAGCATCAGGCCAAGAAGGCCTCTCAGACCTATCAGCTCGAACCAACCATAATCCTTATTTTCACGCACTCCCCCAAGCTAGACCTTTTGACGCGAGGCCCCGACGGTTTCTATCGTGGGGATCCGGTTACTCAGTTTCGCTGGGAGAACGGTGCGTGATTTATTCTTTTTCTCATATATAAGCAATATATTCATGCTTCCAAATCTTTTTCTTTTCTATATATATATTTTTTTATTTGGATTCTAATTGGTTCGTATAAGGAGCGTTAGGGCGATGACTCCCAGGTCAGACGACCTTAGGGCATCATGCCAAAAAAGACCCCTCAGACCTACTAGCTCGAACTAATCATAATATTTTATTTTCACGCACTCCCCCAAGCTAGACCTTTTGACGCGAGGCCCTGATGGTTACTATCGTGGGGATCCGGTTACTCAGTTTCGTTGGGGGAACGTTGCGTGCTTTATTCGTTTTCTCATATATAAACAATATATTCATGCTTCCAAATCTTTTTCTTTTCTACATATATATTTTTTATTTGGATTCTAATTGGTTCATATAAGGAGCGTTGGGTCGGTGACTACCAGGTAAGAAGACCTTAGGGCATCAGGCCAAGAAGGGCCCCTCAGACCTACTAGCTCGAACCAACCATAATCCATATTTTTACCTATTTTTTTATTTGGATTCTAATTGGTTCGTATAAGGAGCGTTGGGTCGATGACTCCCAGGTCAGACAACATTAGGGCATCAGAAAAAGAAGGACCCCTCGGACCTACTAGCTCGAACCAACCATAATCCATATTTTACATATTTTTTTCTTTGGATTCTAATTGGTTCGTATAAGAAGCGTTGGTTCGATGACTCCCAGGTCAGACGACCTTAGGGCATCATACCAAGAAGGACCCCTCAGACCTACCAGCTCGAACCAACCACAATGCATATTTTTACATATTTTTTCTTTGGATTCTAATTGGTAAGTATAAGGAGCGTTGGGTCGATGACTCCCAAGACAGACGACCTTCGGGCATCTGGCCAAGAAAGACCTCCCAGACCTACTAGCTCGAACCAACCATAATCCATATTTTACATATTTTTTATTTGGATTCTAATTGGTTTGTATAAGGAGCGTTGGGTCGATGACTCTCAAGTCAGACGACCTTAGGGCATCAGGCCAAGAAGGACCCCTCAGACTTAGTAGCTAGGCCTTTTGACGCGAGGCCCCGACGGTTTCTATCGTGAGGATCCGATAACTCAGTTTTGCTGGGGGAACGGTGCGTGCTTTATTCTTTTTCTTATACATAAACAATATATTCATGCTTCCAAATATTTTTCTTCTCTATATATTTATTTTTTATTTGGATTCTAATTGGTTCGTATAAGGATCGTTGGGTCGATGACTCTCAGGTCAGACGACCTTAGGGCATCAGGCCAAAAAGGACCCCTCGGACCGACTAGCTCGAACCAATCATAATCCATAATTTTACATATTTTTTTATTTGGATTCTAATTGGATCGTATAAGGAGCGTTGGGTCGATGAATCCCAGGTCAGACGACCTAAGGGCATCACGCCAAGAAGGACCCCTCAGACCTACTAGCTCGAACCAACCATAACCCATATTTTTACATATTTTTTATTTGGATTCTAATTGGTTCGTATAAGGAGCGTTGGGTCGATGACTCCCAGGTCAGACGACCTTAGGGCATCAGGCCAAGAAGGACCCCTCAGACATACTAGCTTGAACCAACCATAATCCACATTTTTACATATTTTTTATTTAGATTCTAATTGGTTCGTATAAGGAGTGTTTGGTCGATGACTCCCTAGTCAGACGAGCTTAGGGCATCAGGCCAAGAAGGACCCCTCTGACCTACTAGCTCGAACCAACCATAATCCTTATTTCCACGCACTACCCCAGGCTAGACCATTTGACGCGAGGCCCTGACGGTTTCTATCGTGGGGATCCGGTTACTCAGTTTCTCTGGGGGAACCGTGCGTGCTTTATTATTTTTCTCAAATATAAACAAAATATTCATGCTTCCAAATCGTTTTCTTTTCTATATATTTATTTTTTATTTGGATTTTAATTGGTTCGTATAAGGAGCGTTGCGTCGATGACTCCCAGGACAGATGACCATAGAGCACCAGGACAAGAAGGACCTCTCAGACCTATTAGGTCGAACCAACCATAATCCTTATTTTCACGCACTCCCCCACGTTGGACCTTTTGACGCGAGGCACCGACGGTTTCTATCGTGGTGATACGGTTACTCAGTTTCGCTGGGGGAACGGTGCGTGCTTTATTCTTTTTCTCATATATTAACAATATATTCATGCTTCCAAATCTTTTTCTTTTCTATATATATATTTTTTTATTTGGATTCTAATTGGTTCGTATAAGGAGCGTTAGAGCGATGACTCACAGGTCAGACGACCTTAGGGCATCATGCAAAAAAAGACCACTCAAACCTACTAGCTCGAACTAATCATAATATTTTATTTTCACGCACTCCCCCAAGCTAGACCTTTTGACGCGAGGCCCTGATGGTTACTATCGTGGGGATCCGGTTATTTGGATTCTAATTGGTTCGTATAAGGAGCGTTAGAGCGATGACTCCCAGGTCAGACGACCTAAGGGCATCATGTAAAAAAAGACCACTCAAACCTACTAGCTCGAACTAATCATAATATTTTATTTTCACGCACTCCCCCAAGCTAGACATTTTGACGCGAGGCCCTGATGGTTACTATCGTGGGGATCCGGTTACTCAGTTTCGTTGGGGGAACGTTGCGTGCTTTATTCGTTTTCTCATATATAAACAATATATTCATGCTTCCAAATCTTTTTCTTTTCTACATATATATTTTTTATTTGGATTCTAATTGGTTCGTATAAGGAGCGTTGGGTCGGTGACTCCCGGGTAAGAAGACCTTAGGGCATCAGGCCAAGAAGGGCCACTCAGACCTACTAGCTCGAACCAACCATAATCCATATTTTACCTATTTTTTTATTTGGATTCTAATTGGTTCGTATAAGGAGCGTTGGGTCGATGACTCCCAGGTCAGACAACCTTAGGGCATCAGAAAAAGAAGGACCCCTTGGACCTACTAGCTCGAACCAACCATAATCCATATTTTACATATTTTTTTCTTTGGATTCTAATTGGTTCGTATAAGAAGCGTTGGTTCGATGACTCCCAGGTCAGACGACCTTAGGGCATAATACCAAGAAGGACCCCTCAGACCTACCAGCTCGAACCAACCATAATCCATATTTTTACATATTTTTTTCTTTGAATTCTAATTGGTACGTATAATGAGCGTTGGGTTGATGACTCCCAAGACAGACGACCTTCGGGCATCTGGCCAAGAAAGACCTCTCAGACCTACTAGCTCGAACCAACCATAATCCATATTTTACATATTTTTTATTTGGATTCTAATTGGTTCGTATAAGGAGCGTTGGGTCGATGACTCTCAAGTCAGACGACCTTAGGGCATCAGGCCAAGAAGGACCCCTCAGACCTACTAGCTCGAACAAACCATAATCCTTATTTTCATGCACTCCCCCAAGCAAGACCTTTTGACGCGAGGCCCCGACGGTTCCTATCGTGGGGATCCGGTTACTTAGTATCGCTGAGGGAACGGTGCGTGCTTTATTCTTTTTCTCATATATAAACAATATATTCATGCTTCAAAATATTTTTCTTTTCTATATATTTATTTTTATTAGGATTCTAATTGGTTCGTATAAGGAGTGTTGGGTTGATGACTCCCAAGTTAGACGACCTTAGGACATCAGGCATCAGGCCAAGAAGGACCCCTCAGACCTACTAGCTTGAACCAACTATAATCCTTATTTTCACGCACTCCCCCAAGATAGACCTTTTGACACGAGGCCCCGACGGTTTCTATCGTGGGGATCCGGGGGAACGGTACGTGCTTTATTCTTTTTCTCATATATACACAATATATTCAAGCTTCCAACCAACCATAATCCATATTTTTACATATTCTTTATTTGGATTCTAATTGGTTCGTATAAGGAGCGTTGGGTCGACGACTCCCAGGTCAGACGACCTTAGGGCATCAGGCCAAGAAGGATCCCTCAGACCTACTAGCTCGAACCAGCCATAATCCATATTTTTACATATTTTTTTATTTGGATTCTAATTGGTTCGTATAAAGAGCGTTGGGTCGATGACTCCCAGGTCAGACGACCTTAGGGCATCAGGCCAAGAAGGACCCCTCAGACCTAGAAGCTAGAACAAACCATAATCCTTATTTTTACGCACTCCGCCAAGCTATACTTTTTGACGCGAGGCCACGACGGAAACATCGTGGGGATCCAGTTACTAAGTTTCCAAATCTTTTTCTTTTCTACATAAATATTTTGTATTTAGATTCTAATTGGTTCGTATAAGGAGCGTTGGGTCGACGACTCCCAGGTCAGACGACCTTAGGGCATCAGTCCAAGAAGGACTCCTCAGACATACTAGCTCGAACCAACCAAAATCCTTCTTTTTATATTTTTATTGGGATTCTAATTAGTTCGTATAAGGAGCGTTGGGTCGATGACTATATGGTCAGACGACCTTAGGGCATCAGGCCAAGAAGGACGCCTCAAACCTACCAGCTCGAACCAACCAAAACCTTATTTTTGGTTTTTTTATTTGGATTCTAATTAGTTCGTATAAGTAGCGTTGGATCGATGACTATCTAGTCAGACGACCTTAGGGCCTCAGGCCAAGGACCCCTCAAACCTACTAGCTCGAACCAATCATAATCCTTATTTTCACGCACTCCCCGTAGCTAGTCCTTTTGACACGAGGCCCCGATGGTTTCTATCGTGGGGATCCGCTTACTTAGTTTCGCACGGGGAACGATGCATGCTTTATTCTTTTTCTCACATAAACACAATCTATTTATGCTTCCAAATCTTTTTCTTTTCTTTATAAATTTTTTTATTTGGATTCTAATTGATTTGTAAAAGGAGCTCGGGTCAGACGACATTAGGGCACCAGGCCAAGAAGGACCCCTCAGACCTACTAGCACGAACCAACTATTATTCTTATTTTTACGCACTCCCATAAGCTAGACCTTTTGCCGCGAGACCCCGACAGTTTCTACCGTGAGCATCCGGTTACTCAATTTCGTTGGGGGAACGATGTGTACTTTATTGTTTTTCTCATATATGCACAATATATTCATGCTACTAAATCTTTTTCTTATATATATATTATTTGGATTCTAATTGGTTCGTACAAGGAGCGTTGAGTCGACGACTCCCAGGTCAGACGACCTTAGGGCATTAGGCTAAGAAGGACCCTCAGACTTACTAGCTCGAAACAACCATAATCCATATTTTTACATATTTTTTTATTTGGATTCTAATTGGTTCGTATAAAGAGCATTGGGTCGACGACTCCCAGGTCAGACGACCATAGGGCATCAGGCCAAGAAGGACCCCTCAGACCTACTAGCTCGAACCAACCATAATCCATATTTTTACATATTCTTTATTTGTATTCAAATTGGTTCGTATAAAGAGCGTTGGGTCGACGACTCCCAGGTCAGACGACCTTAGGGCATCAGGCCAAGAAGGACCCCACAGACCTACTAGCTCGAACCAACCATAATCCATATTTTTACATATTTTTTTATTTGGATTCTAATTGGATCGTAAAAGGAGCGTTGGGTCGATGACTACCAGGTCAGACGACCTTAGGGCATCAGGCCAAGAAGGACCCCTCAGACCTACTAGCTCGAACCAACCATAATCCATATTTTTACATATTTTTTTATTTGGATTCTAATTGGTTCGTATAAGGAGCGTTGGGTCGACGACTCCCAGGTCAGACGACCTTAGGGCATCAGGCCAAGAAGGACCCCTCAGACCTACTAGCTCGAACCAACCATAATCCATATTTTTACATATTCTTTATTTGGATTCTAATTGGTTCGTATAAGGAGCGTTGGGTCGACGACTCCCAGGTCAGACGACCTTAGGGCATCAGGCCAAGAAGGACCCCACAGACCTACAAGCTCGAACCAACCATAATCCATATTTTTACATATTTTTTTATTTGGATTCTAATTGGATCGTATAAGGAGCGTTGGGTCGATGACTCCCAGGTCAGACGACCTTAGGGCATCAGGCAAAGAAGGACCCCTTAGACCTACAAGATCGAACCAACCATAATCCATATTTTTACATATTCTTTATTTGGATTCTAATTGGTTCGTATAAGGAGCGTTGGGTCGACGACTCCCAGGTCAGACGACCTTAGGGCATCAGGCCAAAAAGGACCCCTCAGACCTACTAGCTCGAACCAACCATAATCCATATTTTCATATATTCTTTATTTGGATTCTAATTGGTTCGTATAAGGAGCGTTGGGTCAACGACTCCCAGGCCAAACGACCTTAGGGCATCAGGCCAAGAAGGACCCCTCAGACCTACTAGCTCGAACCAACCATAATCCATATTTTTACATATTTTTTATTTGGATTCTAATTGGTTCGTATAATGAGCGTTGGGTCGACGACTCCCAGGTCAGACGACCTTAGGGCATCAGGCCAAGAAGGACCCCTCAGACCTACTAACTCGAACCAACCATAATCCATATTTTTACATATTGTTTTATTTGGATTCTAATTGGTTCGTATAAGGAGCGTTGGGTCGATGACTCCCAGGTCAGACGACCTTAGGGCATCAGGCCAAGAAGGACCCCTCAGACCTACTAGCTCGAACCAACCATAATCCATATTTTTAAATATTCTTTATTTGGATTCTAATTGGTTCGTATAAGGAGCGTTGGGTCGACGACTCCCAGGTCAGACAACCTTAAGGCATCAGGCCAAGAAGGACCCCTCGGACCTACTAGCTCGAACCAACCATAATCCATATTTTTACATATTTTTTTATTTGGATTCTAATTGGATCGTATAAGGAGCGTTGGGTCGATGACTCCCAGGTCAGACGACCTTAGGGCATCAGGCCAAGAAAGACCCCTCGGACCTACTAGCTCGAACCATCAGGCCAAGAAGGACCCCTCAGACCTACTAGCTCGAACCAACCATAATCCATATTTTTACATATTTTTTTATTTGGATTCTAATTGGTTCGTATAAGGAGCGTTGGGTCGATGTCTCCCAGGTCAGACGACCTTAAGGCATCAGGCCAAGAAGGACCCCTCAGACCTACTAGCTCGAACCAACCATAATCCATATTTTTACATATTCTTTATTTGGATTCTAATTGGTTCGTATAAGGAGCGTTGGGTCGACGACTCCCAGGTCAGACGACCTTAGGGCATCAGGCCAAGAAGGACCCCTCAGACCTACTAGCTCGAACCAACTATAATCCATATTTTTATATATTCTTTATTTGGATTCTAATTGGTTCGTATAATGAGCGTTGGGTCGACGACTCCCAGGTCAGACGACCTTAGGGCATCAGGCCAAGAAGGACCCCTCAGACCTACTAGCTTGAACCAACCATAATCCATATTTTTACATGTTTTTTTATTTGGATTCTAATTGGTTCGTATAAGGAGCGTTGGGTCGATGACTCTCAGGCCAAACGACTTTAGGGCAGCGGGCCAAGAAGGACCCCTAAGACCTACTAGTTCGAACCAACCATAATCCATATTTTTACATATTCTTTTATTTGGATTCTAATTGGTTCGTATAAGGAGCGTTGGGTCGAGGACTCCCAGGTCAGACGACCTTAGGGCATCAGGCCAAGAAGGACCCCTCAGACCTACTAGCTCGAACCAACCATAATCCATATTTTTACATATTCTTTATTTGGATTATAATTGGTTCGTATAATGAGCGTTGGGTCGACGACTCCCAGGTCAGACGACCTTATGGCATAAGGCCAAGAAGGACCCCTCGGACCTACTAGCTCGAACCAACCATAATCCATATTTTTACATATTTTTTTATTTGGATTCTAATTGGATCGTATAAGGAGCGTTGGGTCGATGACTCCCAGGTCAGACGACCTTAGGGCATCATGCCAAGAAAGACCCCTCAGACCTACTAGCTCGAACCATCAGGCCAAGAAGGACCCCTCAGACCTACTAGCTCGAGCCAACCATAATCCATATTTTTACATATTTTTTTATTTGGATTCTAATTGGATCGTATAAGGACAGACGACCTTAGTGCATCAGGCCAAGAAGGACCCCTCAGACCTACTAGCTCGAACCAACCATAATCCAAATTTTTACATATTCTTTATTTGGATTCTAATTGGTTCGTATAAGGAGCGTTGGGTCGACGACTCCCAGGTCAGACGACCTTAGGGCATGATGCCAAGAAGGACCCCTCAGACCTACTAGCTCGAACAAACCATAATCCATATTTTTACATATTCTTTATTTGGATTCTAATTGGTTCGTATAATGAGCGTTGGGTCGACGACTCCCAGGTCAGACGACCTTAGGGCATCAGGCCAAGAAGGACCCCGCAGACCTACTAGCTCGAACCAACCATAATCCATATTTTTACATATTCTTTATTTGGATTCTAATTGGTTCGTATAAGGAGCGTTGGGTCGACGACTCCAAGGTCAGACGACCTTAGGGCATCAGGCCAAGAAGGACCCCCCAGACATACTAGCTCGAACCAACCATAATCCATATTTTTACATATTTTTTTATTTGGATTCTAATTGGTTCGTATAAGGAGCGTTGGGTCGATGACTCCCAGGTCAGACGACCTTAGGGCATCAGGCCAAGAAAGACCCCTCAGACCTACTAGCTCGAACCAACCATAATCCATATTTTTACATATTTTTTTATTTGGATTCTAATTGGTTTGTATAAGGAGCGTTGGGTCGATGACTCCCAGGTCAGACGACTTTAGGGCATCAGGCCAAGAAGGACCCCTCAGACCTACTAGCTCGAACCAACCATAATCCATATTTTTACATATTCTTTATTTGGATTCTAATTGGTTCGTATAAGGAGCGTTGGGTCGATGACTCCCAGGTCAGACGACCTTAGGGCATCAGGCCAAGAAGGACCCCTCAGACCTACTAGCTCGAACCAACCATAATCCATATTTTTACATATTCTTTATTTGAATTCTAATTGGTTCGTATAAGGAGCATGGGTCGACGACTCCCCGGTCAGATGACCTTAGGGCATCGGGCCAAGAAGGACCCCTCAGACTTACTAGCTCGAACCAACCATAATCCATATTTTTACATATTTTTTTATTTGGATTCTAATTGGATCGTATAAGGAGCGTTGGGTCGATGACTCCCAGGTCAGACGACCTTAGGGCATCAGGCCAAGAAAGACCCCTCAGACCTACTAGCTCAAACCATCAGGCCAAGGACCCCTCAGACCTACTAGCTCGAACCAACCATAATCGAGATTTTTACATATTTTTTATTTGGATTCTAATTGGATCGTATAAGGAGCGTTGGGTCGATGACTCCCAGGTCAGACGACCTTATGGCATCAGGCCAAGAAGGACCACTCAGACCTACTAGCTCGAACCAACCATAATCCATATTTTTACATATTTTTTTATTTGGATTCTAATTGGATCGTATAAGCAGCGTTGGGTCGATGACTCCCAGGTCAGACGACCTTAGGGCATCAGGCCAAGAAAGACCACTCAGACCTACTAGCTCGAACCATCAGGCCAACGACCCCTCAAAGCTACTAGCTCGAACCAACCATAATCGATATTTTTACATATTTTTTTATTTTGATTCTAATTGGATCGTATAAGGAGCGTTGGGTCGATGACTCCCAGGTCAGACGACCTTAGGGCATCAGTCCAAGAAGGACCCCTCAGACCTACTAGCTCGAACCAACCATAATCCATATTTTTACATATTCTTTATTTGGATTCTAATTGGTTCGTATATGGAGCGTTGGGTAGACGACTCCCAGGTCAGACGACCTTAGGGCATCAGGCCAAGAAGGACCCCTCAGACCTACTAGCTCGAACCAACCATAATCCATATTTTTACATATTCTTTATTTGGATTCTAATTGGTTCGTATAAGGAGCGTTGGGTCGACGACTCCCAGGTCAGACGACCTTAGGGCATCAGGCAAAGAAGGACCCCTCAGACCTACTAGTTCGAACCAACCATAATCCATATTTTTACATATTCATTATTTGTATTCTAATTGGTTCGTATAAGGAGCGTTGGGTCGACGACTCCCAGGTCAGACGACCTTAGGGCATCAGGCCAAGAAGGACCCCTCAGACCTACTAGCTCGAACCAACCATAATCCATATTTTTACATATTTTTTTATTTGAATTCTAATTGGTTCGTATAAGGATAGTTGGGTCGATGACTCTCAGGTCAGACGACCTTAGGGCATCAGGCCAAGAAGGACCCCTCAGACCTACTAGCTCGAACCAACCATAATCCATATTTTTACATATTCTTTATTTGGATTCTAATTGGTTCGTATAAGGAGCATTGGGTCGACGACTCCCTGGTCAGACGACCTTAGGGCATCAGGCCAAGAAGGACCCCTCAGACCAACTAGCTCGAACCAGCCATAATCCATATTTTTACATATTCTTTATTTGGATTCCAATTGGTTCGTATAAGGAGCGTTGGGTCGACGACTCCCAGGTCAGACGACCTTAGGGCATCGGGCCAAGAAGGACCCCTCAGACCTACTAGCTCGAACCAATCATAATCCATATTTTTACATATTCTTTATTTGGATTCAAATTGGTTCGTATAAGGAGCGTTAGGTCGACGACTCCCAGGTCAGACGACCTTAGGGCATCAGGCAAAGAAGGACCCCTCAGACCTACTAGTTCGAACCAACCATAATCCATATTTTTACATATTCATTATTTGTATTCTAATTGGTTCGTATAAGGAGCGTTGGGTCGACGACTCCCAGGTCAGACGACCTTAGGGCATCAGGCCAAGAAGGACTCCTCAGACCTACTAGCTCGAACCAACCATAATCCATATTTTTACATATTTTTTTATTTGGATTCTAATTGGTTCGTATAAGGAGCGTTGGGTCGATGACTCCCAGGTCAGACGACCTTAGGGCATCAGGCCAAGAAGGACCCCTCAGACCAACTAGCTCGAACCAACCATAATCCATATTTTTACATATTCTTTATTTGGATTCTAATTGGTTCGTATAAGGAGCATTGGGTCGATGACTCCCAGGTCAGACGACCTTAGGGCATCAGGCCAAGAAGGACCCCTCAGACCAACTAGCTCGAACCAACCATAATCCATATTTTTACATATTCTTTATTTGGATTCTAATTGGTTCGTATAAGGAGCGTTGGGTCGACGACTCCCAGGTCAGACGACCTTAGGGCATCGGGCCAAGTAGGACCCCTCAGACCTACTAGCTCGAACCAACCATAATCCATATTTTTACATATTCTTTATTTGGATTCTAATTGGTTCGTATAATGAGCGTTGGGTCGACGACTCCCAGGTCAGACGACCTTAGGGCATCCGGCCAAGAAGGACCCCTCAGACCTACTAGCTCGAACCAACCATAATCCATATTTTTACATATTCTTTATTTGGATTCTAATTGGTTCGTATAAGGAGTGTTGGGTCGATGACTCTCAGGTCAAACGACCTTAGGGCATCAGGCCAAGAAGGACCCCTATAAGGAGCGTTGGGTCGATGACTCCCAGGTCAGACGACCTTAGGGCATCAGGCCAAGAAGGACCCCTCAGCTCTACTAGCTCGAACCAACCATAATCCATATTTTTATATATTCTTTTATTTGGATTCTAATTGGATCGTATAAGGAGCGTTGGGTCGATGACTCCCAGGTCAGACGACCTTAGGGCATCAGGCCAAGAAGGACCCCTCAGACCAACTAGCTCGAACGAGCCATAATCCATATTTTTACATATTCTTTATTTGGATTCTAATTGGTTCGTATAAGGAGCGTTGGGTCGACGACTCCCAGGTCAGACGACCTTAGGGCATCGGGCCAAGAAGGACCCCTCAGACCTACTAGCTCGAACCAACCATAATCCATATTTTTACATATTCTTTATTTGGATTCAAATTGGTTCGTATAAGGAGCGTTGGGTCGACGACTCCCAGGTCAGACGACCTTAGGGCATCAGGCCAAGAAGGACCCCTCAGACCTACTAGCTCGAACCAACCATAATCCATATTTTTACATATTTTTTTATTTGGATTCTAATTGGTTCGTATAAGGAGCGTTGGGTCGATGACTCCCAGGTCAGACGACCTTAGGGCATCAGGCCAAGAAGGACCCCTCAGACCTACTAGCTCGAACCAACCATAATCCATATTTTTACATATACTTTATTTGGATTCTAATTGGTTCGTATAAGGAGCATTGGGTCGACGACTCCCAGGTCAGACGACCTTAGGGCATCAGGCCAAGAAGGACCCCTCAGACCAACTAGCTCGAACCAACCATAATCCATATTTTTACATATTCTTTATTTGGATTCTAATTGGTTCGTATAAGGAGCGTTGGGTCGACGACTCCCAGGTCAGATGACCTTAGGGCATCGGGCCAAGTAGGACCCCTCAGACCTACTAGCTCGAACCAACCATAATCCATATTTTTACATATACTTTATTTGGATTCTAATTGGTTCGTATAATGAGCGTTGGGTCGACGACTCCCAGGTCAGACGACCTTAGGGCATCAGGCCAAGAAGGACCCCTCAGACCTACTAGCTCGAACCAACCATAATCCATATTTTTACATATTCTTTATTTGGATTCTAATTGGTTCGTATAAGGAGTGTTGGGTCGATGACTCTCAGGTCAAACGACCTTAGGGCATCAGGCCAAGAAGGACCCCTATAAGGAGCGTTGGGTCGATGACTCCCAGGTCAGACGACCTTAGGGCATCAGGCCAAGAAGGACCCCTCAGCTCTACTAGCTCGAACCAACCATAATCCATATTTTTACATATTCTTTTATTTGGATTCTAATTGGTTCGTATAAGGAGCATTGGGTCGACGACTCCCAGGTCAGACGACCTTAGGGCATCAGGCCAAGAAGGACCCCTCAGACCAACTAGCTCGAACCAGCCATAATCCATATTTTTACATATTCTTTATTTGGATTCTAATTGGTTCGTATAAGGAGCGTTGGGTCGACGACTCCCAGGTCAGACGACCTTAGGGCATCGGGCCAAGAAGGACCCCTCAGACCTACTAGCTCGAACCAACCATAATCCATATTTTTACATATTCTTTATTTGGATTCAAATTGGTTCGTATAAGGAGCGTTGGGTCGACGACTCCCAGGTCAGACGACCTTAGGGCATCAGGCAAAGAAGGACCCCTCAGACCTATTAGTTCGAACCAACCATAATCCATATTTTTACATATTCATTATTTGTATTCTAATTGGTTCGTATAAGGAGCGTTGGGTCGACGACTCCCAGGTCAGACGACCTTAGGGCATCAGGCCAAGAAGGACCCCTCAGACCTACTAGCTCGAACCAACCATAATCCATATTTTTACATATTTTTTTATTTGGATTCTAATTGGTTCGTATAAGGAGCGTTGGGTCGATGACTCCCAGGTCAGACGACCTTAGGGCATCAGGCCAAGAAGGACCCCTCAGACCTACTAGCTCGAACTAACCATAATCCATATTTTTACATATTCTTTATTTGGATTCTAATTGGTTCGTATAAGGAGCATTGGGTCGACGACTCCCAGGTCAGACGACCTTAGGGCATCAGGCCAAGAAGGACCCCTCAGACCAACTAGCTCGAACCAACCATAATCCATATGTTTACATATTCTTTATTTGGATTCTAATTGGTTCGTATAAGGAGCGTTGGGTCGACGACTCCCAGGTCAGACGACCTTAGGGCATCGGGCCAAGTAGGACCCCTCAGACCTACTAGCTCGAACCAACCATAATCCATATTTTTACATATTCTATATTTGGATTCTAATTGGTTCGTATAATGAGCGTTGGGTCGACGACTCCCAGGTCAGACGACCTTAGGGCATCAGGCCAAGAAGGACCCCTCAGACCTACTAGCTCGAACCAACCATAATCCATATTTTTACATATTCTTTATTTGGATTCTAATTGGTTCGTATAAGGAGTGTTGGGTCGATGACTCTCAGGTCAAACGACCTTAGGGCATCAGGCCAAGAAGGACCCCTATAAGGAGCGTTGGGTCGATGACTCCCAGGTCAGACGACCTTAGGGCATCAGGCCAAGAAGGACCCCTCAGCTCTACTAGCTCGAACCAACCATAATCCATATTTTTACATATTCTTTTATTTGGATTCTAATTGGATCGTATAAGGAGCGTTGGGTCGATGACTCCCAGGTCAGACTACCTTAGGGCATCAGGCCAAGAAGGACCCCTCAGACCTACTAGCTCGAACCAACCATAATCCATATTTTTACTTATGCTTTATTTGGATTCTAATTGGTTCGTATAAGGAGCGTTGGGTCGACGACTCCCAGGTCAGACGACCTTAGGGTATCAGGCCAAGAAGAACCCCTCAGACCTACTAGCTCGAACCAACCATAATCCAAATTTTTACTTATTCTTTATTTGGATTCTAATTGGTTCGTATAAGGAGCGTTGGGTCGACGACTCCCCGGTCAGACGACCTTAGGGCATCAGGCCAAGAAGGACCCCTCAGACCTACTAGCTCGAACCAACCATAATCCATATTTTTACATATTTTTTTATTTGGATTCTAATTGGATCGTATAAGCAGCGTTGGGTCGATGACTCCCAGGTCAGACGACCTTAGGGCATCAGGCCAAGAAGGACCCCTCAGACCTACTAGCTCGAACCAACCATAATCCATATTTTTACATATTTTTTTATTTGGATTCTAATTGGATCATATAAGCAGGCCAAGGACCCCTCAGACCTACTAGCTCGAACCAACCATAGTCGATATTTTTACATATTTTTTTATTTGGATTCTAATTGGATCGTATAAGGAGCGTTGGGTCGATGACTCCCAGGTCAGACGACCTTAGGGCATCAGGCCAAGAAGGACCCCTCAGACCTACTAGCTCGAACCAACTATAATCCATATTTTTACATATTTTTTATTTGGATTCTAATTGGTTCGTATAAGGAGCGTTGGGTCGACGACTCCCAGGTCAGACGACCTTAGGGCATCAGGCCAAGAAGGACCCCTCAGACCTACTAGCTCGAACCAACCATAATCCATATTTTTACATATTCTTTATTTGGATTCTAATTGGTTCGTATAAGGAGCGTTGGGTCGACGACTCCCAGGTCAGACGACCTTAGGGCATCACGCCAAGAAGGACCCCTCAGACCTACTAGCTCGAACCAACCATAATCCATAATTTTACATATTCTTTATTTGGATTCTAATTGGTTCGTATAAGGAGCGTTGGGTCGATGACTCCCAGGTCAGACGACCTTAGGGCATCAGGCCAAGAAGGACCCCTCAGACCTACTAGCTCGAACCAACCATAATCCATATTTTTACATATTCTTTATTTGTATTCTAATTGGTTCGTATAAGGAGCGTTGGGTCGACGACTCCCAGGTCAGACGACCTTAGGGCATCTGGCCAAGAAGGACCCCTCAGACCTACTAGTTCGAACCAACCATAATCCATATTTTTACATATTCTTTATTTGGATTCTAATTGGTTCGTATAAGGAGCGTTGGGTCGACGACTCCCAGGTCAGACGACCTTAGGGCATCAGGCCAAGAAGGACCCCTCAGACCTACTAGCTCGAACCAACCATAATCCATATTTTTACATATTATTTATTTGGATTCTAATTGGTTCGTATAAGGAGCGTTGGGTCGACGACTCCCAGGTCAGACGACCTTAGGGCATCAGGCCAAGAAGGACCCCTCAGACCTACTATCTCGAACCAACCATAATCCATATTTTTACATATTCTTTATTTGGATTCTAATTGGTTCGTATAATGAGCGTTGGGTCGACGACTCCCAGGTCAGACGACCATAAGGCATCAGGCCAAGAAGGACCCCTCAGACCTACTAGCTCGAACCAACCATAATCCATATTTTTACATATTCTTTATTTGGATTCTAATTGGTTCGTATAAGGAGCGTTGGGTCGACGACTCCCAGGTCAGACGACCTTAGGGCATCAGGCCAAGAAGGACCCCTCAGACCTACTAGCTCGAACCAACCATAATCCATATTTTTACATATTTTTTTATTTGGATTCTAATTGGTTCGTATAAGGAGCGTTGGGTCGATGACTCCCAGGTCAGACGACCTTAGGGCATCAGGCCAAGAAGGACCCCTCAGACCTACTAGCTCGAACCAACCATAATCCATATTTTTACATATTTTTTTATTTGGATTCTAATTGGTTCGTATAAGGAGCGTTGGGTCGATGACTCCCAGGTCAGACGACCTTAGGGCATCAGGCCAAGAAGGACCCCTCAGACCTACTAGCTCGAACCAACCATAATCCATATTTTTACATATTCTTTATTTGGATTCTAATTGGTTCGTATAAGGAGCGTTGGGTCGACGACTCCCAGGTCAGACGACCTTAGGGCATCAGGCCAAGAAGGACCCCTCAGACCTACTAGCTCGAACCAACCATAATCCATATTTTTACATATTTTTTTATTTGGATTCTAATTGGTTCGTATAAGGAGCGTTGGGTCGATGACTCCCAGGTCAGACGACCTTAGGGCATCAGGCCAAGAAGGACCCCTCAGACCTACTAGCTCGAACCAACCATAATCCATATTTTTACATATTTTTTTATTTGGATTCTAATTGGTTCGTATAAGGAGCGTTGGGTCGATGACTCCCAGGTCAGACGACCTTAGGGCATCAGGCCAAGAAGGACCCCTCAGACCTACTAGCTCGAACCAACCATAATCCATATTTTTACATATTCTTTATTTGGATTCTAATTGGTTCGTAGAAGGAGCGTTGGGTCGACGACTCCCAGGTCAGACGACCTTAGGGCATCAGGCCAAGAAGGACCCCTCAGACCTACTAGCTCGAACCAACCATAATCCATATTTTTACATATTTTTTTATTTGGATTCTAATTGGTTCGTATAAGGAGGAGCGTTGGGTCGATGACTCCCAGGTCAGACGACCTTAGGGCATCAGGCCAAGAAGGACCCCTCAGACCTACTAGCTCGAACCAACCATAATCCATATTTTTACATATTCTTTATTTGGATTCTAATTGGTTCGTATAAGGAGCGTTGGGTCGACGACTCCCAGGTCAGACGACCTTAGGGCATCAGGCCAAGAAGGACCCCTCAGTCCTACTAGCTTGAACCAACCATAATCCATATTTTTACATATTTTTTTATTTGGATTCTAATTGGTTCGTATAAGGAGCGTTGGGTCGACGTCTCCCAGGTCAGACGACCTTAGGGCATCAGGCCAAGAAGGACCCCTCAGACCTACTAGCTCGAACCAACCATAATCCATATTTTTACATATTCTTTATTTGGATTCTAATTGGTTCGTATAAGGAGCGTTGGGTCGACGACTCCCAGGTCAGACGACCTTAGGGCATCAGGCCAAGGACCCCTCACACCTACTAGCTCGAACCAACCATAATCAATATTTTTACATATTCTTTATTTGGATTCTAATTGGTTCGTATAATGAGCGTTAGGTCGACGACTCCCAGGTCAGACGACCTTAGGGCATCAGGCCAAGAAGGACCCCTCAGACCTACTAGCTCGAACCAACCATAATCCATATTTTTACATATTCTTTATTTGGATTCTAATTGGTTCGTATAAGGAGTGTTGGGTCGATGACTCTCAAGTCAAACGACCTTAGGGCATCAGGCCAAGAAGGACCCCTATAAGGAGCGTTGGGTCGATGACTCCCAGGTCAGACGACCTTAGGGCATCAGGCCAAGAAGGACCCCTCAGCTCTACTAGCTCGAACCAACCATAATCCATATTTTTACATATTCTTTTATTTGGATTCTAATTGGATCGTATAAGGAGCGTTGGGTCGAGGACTCCCAGGTCAGACGACCTTAGGGCATCCGGCCAAGAAGGACCCCTCAGACCTACTAGCTCGAACCAACCATAATCCATATTTTTACATATTTTTTTATTTGGATTCTAATTGGTTCGTATAAGGAGCGTTGGGTCGATGACTCCCAGCTCAGACGACCTTAGGGCATCAGGCCAAGAAGGACCCCTCAGACCTACTAGCTCCAACCAACCATAATCCATATTTTTACATATTCTTTATTTGTATTCTAATTGGTTCGTATAAGGAGCGTTGGGTCGACGACTCCCAGGTCAGACGACCTTAGGGCATCAGGCCAAGAAGGACCCCTCAGACCTACTAGCTCGAACCAACCATAATCCATATTTTTACATATTCTTTATTTGGATTCTAATTGGTTCGTATAAGGAGCGTTGGGTCGACGACTCCCAGGTCAGACGACCTTAGGGCATCAGGCCAAGAAGGACCCCTCAGACCTACTAGCTCGAACCAACCATAATCCATATTTTTACATATTATTTATTTGGATTCTAATTGGTTCGTATAAGGAGCGTTGGGTCGACGACTCCCAGGTCAGACGACCTTAGGGCATCAGGCCAAGAAGGACCCCTCAGACCTACTAGCTCGAACCAACCATAATCCATATTTTTACATATTCTTTATTTGGATTCTAATTGGTTCGTATAATGAGCGTTGGGTCGACGACTCCCAGGTCAGACGACCTTAGGGCATCAGGCCAAGAAGGACCCCTCAGACCTACTAGCTCGAACCAACCATAATCCATATTTTTACATATTCTTTATTTGGATTCTAATTGGTTCGTATAAGGAGCGTTGGGTCGACGACTCCCAGGTCAGACGACCTTAGGGCATCAGGCCAAGAAGGACCCCTCAGACCTACTAGCTCGAACCAACCATAATCCATATTTTTACATATTTTTTTATTTGGATTCTAATTGGTTCGTATAAGGAGCGTTGGGTCGATGACTCCCAGGTCAGACGACCTTAGGGCATCAGGCCAAGAAGGACCCCTCAGACCTACTAGCTCGAACCAACCATAATCCATATTTTTACATATTTTTTTATTTGGATTCTAATTGGTTCGTATAAGGAGCGTTGGGTCGATGACTCCCAGGTCAGACGACCTTAGGGCATCAGGCCAAGAAGGACCCCTCAGACCTACTAGCTCGAACCAACCATAATCCATATTTTTACATATTCTTTATTTGGATTCTAATTGGTTCGTATAAGGAGCGTTGGGTCGACGACTCCCAGGTCAGACGACCTTAGGGCATCAGGCCAAGAAGGACCCCTCAGACCTACTAGCTCGAACCAACCATAATCCATATTTTTACATATTTTTTTATTTGGATTCTAATTGGTTCGTATAAGGAGCGTTGGGTCGATGACTCCCAGGTCAGACGACCTTAGGGCATCAGGCCAAGAAGGACCCCTCAGACCTACTAGCTCGAACCAACCATAATCCATATTTTTACATATTTTTTTATTTGGATTCTAATTGGTTCGTATAAGGAGCGTTGGGTCGATGACTCCCAGGTCAGACGACCTTAGGGCATCAGGCCAAGAAGGACCCCTCAGACCTACTAGCTCGAACCAACCATAATCCATATTTTTACATATTCTTTATTTGGATTCTAATTGGTTCGTAGAAGGAGCGTTGGGTCGACGACTCCCAGGTCAGACGACCTTAGGGCATCAGGCCAAGAAGGACCCCTCAGACCTACTAGCTCGAACCAACCATAATCCATATTTTTACATATTTTTTTATTTGGATTCTAATTGGTTCGTATAAGGAGGAGCGTTGGGTCGATGACTCCCAGGTCAGACGACCTTAGGGCATCAGGCCAAGAAGGACCCCTCAGACCTACTAGCTCGAACCAACCATAATCCATATTTTTACATATTCTTTATTTGGATTCTAATTGGTTCGTATAAGGAGCGTTGGGTCGACGACTCCCAGGTCAGACGACCTTAGGGCATCAGGCCAAGAAGGACCCCTCAGTCCTACTAGCTTGAACCAACCATAATCCATATTTTTACATATTTTTTTATTTGGATTCTAATTGGTTCGTATAAGGAGCGTTGGGTCGACGTCTCCCAGGTCAGACGACCTTAGGGCATCAGGCCAAGAAGGACCCCTCAGACCTACTAGCTCGAACCAACCATAATCCATATTTTTACATATTCTTTATTTGGATTCTAATTGGTTCGTATAAGGAGCGTTGGGTCGACGACTCCCAGGTCAGACGACCTTAGGGCATCAGGCCAAGGACCCCTCAGACCTACTAGCTCGAACCAACCATAATCCAATATTTTTACATATTCTTTATTTGGATTCTAATTGGTTCGTATAATGAGCGTTAGGTCGACGACTCCCAGGTCAGACGACCTTAGGGCATCAGGCCAAGAAGGACCCCTCAGACCTACTAGCTCGAACCAACCATAATCCATATTTTTACATATTCTTTATTTGGATTCTAATTGGTTCGTATAAGGAGTGTTGGGTCGATGACTCTCAAGTCAAACGACCTTAGGGCATCAGGCCAAGAAGGACCCCTATAAGGAGCGTTGGGTCGATGACTCCCAGGTCAGACGACCTTAGGGCATCAGGCCAAGAAGGACCCCTCAGCTCTACTAGCTCGAACCAACCATAATCCATATTTTTACATATTCTTTTATTTGGATTCTAATTGGATCGTATAAGGAGCGTTGGGTCGAGGACTCCCAGGTCAGACGACCTTAGGGCATCCGGCCAAGAAGGACCCCTCAGACCTACTAGCTCGAACCAACCATAATCCATATTTTTACATATTTTTTTATTTGGATTCTAATTGGTTCGTATAAGGAGCGTTGGGTCGATGACTCCCAGCTCAGACGACCTTAGGGCATCAGGCCAAGAAGGACCCCTCAGACCTACTAGCTCCAACCAACCATAATCCATATTTTTACATATTCTTTATTTGGATTCTAATTGGTTCGTATAAGGAGCATTGGGTCGACGACTCCCAGGTCAGACGACCTTAGGGCATCAGGCCAAGAAGGACCCCTCAGACCTACTAGCTCGAACCAACCATAATCCATATTTTTACATATTTTTTTATTTGTATTCTAATTGGTTCGTATAAGGAGCGTTGGGTCGATGACTCCCAGGTCAGACGACCTTAGGGCATCAGGCCAAGAAGGACCCCTCAGACCTACTAGCTCGAACCAACCATAATCCATATGTTAACATATTCTTTATTTGGATTCTAATTGGTTCGTATAAGGAGCGTTGGGTCGACGACTCCCAGGTCAGACGACCTTAGGGCATCAGGCCAAGAAGGACCCCTCAGACCTACTAGCTCGAACCAACCATAATCCATATTTTTACATATTTTTTTATTTGTATTCTAATTGGTTCGTATAAGGAGCGTTGGGTCGATGACTCCCAGGTCAGACGACCTTAGGGCATCAGGCCAAGAAGGACCCCTCAGACCTACTAGCTCGAACCAACCATAATCCATATTTTTACCTATTCTTTATTTGGATTCTAATAGGTTCGTATACGGAGCGTTGGGTCGACGACTCCCAGGTCAGACGACCTTAGGGCATCAGGCCAAGAAGGACCCCTCAGACCTACTAGCTCGAACCAACCATAATCCATATTTTTACATATTCTTTATTTGGATTCTAATTGGTTCGTATAAGGAGCGTTGGGTCGACGACTCCCCGGTCAGATGACCTTAGGGCATCAGGCCAAGAAGGACCCCTCAGACCTACTAGCTCGAACCAACCATAATCCATATTTTTACATATTTTTTTATTTGGATTCTAATTGAATCGTATAAGGAGCGTTGGGTCGATGACTCCCAGGTCAGACGACCTTAGGGCATCAGGCCAAGAAAGACCCCCTAAGGACCCCTCAGACCTACTAGCTCGAACCAACCATAATCCATATTTTTACATATTTTTTTATTTGGATTCTAATTGGTTCGTATAAGGAGCGTTGGGTCGATGACTCCCAGGTCAGACGACCTTAGGGCATCAGGCCAAGAAGGACCCCTCAGACCTACTAGCTCGAACCAACCATAATCCATATTTTTACATATTCTTTATTTGGATTCTAATTGGTTCGTATAAGGAGCGTTGGGTCGATGACTCCCAGGTCAGACGACCTTAGGGCATCAGGCCAAGAAGGACCCCTCAGACCTACTAGCTCGAACCAACCATAATCCATATTTTTACATATTCTTTATTTGGATTCTAATTGGTTCGTATAAGGAGCGTTGGGTCGACGACTCCCAGGTCAGACGACCTTAGGGCATCAGGCCAAGAAGGACCCCTCAGACCTACTAGCTCCAACCAACCATAATCCATATTTTTACATATTCTTTATTTTGATTCTAATTGGTTCGTATAAGGAGCGTTGGGTCGACGACTCCCAGGTCAGACGACCTTAGGGCATCAGGCCAAGAAGGACCCCTCAGACCTACTAGCTCGAACCAACCATAATCCATATTTTTACATATTCTTTATTTGGATTCTAATTGGTTCGTATAATGAGCGTTGGGTCGACGACTCCCAGGTCAGACGACCATAGGGCATCAGGCCAAGAAGGACCCCTCAGACCTACTAGCTCGAACCAACCATAATCCATATTTTTACATATTGTTTATTTGGATTCTAATTGGTTCGTCTAATGAGCGTTGGGTCGACGACTCCCAGGTCAGACGACCATAGGGCATCAGGCCAAGAAGGACCCCTCAGACCTACTAGCTCGAACCAACCATAATCCATATTTTTACATATTCTTTATTTGGATTCTAATTGGTTCGTATAAGGAGCGTTGGGTCGACGACTCCCAGGTCAGACGACCTTAAGGCATCAGGCTAAGAAGAACCCCTCAGACCTACTAGCTCGAACCAACCATAATCCATATTTTTACATATTTTTTTATTTGGATTCTAATTGGTTCGTATAAGGAGCGTTGGGTCGATGACTCCCAGGTCAGACGACCTTAGGGCATCAGGCCAAGAAGGACCCCTCAGACCTACTAGCTCGAACCAACCATAATCCATATTTTTACATATTCTTTATTTGGATTCTAATTGGTTCGTATAAGGAGCGTTGGGTCTGACCTTAGGGCATCAGGCCAAGAAGGACCCCTCAGACCAACTAGCTCGAACCAACCATAATCCATATTTTTACATATTCTTTATTTGGATTCTAATTGGTTCGTATAAGGAGCATTGGGTCGACGACTCCCAGGTCAGACGACCTTAGGGCATCAGGCCAAGAAGGACCCCTCAGACCTACTAGCTCGAACCAACCATAATCCATATTTTTACATATTTTTTTATTTGTATTCTAATTGGTTCGTATAAGGAGCGTTGGGTCGATGACTCCCAGTTCAGACGACCTTAGGGCATCAGGCCAAGAAGGACCCCTCAGACCTACTAGCTCGAACCAACCATAATCCATATGTTAACATATTCTTTATTTGGATTCTAATTGGTTCGTATAAGGAGCGTTGGGTCGACGACTCCCAGGTCAGACGACCTTAGGGCATCAGGCCAAGAAGGACCCCTCAGACCTACTAGCCGAACCAACCATAATCCATATTTTTACATATTTTTTTATTTGTATTCTAATTGGTTCGTATAAGGAGCGTTGGGTCGATGACTCCCAGGTCAGACGACCTTAGGGCATCAGGCCAAGAAGGACCCCTCAGACCTACTAGCTCGAACCAACCATAATCCATATTTTTACCTATTCTTTATTTGGATTCTAATAGGTTCGTATACGGAGCGTTGGGTCGATGACTCCCAGGTCAGACGACCTTAGGGCATCAGGCCAAGAAGGACCCCTCAGACCTACTAGCTCGAACCAACCATAATCCATATTTTTACATATTCTTTATTTGGATTCTAATTGGTTCGTATAAGGAGCGTTGGGTCGACGACTCCCCGGTCAGATGACCTTAGGGCATCAGGCCAAGAAGGACCCCTAAGACCTACTAGCACGAACCAACCATAATCCATATTTTTACATATTTTTTTATTTGGATTCTAATTGAATCGTATAAGCAGCGTTGGGTCGATGACTCCCAGGTCAGACGACCTTAGGGCATCAGGCCAAGAAAGACCCCCTCAGACCTACTAGCTCGAACCATCAGGCCAAGGACCCCTCAGACCTACTAGCTCGAACCAACCATAATCGATATTTTTACATATTTTTTTATTTGGATTCTAATTGGATTGTATAAGGAGCGTTGGGTCGATGACGCCCAGGTCAGACGACCTTAGGGCATCAGGCCAAGAAGGACCCCTCAGACCTACTAGCTCGAACCAACCATAATCCATATTTTTACATATTCTTTATTTGGATTCTAATTGGTTCGTATAAGGAGCGTTGGGTCGATGACTCCCAGGTCAGACGACCTTAGGGCATCAGGCCAAGAAGGACCCTTCAGACCTACTAGCTCGAACCAACCATAATCCATATTTTTACATATTCTTTATTTGGATTCTAATTGGTTCGTATAAGGAGCGTTGGGTCGACGACTCCCAGGTCAGACGACCTTAGGGCATCAGGCCAAGAAGGACCCCTCAGACCTACTAGCTCCAACCAACCATAATCCATATTTTTACATATTCTTTATTTGGATTCTAATTGGTTCGTATAAGGAGCGTTGGGTCGACGACTCCCAGGTCAGACGACCTTAGGGCATCAGGCCAAGAAGGACCCCTCAGACCTACTAGCTCGAACCAACCATAATCCATATTTTTACATATTCTTTATTTGGATTCTAATTGGTTCGTATAATGAGCGTTGGGTCGACGACTCCCAGGTCAGACGACCATAGGGCATCAGGCCAAGAAGGACCCCTCAGACCTACTAGCTCGAACCAACCATAATCCATATTTTTACATATTGTTTATTTGGATTCTAATTGGTTCGTATAATGAGCGTTGGGTCGACGACTCCCAGGTCAGACGACCATAGGGCATCAGGCCAAGAAGGACCCCTCAGACCTACTAGCTCGAACCAACCATAATCCATATTTTAACATATTCTTTATTTGGATTCTAATTGGTTAGTATAAGGAGCGTTGGGTCGACGACTCCCAGGTCAGACGACCTTAGGGCATCAGGCCAAGAAGGACCCCTCAGACCTACTAGCTCGAACCAACCATAATCCATATTTTTACATATTTTTTTATTTGGATTCTAATTGGTTCGTATAAGGAGCATTGGGTCGATGACTCCCAGGTCAGACGACCTTAGGGCATCAGGCCAAGAAGGACCCCTCAGACCTACTAGCTCGAACCAACCATAATCCATATTTTTACATATTCTTTATATGGATTCTAATTGGTTCGTATAAGGAGCGTTAGGTCGACGACTCCCAGGTCAGACGACCTTAGGGCATCAGGCCAAGAAGGACCCCTCAGACCTACTAGCTCGAACCAACCATAATCCATATTTTTACATATTCTTTATTTGGATTCTAATTGGTTCGTATAAGGAGCGTTGGGTCGACGACTCCCTGGTCAGACGACCTTAGGGCATCAGGCCAAGAAGGACCCCGCAGACCTACTAGCTCGAACCAACCATAATCCATATTTTTACATATTTTTTATTTGGATTCTAATTGGATCGTATAAGCAGCGTTGGGTCGATGACTCCCAGGTCAGACGACCTTAGGGCATCAGGCCAAGAAAGACCCCTCAGACCTACTAGCTCGAACCATCAGGCCAAAGACCCCTCAGACCTACTAGCTCGAACCAACCATAATCGATATTTTTACATATTTTTTTATTTGGATTCTAATTGGATCGTATAAGGAGCGTTGGGTCGATGACTCCCAGGTCAGACGACCTTAGGGCATCAGGCCAAGAATGACCCCTCAGACCTACTAGCTCGAACCAACCATAATCCATATTTTTACATATTCTTTATTTGGATTCTAATTGGTTCGTATAAGGAGCGTTGGGTTGACGACTCCCAGGTCAGACGACCTTAGGGCATCAGGCCAAGAAGGACCCCACAGACCGACTAGCTCGAACCAACCATAATCCAAATTTTTACATATTCTTTATTTGGATTCTAATTGGTTCGTATAATGAGCGTTGGGTCGACGACTCCCAGGTCAGACGACCTTAGGGCATCAGGCCAAGAAGGACCCCACAGACCGACTAGCTCGAACCAACCATAATCCATATTTTTACATAATCTTTCTTTGGATTCTAATTGGTTCGTATAATGAGCGTTGGGTCGACGACTCCCAGGTCAGACGACCTTAGGGCATCAGGCCAAGAAGGACCCCTCAGACCTACTAGCTCGAACCATCCATAATCCATATTTTTACATATTCTTTATTTGGATTCTAATTGGTTCGTATAAGGAGCGTTGGGTCGACGACTCCCAGGTCAGACGACCTTAGGGCATCAGGCCAAGAAGGACCCCTCAGACCTACTAGCTCGAACCAACCATAATCCATATTTTTACATATTCTTTATTTGGATTCTAATTGGTTCGTATAAGGAGCGTTGGGTCGAGGACTCCCAGGTCAGACGACCTTAGGGCATCAGGCCAAGAAGGACCCCTCAGACCTACTAGCTCGAACCAACCATAATCCATATTTTTACATATTCTTTATTTGTATTCTAATTGGTTCGTATAAGGAGCGTTGGGTCGACGACTCCCAGGTCAGACGACCTTAGGGCATCAGGCCAAGAAGGACCCCTCAGACCTACTAGCTCGAACCAACCATAATCCATATTTTTACATATTCTTTATTTGGATTCTAATTGGTTCGTATAAGGAGCGTTGGGTCGACGACTCCCAGGTCAGACGACCTTAGGGCATCAGGCCAAGAAGGACCCCTCAGACCTACTAGCTCGAACCAACCATAATCCAAATTTTTACATATTATTTATTTGGATTCTAATTGGTTCGTATAAGGAGCGTTGGGTCGACGACTCCCAGGTCAGACGACCTTAGGGCATCAGGCCAAGAAGGACCCCTCAGACCTACTAGCTCGAACCAACCATAATCCATATTTTTACATATTCTTTATTTGGATTCTAATTGGTTCGTATAATGAGCGTTGGGTCGACGACTCCCAGGTCAGACGACCTTAGGGCATCAGGCCAAGAAGGACCCCTCAGACCTACTAGCTCGAACCAACCATAATCCATATTTTTACATATTTTTTTATTTGGATTCTAATTGGTTCGTATAAGGAGCGTTGGGTCGATGACTCCCAGGTCAGACGACCTTAGGGCATCAGGCCAAGAAGGACCCCTCAGACCTACTAGCTCGAACCAACCATAATCCATATTTTTACATATTTTTTTATTTGGATTCTAATTGGTTCGTATAAGGAGCATTGGGTCGATGACTCCCAGGTCAGACGACCTTAGGGCATCAGGCCAAGAAGGACCCCTCAGACCTACTAGCTCGAACCAACCATAATCCATATTTTTACATATTTTTTTATTTGGATTCTAATTGGTTCGTATAAGGAGCGTTGGGTCGATGACTCCCAGGTCAGACGACCTTAGGGCATCAGGCCAAGAAGGACCCCTCAGACCTACTAGCTCGAACCAACCATAATCCATATTTTTACATATTCTTTATTTGGATTCTAATTGGTTCGTATAATGAGCGTTAGGTCGACGACTCCCAGGTCAGACGACCTTAGGGCATCAGGCCAAGAAGGACCCCTCAGACCTACTAGCTCCAACCAACCATAATCCATATTTTTACATATTTTTTTATTTGGATTCTAATTGGTTCGTATAAGGAGCGTTGGGTCGATGACTCCCAGGTCAGACGACCTTAGGGCATCAGGCCAAGAAGGACCCCTCAGACCTACTAGCTCGAACCAACCATAATCCATATTTTTACATATTCTTTATTTGGATTCTAATTGGTTCGTATAATGAGCGTTAGGTCGACGACTCCCAGGTCAGACGACCTTAGGGCATCAGGCCAAGAAGGACCCCTCAGACCTACTAGCTCCAACCAACCATAATCCATATTTTTACATATTTTTTTATTTGGATTCTAATTGGTTCGTATAAGGAGCGTTGGGTCGATGACTCCCAGGTCAGACGACCTTAGGGCATCAGGCCAAGAAGGACCCCTCATACCTACTAGCTCGAACCAACCATAATCCATATTTTTACATATTCTTTATTTGGATTCTAATTGGTTCGTATAATGAGCGTTGGGTCGACGACTCCCAGGTCAGACGACCATAGGGCATCAGGCCAAGAAGGACCCCTCAGTCCTACTAGCTCGAACCAACCATAATCCATATTTTTACATATTTTTTTATTTGGATTCTAATTGGTTCGTATAAGGAGCGTTGGGTCGATGACTCCCAGGTCAGACGACCTTAGGGCATCAGGCCAAGAAGGACCCCTCAGACCTACTAGCTCGAACCAACCATAATCCATATTTTTACATATTTTTTTATTTGGATTCTAATTGGTTCGTATAAGGAGCATTGGGTCGATGACTCCCAGGTCAGACGACCTTAGGGCATCAGGCCAAGAAGGACCCCTCAGACCTACTAGCTCGAACCAACCATAATCCATATTTTTACATATTTTTTTATTTGGATTCTAATTGGTTCGTATAAGGAGCATTGGGTCGATGACTCCCAGGTCAGACGACCTTAGGGCATCAGGCCAAGAAGGACCCCTCAGGCCTACTAGCTCGAACCAACCATAATCCATATTTTTACATATTCTTTATTTGGATTCTAATTGGTTCGTATAATGAGCGTTGGGTCGACGACTCCCAGGTCAGACGACCTTAGGGCATCAGGCCAAGAAGGACCCCTCAGACCTACTAGCTCGAACCAACCATAATCCAATCAGGCCAAGAAGGACCCCTCAGACCTACTAGCTCCAACCAACCATAATCCATATTTTTACATATTTTTTTATTTGGATTCTAATTGGTTCGTATAAGGAGCGTTGGGTCGATGACTCCCAGGTCAGACGACCTTAGGGCATCAGGCCAAGAAGGACCCCTCAGACCTACTAGCTCGAACCAACCATAATCCATATTTTTACATATTCTTTATTTGGATTCTAATTGGTTCGTATAATGAGCGTTAGGTCGACGACTCCCAGGTCAGACGACCTTAGGGCATCAGGCCAAGAAGGACCCCTCAGACCTACTAGCTCCAACCAACCATAATCCAAATTTTTACATATTATTTATTTGGATTCTAATTGGTTCGTATAAGGAGCGTTGGGTCGACGACTCCCAGGTCAGACGACCTTAGGGCATCAGGCCAAGAAGGACCCCTCAGGCCTACTAGCTCGAACCAACCATAATCCATATTTTTACATATTCTTTATTTGGATTCTAATTGGTTCGTATAATGAGCGTTGGGTCGACGACTCCCAGGTCAGACGACCTTAGGGCATCAGGCCAAGAAGGACCCCTCAGACCTACTAGCTCGAACCAACCATAATCCATATTTTTACATATTTTTTTATTTGGATTCTAATTGGTTCGTATAAGGAGCGTTGGGTCGATGACTCCCAGGTCAGACGACCTTAGGGCATCAGGCCAAGAAGGACCCCTCAGACCTACTAGCTCGAACCAACCATAATCCATATTTTTACATATTTTTTTATTTGGATTCTAATTGGTTCGTATAAGGAGCATTGGGTCGATGACTCCCAGGTCAGACGACCTTAGGGCATCAGGCCAAGAAGGACCCCTCAGACCTACTAGCTCGAACCAACCATAATCCATATTTTTACATATTTTTTTATTTGGATTCTAATTGGTTCGTATAAGGAGCGTTGGGTCGATGACTCCCAGGTCAGACGACCTTAGGGCATCAGGCCAAGAAGGACCCCTCAGACCTACTAGCTCGAACCAACCATAATCCATATTTTTACATATTCTTTATTTGGATTCTAATTGGTTCGTATAATGAGCGTTAGGTCGACGACTCCCAGGTCAGACGACCTTAGGGCATCAGGCCAAGAAGGACCCCTCAGACCTACTAGCTCCAACCAACCATAATCCATATTTTTACATATTTTTTTATTTGGATTCTAATTGGTTCGTATAAGGAGCGTTGGGTCGATGACTCCCAGGTCAGACGACCTTAGGGCATCAGGCCAAGAAGGACCCCTCAGACCTACTAGCTCGAACCAACCATAATCCATATTTTTACATATTCTTTATTTGGATTCTAATTGGTTCGTATAATGAGCGTTGGGTCGACGACTCCCAGGTCAGACGACCATAGGGCATCAGGCCAAGAAGGACCCCTCAGTCCTACTAGCTCGAACCAACCATAATCCATATTTTTACATATTGTTTATTTGGATTCTAATTGGTTCGTATAATGAGCGTTGGGTCGACGACTCCCAGGTCAGACGACCATAGGGCATCAGGCCAAGAAGGACCCCTCAGACCTACTAGCTCGAACCAACCATAATCCATATTTTTACATATTCTTTATTTGGATTCTAATTGGTTCGTATAAGGAGCGTTGGGTCGACGACTCCCAGGTCAGACGACCTTAAGGCATCAGGCGAAGAAGGACCCCTTAGACCTACTAGCTCGAACCAACCATAATCCATATTTTTACATATTTTTTTATTTGGATTCTAATTGGTTCGTATAAGGAGCGTTGGGTCGATGACTCCCAGGTCAGACGACCTTAGGGCATCAGGCCAAGAAGGACCCCTCAGACCAACTAGCTCGAACCAACCATAATCCATATTTTTACATATTCTTTATTTGGATTCTAATTGGTTCGTATAAGGAGCATTGGGTCGACGACTCCCAGGTCAGACGACCTTAGGGCATCAGGCCAAGAAGGACCCCTCAGACCTACTAGCTCGAACCAACCATAATCCATATTTTTACATATTTTTTTATTTGTATTCTAATTGGTTCGTATAAGGAGCGTTGGGTCGATGACTCCCAGTTCAGACGACCTTAGGGCATCAGGCCAAGAATGACCCCTCAGACTTACTAGCTCGAACCAACCATAATCCATATGTTAACATATTCTTTATTTGGATTCTAATTGGTTCGTATAAGGAGCGTTGGGTCGACGACTCCCAGGTCAGACGACCTTAGGGCATCAGGCCAAGAAGGACCCCTCAGACCTACTAGCCGAACCAACCATAATCCATATTTTTACATATTTTTTTATTTGTATTCTAATTGGTTCGTATAAGGAGCGTTGGGTCGATGACTCCCAGGTCAGACGACCTTAGGGCATCAGGCCAAGAAGGACCCCTCAGACCTACTAGCTCGAACCAACCATAATCCATATTTTTACCTATTCTTTATTTGGATTATAATAGATTCGTATACGGAGCGTTGGGTCGATGACTCCCAGGTCAGACGACCTTAGGGCATCAGGCCAAGAAGGACCCCTCAGACCTACTAGCTCGAACCAACCATAATCCATATTTTTACATATTCTTTATTTGGATTCTAATTGGTTCGTATAAGGAGCGTTGGGTCGACGACTCCCCGGTCAGATGACCTTAGGGCATCAGGCCAAGAAGGACCCCTCAGACCTACTAGCTCGAACCAACCATAATCCATATTTTTACATATTTTTTTATTTGGATTCTAATTGAATCGTATAAGCAGCGTTGGGTCGATGACTCCCAGGTCAGACGACCTTAGGGCATCAGGCCAAGAAAGACCCCCTCAGACCTACTAGCTCGAACCATCAGGCCAAGGACCCCTCAGACCTACTAGCTCGAACCAACCATAATCGATATTTTTACATATTTTTTTATTTGGATTCTAATTGGATTGTATAAGGAGCGTTGGGTCGATGACGCCCAGGTCAGACGACCTTAGGGCATCAGGCCAAGAAGGACCCCTCAGACCTACTAGCTCGAACCAACCATAATCCATATTTTTACATATTCTTTATTTGGATTCTAATTGGTTCGTATAAGGAGCGTTGGGTCGACGACTCCCAGGTCAGACGACCTTAGGGCATCAGGCCAAGAAGGACCCTTCAGACCTACTAGCTCGAACCAACCATAATCCATATTTTTACATATTCTTTATTTGGATTCTAATTGGTTCGTATAAGGAGCGTTGGGTCGACGACTCCCAGGTCAGACGACCTTAGGGCATCAGGCCAAGAAGGACCCCTCAGACCTACTAGCTCCAACCAACCATAATCCATATTTTTACATATTTTTTTATTTGGATTCTAATTGGTTCGTATAAGGAGCGTTAGGTCGACGACTCCCAGGTCAGACGACCTTAGGGCATCAGGCCAAGAAGGACCCCTCAGACCTACTAGCTCGAACCAACCATAATCCATATTTTTACATATTTTTTTATTTGGATTCTAATTGGTTCGTATAAGGAGCGTTGGGTCGATGACTCCCAGGTCAGACGACCTTAGGGCATCAGGCCAAGAAGGACCCCTCAGACCTACTAGCTCGAACCAACCATAATCCATATTTTTACATATTTTTTTATTTGGATTCTAATTGGTTCGTATAAGGAGCGTTGGGTCGATGACTCCCAGGTCAGACGACCTTAGGGCATCAGGCCAAGAAGGACCCCTCAGACCTACTAGCTCGAACCAACCATAATCCATATTTTTACATATTCTTTATTTGGATTCTAATTGGTTCGTATAAGGAGCGTTGGGTCGAGGACTCCCAGGTCAGACGACCTTAGGGCATCAGGCCAAGAAGGACCCCTCAGACCTACTAGCTCGAACCAACCATAATCCATATTTTTACATATTTTTTTATTTGGATTCTAATTGGTTCGTATAAGGAGCGTTGGGTCGATGACTCCCAGGTCAGACGACCTTAGGGCATCAGGCCAAGAAGGACCCCTCAGACCTACTAGCTCGAACCAACCATAATCCATATTTTTACATATTTTTTTATTTGGATTCTAATTGGTTCGTATAAGGAGCATTGGGTCGATGACTCCCAGGTCAGACGACCTTAGGGCATCAGGCCAAGAAGGACCCCTCAGACCTACTAGCTCGAACCAACCATAATCCATATTTTTACATATTTTTTTATTTGGATTCTAATTGGTTCGTATAAGGAGCATTGGGTCGATGACTCCCAGGTCAGACGACCTTAGGGCATCAGGCCAAGAAGGACCCCTCAGACCTACTAGCTCGAACCAACCATAATCCATATTTTTACATATTTTTTTATTTGGATTCTAATTGGATCGTATAAGCAGCGTTGGGTCGATGACTCCCAGGTCAGACGACCTTAGGGCATCAGGCCAAGAAAGACCCCTCAGACCTACTAGCTCGAACCATCAGGCCAAGGACCCCTCAGACCTACTAGCTCGAACCAACCATAATCGATATTTTTACATATTTTTTTATTTGGATTCTAATTGGATCGTATAAGGAGCGTTGGGTCGATGACTCCCAGGTCAGACGACCTTAGGGCATCAGGCCAAGAATGACCCCTCAGACCTACTAGCTCGAACCAACCGTAATCCATATTTTTACATATTCTTTATTTGGATTCTAATTGGTTCGTATAAGGACCGTTGGGTTGACGACTCCGAGGTCAGACGACCTTAGGGAATCAGGCCAAGAAGGACCCCTCAGACCGACTAGCTCGAACCAACCATAATCCAAATTTTTACATATTCTTTATTTGGATTCTAATTGGTTCGTATAATGAGCGTTGGGTCGACGACTCCCAGGTCAGACGACCTTAGGGCATCAGGCCAAGAAGGACCCCTCAGACCTACTAGCTCGAACCAACCATAATCCATATTTTTACATAATCTTTATTTGGATTCTAATTGGTTCGTATAATGAGCGTTGGGTCGACGACTCCCAGGTCAGACGACCTTAGGGCATCAGGCCAAGAAGGACCCCTCAGACCTACTAGCTCGAACCAACCATAATCCATATTTTTACATATTCTTTATTTGGATTCTAATTGGTTCGTATAAGGAGCGTTGGGTCGACGACTCCCAGGTCAGACGACCTTAGGGCATCAGGCCAAGAAGGAACCCTCAGACCTACTAGCTCGAACCAACCATAATCCATATTTTTACATATTCTTTATTTGGATTCTAATTGGTTCGTATAAGGAGCGTTGGGTCGATGACTCCCAGGTCAGACGACCGTAGGGCATCAGGCCAAGAAGGACCCCTCAGACCTACTAGCTCGAACCAACCATAAACCATATTTTTACATATTCTTTAATTGTGTTCTAATTGGTTCGTATAAGGAGCGTTGGGTCGACGACTCCCAGGTCAGACGACCTTAGGGCATCAGGCCAAGAAGGACCCCTCAGACCTACTAGCTCGAACCAACCATAATCCATATTTTTACATATTCTTTATTTGGATTCTAATTGGTTCGTATAAGGAGCGTTGGGTCGACGACTCCCAGGTCAGACGACCTTAGGGCATCAGGCCAAGAAGGACCCCTCAGACCTACTAGCTCGAACCAACCATAATCCATATTTTTACATATTATTTATTTGGATTCTAATTGGTTCGTATAAGGAGCGTTGGGTCGACGACTCCCAGGTCAGACGACCTTAGGGCATCAGGCCAAGAAGGACCCCTCAGACCTACTTGCTCGAACCAACCATAATCCATATTTTTACATATTCTTTATTTGGATTCTAATTGGTTCGTATAATGAGCGTTGGGTCGACGACTCCCAGGTCAGACGACCTTAGGGCATCAGGCCAAGAAGGACCCCTTAGACCTACTAGCTCGAACCAACCATAATCCATATTTTTACATATTTTTTTATTTGGATTCTAATTGGTTCGTATAAGGCGCGTTGGGTCGATGACTCCCAGGTCAGACGACCTTAGGGCATCAGGCCAAGAAGGACCCCTCAGACCTACTAGCTCGAACCAACCATAATCCATATTTTTACATATTTTTTTATTTGGATTCTAATTGGTTCGTATAAGGAGCGTTGGGTCGATGACTCCCAGGTCAGACGACCTTAGGGCATCAGGCCAAGAAGGACCCCTCAGACCTACTAGCTCGAACCAACCATAATCCATATTTTTACATATTTTTTTATTTGGATTCTAATTGGTTCGTATAAGGAGCGTTGGGTCGATGACTCCCAGGTCAGACGACCTTAGGGCATCAGGCCAAGAAGGACCCCTCAGACCTACTAGCTCGAACCAACCATAATCCATATTTTTACATATTCTTTATTTGGATTCTAATTGGTTCGTATAATGAGCGTTGGGTCGACGACTCCCAGGTCAGACGACCTTAGGGCATCAGGCCAAGAAGGACCCCTCAGACCTACTAGCTCGAACCAACCATAATCCATATTTTTACATATTTTTTTATTTGGATTCTAATTGGTTCGTATAAGGAGCGTTGGGTCGATGACTCCCAGGTCAGACGACCTTAGGGCATCAGGCCAAGAAGGACCCCTCAGACCTACTAGCTCGAACCAACCATAATCCATATTTTTACATATTTTTTTATTTGAATTCTAATTGGTTCGTATAAGGAGCGTTGGGTTGATGACTCCCAGGTCAGACGACCTTAGGGCATCAGGCCAAGAAGGACCCCTCAGACCTACTAGCTCGAACCAACCATAATCCATATTTTTACATATTCTTTATTTGGATTCTAATTAGTTCGTAGAAGGAGCGTTGGGTCGACGACTCCCAGGTCAGACGACCTTAGGGCATCAGGCCAAGAAGGACCCCTCAGACCTACTAGCTCGAACCAACCATAATCCATATTTTTACATATTTTTTTATTTGGATTCTAATTGGTTCGTATAAGGAGGAGCGTTGGGTCGATGACTCCCAGGTCAGACGACCTTAGGGCATCAGGCCAAGAAGGACCCCTCAGACCTACTAGCTCGAACCAACCATAATCCATATTTTTACATATTCTTTATTTGGATTCTAATTGGTTCGTATAAGGAGCGTTGGGTCGACGACTCCCAGGTCAGACGACCTTAGGGCATCAGGCCAAGAAGGACCCCTCAGTCCTACTAGCTTGAACCAACCATAATCCATATTTTTACATATTTTTTTATTTGGATTCTAATTGGTTCGTATAAGGAGCGTTGGGTCGATGTCTCCCAGGTCAGACGACCTTAGGGCATCAGGCCAAGAAGGACCCCTCAGACCTACTAGCTCGAACCAACCATAATCCATATTTTTACATATTCTTTATTTGGATTCTAATTGGTTCGTATAAGGAGCGTTGGGTCGACGACTCCCAGGTCAGACGACCTTAGGGCATCAGGCCAAGGACCCCTCAGACCTACTAGCTCGAACCAACCATAATCCATATTTTTACATATTCTTTATTTGGATTCTAATTGGTTCGTATAATGAGCGTTGGGTCGACGACTCCCAGGTCAGACGACCTTAGGGCATCAAGCCAAGAAGGACCCCTCAGACCTACTAGCTCGAACAAACCATAATCCATATTTTTACATAGTCTTTATTTGGATTCTAATTGGTTCGTATAAGGAGTGTTGGGTCGATGACTCTCAGGTCAAACGACCTTAGGGCATCAGGCCAAGAAGGACCCCTATAATGAGCGTTGGGTCGATGACTCCCAGGTCAGACGACCTTAGGGCATCAGGTCAATAAGGACCCTTCAGCTCTACTAGCTCGAACCAACCATAATCCATATTTTTACATATTCTTTTATTTGGATTCTAATTGGATCGTATAAGGAGCGTTGGGTCGAGGACTCCCAGGTCAGACGACCTTAGGGCATCCGGCCAAGAAGGACCCCTCAGACCTACTAGCTCGAACCAACCATAATCCATATTTTTACATATTTTTTTATTTGGATTCTAATTGGTTCATATAAGGAGCGTTGGGTCGACGACTCCCAGGTCAGACGACCTTAGGGCATCAGGCCAAGAAGGACCCCTCAGACCTACTAGCTCGAACCAACCATAATCCATATTTTTACATATTCTTTATTTGGATTCTAATTGGTTCGTATAATGAGCGTTGGGTCGACGACTCCCAGGTCAGACGACCTTAGGGCATCAGGCCAAGAAGGACCCCTCAGACCTACTAGCTCGAACCAACCATAATCCATATTTTTACATATTCTTTATTTGGATTCTAATTGGTTCGTATAAGGAGCGTTGGGTCGACGACTCCCCGGTCAGATGACCTTAGGGCATCAGGCCAAGAAGGACCCCTCAGACCTACTAGCTCGAACCAACCATAATCCATATTTTTACATATTTTTTTATTTGGATTCTAATTGAATCCTATAAGCAGCGTTGGGTCGATGACTCCCAGGTCAGACGACCTTAGGGCATCAGGCCAAGAAAGACCCCCTCAGACCTACTAGCTCGAACCATCAGGCCAAGGACCCCTCAGACCTACTAGCTCGAACCAACCATAATCGATATTTTTACATATTTTTTTATTTGGATTCTAATTGGATCGTATAAGGAGCGTTGGGTGGATGACGCCCAGGTCAGACGACCTTAGGGCATCAGGCCAAGAAGGACCCCTCAGACCTACTAGCTCGAACCAACCATAATCCATATTTTTACATATTCTTTATTTGGATTCTAATTGGTTCGTATAAGGAGCGTTGGGTCGATGACTCCCAGGTCAGACGACCTTAGGGCATCAGGCCAAGAAGGACCCCTCAGACCTACTAGCTCGAACCAACCATAATCCATATTTTTACATATTCTTTATTTGGATTCTAATTGGTTCGTATAAGGAGCGTTGGGTCGACGACTCCCAGGTCAGACGACCTTAGGGCATCAGGCCAAGAAGGACCCCTCAGACCTACTAGCTCCAACCAACCATAATCCATATTTTTACATATTCTTTATTTTGATTCTAATTGGTTCGTATAAGTAGCGTTGGGTCGACGACTCCCAGGTCAGACGACCTTAGGGCATCAGGCCAAGAAGGACCCCTCAGACCTACTAGCTCGAACCAACCATAATCCATATTTTTACATAGTCTTTATTTGGATTCTAATTGGTTCGTATAATGAGCGTTGGGTCGACGACTCCCAGGTCAGACGACCTTAGGGCATCAGGCCAAGAAGGACCCCTCAGACCTACTAGCTCGAACCAACCATAATCCATATTTTTACATATTTTTTTATTTGGATTCTAATTGGTTCGTATAAGGAGCGTTGGGTCGATGACTCCCAGGTCAGACGACCTTAGGGCATCAGGCCAAGAAGGACCCCTCAGACCTACTAGCTCGAACCAACCATAATCCATATTTTTACATATTTTTTTATTTGTATTCTAATTGGTTCGTATAAGGAGCGTTGGGTCGATGACTCCCAGGTCAGACGACCTTAGGGCATCAGGCCAAGAAGGACCCCTCAGACCTACTTGCTCGAACCAACCATAATCCATATTTTTACATATTCTTTATTTGGATTCTAATTGGTTCGTAGAAGGAGCGTTGGGTCGACGACTCCCAGGTCAGACGACCTTAGGGCATCAGGCCAAGAAGGACCCCTCAGACCTACTAGCTCGAACCAACCATAATCCATATTTTTACATATTTTTTTATTTGGATTCTAATTGGTTCGTATAAGGAGGAGCGTTGGGTCGATGACTCCCAGGTCAGACGACCTTAGGGCATCAGGCCAAGAAGGACCCCTCAGACCTACTAGCTCGAACCAACCATAATCCATATTTTTACATATTCTTTATTTGGATTCTAATTGGTTCGTATAAGGAGCGTTGGGTCGACGACTCCCAGGTCAGACGACTTTAGGGCATCAGGCCAAGAAGGACCCCTCAGTCCTACTAGCTTGAACCAACCATAATCCATATTTTTACATATTTTTTTATTTGGATTCTAATTGGTTCGTATAAGGAGCGTTGTGTCGATGTCTCCCAGGTCAGACGACCTTAGGGCATCAGGCCAAGAAGGACCCCTCAGACCTACTAGCTCGAACCAACCATAATCCATATTTTTACATATTCTTTATTTGGATTCTAATTGGTTCGTATAAGGAGCGTTGGGTCGACGACTCCCAGGTCAGACGACCTTAGGGCATCAGGCCAAGGACCCCTCAGACCTACTAGCTCGAACCAACCCTAATCCATATTTTTACATATTCTTTATTTGGATTCTAATTGGTTCGTATAATGAGCGTTGGGTCGACGACTCCCAGGTCAGACGACCTTAGGGCATCAGGCCAAGAAGGACCCCTCAGACCTACTAGCTCGAACCAACCATAATCCATATTTTTACATAGTCTTTATTTGGATTCTAATTGGTTCGTATAAGGAGTGTTGGGTCGATGACTCTCAGGTCAAACGACCTTAGGGCATCAGGCCAAGGAGGACCCCTATAATGAGCGTTGGGTCGATGACTCCCAGGTCAGACGACCTTAGGGCATCAGGCCAAGAAGGACCCTTCAGCTCTACTAGCTCGAACCAACCATAATCCATATTTTTACATATTCTTTTATTTGGATTCTAATTGGATCGTATAAGGAGCGTTGGGTCGAGGACTCCCAGGTCAGACGACCTTAGGGCATCCGGCCAAGAAGGACCCCTCAGACCTACTAGCTCGAACCAACCATAATCCATATTTTTACATATTTTTTTATTTGGATTCTAATTGGTTCGTATAAGGAGCGTTGGGTCGACGACTCCCAGCTCAGACGACCTTAGGGCATCAGGCCAAGAAGGACCCCTCAGACCTACTAGCTCGAACCAACCATAATCCATATTTTTACATATTTTTTATTTTGATTCTAATTGGTTCGTATAAGGAGCATTGGGTCGACGACTCCCAGGTCAGACGACCTTAGGGCATCAGGCCAAGAAGGACCCCTCAGACCTACTAGCTCGAACCAACCATAATCCATATGTTAACATATTCTTTATTTGGATTCTAATAGGTTCGTATACGGAGCGTTGGGTCGACGACTCCCAGGTCAGACGACCTTAGGGCATCAGGCCAAGAAGGACCCCTCAGACCTACTAGCTCGAACCAACCATAATCCATATTTTTACATATTCTTTATTTGGATTCTAATTGGTTCGTATAAGGAGCGTTGGGTCGACGACTCCCCGGTCAGACGACCTTAGGGCATCAGGCCAAGAAGGACCCCTCAGACCTACTAGCTCGAACCTACCATAATCCATATTTTTACATATTTTTTTATTTGGATTCTAATTGAATCGTATAAGCAGCGTTGGGTCGATGACTCCCAGGTCAGACGACCTTAGGGCATCAGGCCAAGAAAGACCCCCTCAGACCTACTTGCTCGAACCATCAGGCCAAGGAGCCCTCAGACCTACTAGCTCGAACCAACCATAATCCATATTTTTACATATTCTTTATTTGGATTCTAATTGGTTCGTAGAAGGAGCGTTGGGTCGACGACTCCCAGGTCAGACGACCTTAGGGCATCAGGCCAAGAAGGACCCCTCAGACCTACTAGCTCGAACCAACCATAATCCATATTTTTACATATTTTTTTATTTGGATTCTAATTGGTTCGTATAAGGAGCGTTGGGTCGATGACTCCCAGCTCAGACGACCTTAGGGCATCAGGCCAAGAAGGACCCCTCAGACCTACTAGCTCGAACCAACCATAATCCATATTTTTACATATTCTTTATTTGGATTCTAATTGGTTCGTATAAGGAGCGTTGGGTCGACGACTCCCAGGTCAGACGACCTTAGGGCATCAGGCCAAGAAGGACCCCTCAGTCCTACTTGCTTGAACCAACCATAATCCATATTTTTACATATTTTTTTATTTGGATTCTAATTGGTTCGTATAAGGAGCGTTGGGTCGATGTCTCCCAGGTCAGACGACCTTAGGGCATCAGGCCAAGAAGGACCCCTCAGACCTACTAGCTCGAACCAACCATAATCCATATTTTTACAAATTCTTTATTTGGATTCTAATTGGTTCGTATAAGGAGCGTTGGGTCGACGACTCCCAGGTCAGACGACCTTAGGGCATCAGGCCAAGGACCCCTCAGACCTACTAGCTCGAACCAAACATAATCCATATTTTTACATATTCTTTATTTGGATTCTAATTGGTTCATATAATGAGCGTTGGGTCGACGACTCCCAGGTCAGACAACCTTAGGGCATCAGGCCAAGAAGGACCCCTCAGACCTACTAGCTCGAACCAACCATAATCCATATTTTTACATATTCTTTATTTGGATTCTAATTGGTTCGTATAAGGAGTGTTGGGTCGATGACTCTCAGGTCAAACGACCTTAGGGCATCAGGCCAAGAAGGACCCCTATAAGGAGCGTTGGGTCGATGACTCCCAGGTCAGACGACCTTAGGGCATCAGGCCAAGAAGGACCCCTCAGCTCTACTAGCTCGAACCAACCATAATCCATATTTTTACATATTCTTTTATTTGGATTCTAATTGGATCGTATAAGGAGCGTTGGGTCGATGACTCCCAGGTCAGACGACCTAAGGGCATCAGGCCAAGAAGGACCCCTCAGACCTACTAGCTCGAACCAACCATAATCCATATTTTTACATATTTTTTTATTTGGATTCTAATTGGTTCGTATAAGGAGCGTTGGGTCGATGACTCCCAGCTCAGACGACCTTAGGGCATCAGGCCAAGAAGGACCCCTCAGACCTACTAGCTCGAACCAACCATAATCCATATTTTTACATATTTTTTTATTTGGATTCTAATTGGTTCGTATAAGGAGCGTTGGGTCGACGACTCCCAGGTCAGACGACCTTAGGGCATCAGGCCAAGAAGGACCCCTCAGACCTACCAGCTCGAACCAACCATAATCCATATTTTTACATATTTTTTTATTTGGATTCTAATTGGATCGTATAAGGAGCGTTGGGTCGATGACTCCCTGGTCAGACGACCTTAGGTCATCAGGCCAAGAAAGACCCCTCAGACCTACTAGCTCGAACCATCAGGCCAAGATGGACCCCTCAGACCTACTAGCTCGAACCAACCATAATCCATATTTTTACATATTTTTTATTTGGATTCTAATAGGATCGTATAAGGAGCGTTGGGTTGATGACTCCCAGGTCAGACGACCTTAGGGCATCGGGCCAAGAAGGACCCCTCAGACCTACTAGCTCGAACCAACCATAATCCATATTTTTACATATTCTTTATTTGGATTCTAATTGGTTTGTATAAGGAGCATTGGGTCGACGACTCCCAAGTCAGACGACCTTAGGGCATCAGGCCAAGAAGGACCCCTCAGACCTACTAGCTCGAACCAACCGTAATCCATATTTTTACATATTCTTTATTTGGATTCTAATTGGTTCGTATAAGGAGCGTTGGGTCGATGACTCCCAGGTCAGACGACCTTAGGGCATCAGGCCAAGAAGGACCCCTCAAACTTACTAGCTCGAACCAACCATAATCCATATTTTTACATATTCTTTATTTGGATTCTAATTGGTTCGTATAAGGAGCGTTGGGTCGACGACTCCCAGGTCAGACGACCGAAGGGCATCAGGCCAAGAAGGACCCCTCAGACCTACTAGCTCGAACCAACCACAATCCATATTTTTACATATTCTTTATTTGGATTCTAATTGGTTCGTATAATGAGCGTTGGGTCGACGACTCCCAGGTCAGACGACCTAAGGGCATCACGCCAAGAAGGACCCCCTCAGACCTACTAGCTCGAACCAACCATAATCCATATTTTTACATATTTTTTATTTGGATTCTAATTGGTTCGTACAAGGTGCGTTGGGTCGATGACTCCCACGTCAGATGACCTTAGGGCATCACGCCAAGAAAGGACCCCTCAGACCTACTAGCTCGAACCAATCATAATCCATATTTTTACATATTTTTTCTTTGGATTCTAATTGGTTCGTATAAGGAGCTTTGTGTCGATGACTCCCAAGTCAGACGACCTTAGGGCATCAGGCCAAGAAGGACCCTTCTGACCTACTAGCTCGAACAAAGCATAATCCTTATCTTCACGCACTCCCCCAAGCTAGACCTTTTAACACGAGGCCCCGACGGTTTCTATCGTGTGGATCCGGTTACTCAGTTTCGCAGGGGGAACGGTGCAAGCTTTATTCTTTTTCTCATATTTAAACAATATATTCATGCTTCCAAATCTTTTTTTTCTTTATATAAATATTTTTTATTTAGATTCTAATTGAGTATAAGGAGCGTTGGGTCGATGACTCCCTGGTCAGACGACCTTAGGGCATCAGGCCAAGAAGGACCCCTCAGACCTACCAGCTTGAACCAACCAAAATCCTTATTTTTAGATTTTTTTTAATTTGGATTCTAATTAGTTCGTATAAGGAGCGTTGGGTCGATGACTATCAGGTCAGACGACCTTAGGGCATTAGGCCAAGGACCCCTCAAACCTACTAGCTCGAACCAACCATAATCCTTATTTTCACGCCTAGCTAGTCCTTTTGACGCGAGGCCCCGACGGTTTCTATTGTGGGGATCCGATTACTCAGTTTCGCACAGGGAACGATGTGTGCTTTATTCTTTTTTACACATATACACAATCTATTTATGCTTCCAAATCTTTTTCTTTTCTTTATAAATTTTTTTAATTGGATTCTAATTGGTTCGTATGAGGAGCGTTGGGTCGATGACTCTCAGGTCAGACGACATTAGGGCATCAGGCCAAGAAGGACCCATCAGACCTACTAGCACGAACCAACTATTATTCTTATTTTTACGCACTTCCACAAGCTAGACCTTTGGACGCGAGGCCCCGAAAATTTCTATTGTGAGCATCCGGTTACTCAATTTCGCTGGGGGAACGATGTGTACTTTATTGTTTTTCTCATATATACACAATATATTCATGCTACTAAATCTTTTTCTTATATATATATATTGTTTGGATTCTAATTGGTTCGTATAAAGAGCGTTGGGTCGATGACTTCCAAGTCAGACGACCTTAGGGCATCAGGCCAAGAAGCACCCCCACAGACCTACTAGCTCGAACCAATCATAATCCTTTATTTTAACGCATTTCACCAAGCTAGACCTTTTGACGTGAGGCCCCGACGGTTTCTATCGTGTGGATCTGGTTACTCAGTTTCGTTGGGGGAACGGAGCGTGCTTTATTCTTTTTCTCATATATAAACAATATATTCATGCTTTCAAATCTTTTTCTTATATATATATATATATTATTTGGATTCTAATTGGTTCGTATAAGGAGCGTTGGGTCGATGACTCCCAGGTAAGACGACCTTAAGGCATCAGGCCAAGAAGGACCCCTCAGACCTACTAGCTCGAACCAACCATAATCCATATATTTACATATTTTTTTATTTGGATTCTAATTGGATCGTATAAGGAGCGTTGGGTCGATGACTCATATGTCAGACGACCTTAGGGCATCCGGCCAAGAAGGACCCCTCAGACCTACTAGCTCGAACCAACCATAATCCATATTTTTACATATTTTTTAATTGGATTCTAATTGGTTCGTATGAGGAGCATTGGGTTGACGAGTCCCAAGTCAGACGACCTTAGGACATCAGGCCAAGAAGGACCCCTCAGACCTACTAGCTCGAACCAACCATAATGCATATTTTACAAATTTTTTATTTGGATTCAAATTGGTTCATATAAGGAGCGTTGGGTCGATGACTACAAGGTCAGACGACCTTAGGGCATCAGGCCAAGAAGGACCCCTCAGACCTACTAGCTCGAACCAACCAAAATCCTTATTTTCATGCTCTCCCCCAAGCTAGACCTCTTGACGCGAGGCTTCAACAGTTTCTATCGTGGGGATCCGGTTACTCAGTTTTGCCGGGGAACGGTGCGTGCTTTATTTTCTTTCTCATATATAAACAATATATTCATGCTTCCAAATCTTTTTCTTTTCTATATATTTATTATTTATTTGGATTCTAATTGGTTCGTATAAGGAGCGTTGGGTCGATGACTCCCAGGTCAGACGACCTTAGAGCATCAGGCCAAGAAGGACCCCTCAGACATACTAGCTCGAACCAATCATAATACATATTTTTACATATTTTTTTATTTGGATTCTAATTGGTTCGTATAAAGAGCGTTGGGTCGATGACTCACAGGCCAAGAAGGACACCTCAGACCTACTAGCTCGAATCAACCAAAAACCTTTTTTACATTTTTTTATTTGGATTCTAATTGGTTCGTATAAGGAGCATTGGGTCGATGACTCCCAGATCAGACAAGCATAAGGCATCAGGCCAAGAAGGACTCCTCAAACCATCTAGCTCGAACCAACCATAATCCATATTTTTACATATTTTTTTATTTGGAATCTAATTGGATCGTATAAGGAGCGTTGGGTCGATGACTCCCAGGTCAAGCAACCTTAGGGCATCAGGCCAAGAAGGACCCCTCAGACCTACTAGCACGAACCAAGCATAATCAATATTTTTATATATTTTTTATTTGGATTCTAATTGGTTCGTATAAGGAGCGTTGGGTCGATGACTCCCAAGTCAGACAACCTTAGGGCATCATGCCAAGGACCCCTCGACCTACTAGCAAGAACCAACCATAATCCTTATTTTCACGCACTCCCCCAAGCTAGACCTTTTGACGCGAGGCCCCGACGGTTTCTATCGTGGGGATCCGGTTACTCAGTTTCGCTGGAGGAACGATGCGTGCTTTATTCTTTTTCTCATATATAAACAATATATTCATGCTTCCAAATCTTTTTCTTTTATATATATTTATTTTTTATTTGGATTCTAATTGGTTCGTATAAGGAGCGTTGGGTCGATGACTCCCAGGTGAGACGACCTTAGGGCATCAGGCCAAGAAGGACCCCCTCAGACCTACTAGCTCGAACCAACCATAATCCTTATTTTCACGCACTCCCCCAAGCTAGACAACCTTAGGGCAAAATATTTTTATATATTTTTTATTTGGATTCTAATTGGTTCGTATAAGGAGCGTTGGGTCGATGACTCCCAAGTCAGACAACCTTAGGGCATCATGCCAAGGACCCCTCGACCTACTAGCTAGAACCAACCATAATCCTTATTTTCACGCACTTCCCCAAGCTAGACCTTTTGACGCGAGGCCCCGACGGTTTCTATCGTGGGGATCCGGTTACTCAGTTTCGCTGGAGGAACGATGCGTGCTTTATTCTTTTTCTCATATATAAACAATATATTCATGCTTCCAAATCTTTTTCTTTTATATATATTTATTTTTTATTTGGATTCTAATTGGTTCGTATAAGGAGCGTTGGGTCGATGACTCCCAGGTGAGACGACCTTAGGGCATCAGGCCAAGAAGGACCCCCTCAGACCTACTAGCTCGAACCAACCATAATCCTTATTTTCACGCACTCCCCCAAGCTAGACCTTTTGACGCGAGGCCCCGACGGTTTTTATCGTGAGGATCCGGTTACGCAGTTTCGCTGGGGGAATGGTACGTGCTTTATTCTTTTTCTCATATATGAACAATATATTCATGCTTCCAAATCTTTTTCGTTTATATATATATATATATATATATTATTTGGATTCTAATTGGTTCGTATTAGGAGCGTTGGGTCGATGACTCCCAGGTCAGACGTCCTTAGGGCATCAGGCCAAAAAAGACCCCTCAGACCTACAAGCTCGAACCAATCATAATCCTTTATTTTCACGCACTCCCCCAAGCTAGACCGTTTGACGCGAGGCCCTGGCGATTACTATCGTGGAGATCTGGTTACTCAGTTTCGCTTGGGAAACGGTGCGTGCTTTATTCTTTTTGTCAAATATAAACAATATATTCATGCTTCCAAATCTTTTTCTTTTCTATATATAATTTTTATTTGGATTCTAATTGGCTCGTATAAGGAGCGTTGGGTCAATGACTCACAGGTAAACGACCTTAGGGCATCAGGCCAAGAAGGACCCCTCAGACCTACTAGCTCGAACCAATCATAATACATATTTTTACATATTTTTTTATTTGGATTCTAATTGGTTCGTATAAAGAGCGTTGGGTCGATGACTCCCAGGCCAAGAAGGACACTTCAGACCTACTAGCTCGAACCAACCATAATCCATATTTTTACATATTTTTTCTTTGGATTCTAATTGGTTCGTAAAAAGAGCGTTGTGTCGATGACTCCCAAGTCAGACGACCTTAGGTCATCAGGCCAAGAAGGACCCCTTAGACCTACTAGCTCGAACAAACCATAATCCTTTTTTTCACGCACTCCGCCAAGCTAGTCCTTTTGACGCGAGGCCCCGACGGTTTCTATCGTGAGGATCCGGTTACTCAGTTTCGCTGGAGGAACGGTGCATGCTTTATTCTTTTTCTCATATATAAACAATATATTCATGCTCCCAAATCTTTTTCTTTTCTATATAAATAGTTTGTATTTAGATTCTAATTGGTTCGTATAATGAACGTTGTGTCGATGACTCCCAGGTCAGAAGACCATAGGGCAGCAGACCAAGAAGGACCCCTCAGACCTACTATCTCGAAGCAACCAAAATCCTTATTTTTATATTTTTTATTTGGATTCTAATTGGTTCGTATAAGGAGCGTTGGGTCGATGACTCCCAGATCAGACGACCTTAAGGCATCAGGCCAAGAAGGATCCCAAAACCTAATAGCTCGAACCAACCATAATTCATAGTTTTACATATTTTTTTATTTGGATTCTACGTGGTTTATATAAGGAGCGTTGGGTCGATGACTCCCAGGTCAGACGACCTTATGGCATCACGCCAAGAAGGACCCCTCAGACCTACTAGCTCGAACCAACCATAATCCATATTTTTACATATTTTTTATTTGGATTCTAATTGGTACGTATAAGGAGCGTTGGGTTGATGACTCCCAGGTTAGACGACCTTAGGGCATCAGGCGAAGAAGGACCCCCAGACCTACTAGCTCGAACAAACCATAATCCATATTTTTACATATTTTTCTTTGGATTCTAATTGGTTCGTATAAGGAGCATTGGGTCGATGACTCCCAAGTCATACGACCTTAAGGCATCAGGCCAAGAAGGGCCCCTCAGACCTACTAGCTCGAACAAACCATAATCCTTATTTTCACACACTCCCCAAGCTAGACATATTAACGGGAGGCCCCGACGGTTTCTATCGTGAGGATCTGGTTACTCAGTTTCGCTGGGGGAATGGTGCGTGCTTTATTCTTTTTCTCATATATAAACAATATATTCATGCTTCCAAATCTTTTTCTCTATATAAATATTTTTTATTTAGATTCTAATTGGTTCGTATAAGGAGCGTTGGGTCGATGACTCCTAGGTCAGACGACCTTAGGGCATCAGGCCAAGAAGGACCCCCCAGACCAACTAGCTCGAACAAACCAAAATCCTTATATTTACATATTTATTCTTTGGATTCTAATTGGTTCATATAAGGAGCGTTGGGTCGATGACTCCCCGGTCAGACGACCTTAGGACATCATGCCAAGAAGGACCCCTCAGACCTACTAGCTCGAACCAACCATAATCCTTATTTTCATGCACTCCACCAAGCTAGACCTTTTAATGCGAGGCCCCGACGGTTTCTATCGTGGGTGATCCGGTTACTCAGTTTCGCTGGGAGAACGGTGCGTGCTTTATTCCTTTTCTCATATATAAACATTATATTCATGCTTTCAAATCTTTTTTTTCTATATATTTATTTTTTATTTGGATTCTAATTTGATCGTATAAGGAGCATTGTGTCGATGACTCCCAGGTAAGACGATCTTAGGACATTAGGCCAAAAAGGACCCCTCGGACCTACTAGCTCGAACCAATCATAATCCATATTTTTTCATTTTTTTATTTGGATTCTAATTGGATCGTATAAGGTGCGTTGGGTCGATGACTCCCGGGTAAGACGACCTTAGGGCATCAAGCCAAGAAGGACCCCTCGGACCTACTAGCTCGAACCAACCATAATCCATATTTTTACATATTTTTTTATTTGCATTCTAATTGGTTCGTATAAGGAGCATTGGGTCGATGACTTCCAAGTCAGACGACCTTAGGGCATCAGACCAAGAAGGACCCCTCAGACCTACTAGCTCGAACAAACCATAATCTTTATTTTCATGCACTCCCCCAAGCTAGACCTTTTGACGCGAGGCCCCGACGGTTTCTATCGTGGGGATCCGGTTACTCAGTTTCGCTGGGGGAACGGTGCGTGCTTTATTCTTTTTCTCATATATAAACAATATATTCATGCTTCCAAATCTTTTTCTTTTCTATATAAATATTTTTTATTTAGATTCTAATTGGTTCGTATAAGGGGCGTTAGGTCGATGACTCCCATGTGAGGCGACCTTAGGGCATCAGGCCAAGAAGGACCCCTCAGACCTACTAGCTCAAACCAACCAAATCCTTATTTTTACATATTTTTTATTTGGAATCTAATTGGTTCGTATAAGGAGAGTTGGGTCGATGACTCCCTGGTCAGACGACCTTAGGGCATCAGGCCAAGAAGGACCCCTCAAACCTTCTAGCTCTAACCAAACATAATCCTTATTTTCACGCACTCCCCCCTAGCTAGACCTTTTGACGCAAGGCCCCGACGGTTTCTATCGTGGGGATCCGGTTACTCTGTTTCGCAGGGGGGAACGGTGCGTGCTTTATTCTTTTTCTCATATATACACAATCTATTTATGCTTCCAAATCTTTTTCTATTCTTTATAAATTTTTTTATTTGGATTCTAATTGGTTCGTATAAGGAGCGTTGGGTCGATGACTCTTAGGTCAGACGACATTAGGGCATCAGGCCAAGAAGGACTCCTCAGACCTACTAGCACGAACCAACCATTATTCTTATTTTCACGCACTCCCACAAGCTAAACCTTTTGACGCGAGGCCCCGACGGTTTCTATCGTGAGTATCCGGTTACTCTGTTTCACTGGGGGAACGATGTGTGCTTTATTCTTTTTCTCATATATACACAATATATTCATGCTACCAAATCTTTTGCTTATATATATATTATTTGAATTCTAATTGGTTCGTATAAGGAGCATTGGGTCGATGACTTCCAGGTCAGACGACCTTAGGGCATCAGGACAAGAAGGACCCTTCAGACCTACTAGCTTAAAACCAATCATAATCCTTTATTTTAATGCACTCCCCCAAGCTAGACCTTTTGACACGAGGCCCCAACGGTTTCTATCGTGGGGATCCGGTTACTCAGTTTCGCTGGGGGAACGGTGCGTGTTTTTTTCTTTTTCTCATATATAAACAATATATTCATGCTTCCAATTTTTTTTCCTTTATATATATATATATATATATATATATATATATATATATATATATATATATATATTATTTGGATTCTAATTGGTTCGCATAAGGAGCGTAGGGTCGATGACTCTCAGGTCAGACGACCTTAGGGCAGCAGGCCAAGAAGGAACCCTCAGACCTACTAGCTCTAACCAACCATAATCCTTATTTTCACGCACTCCCCCAAGCTAAACCTTTTGACGCGAGGCCCCGACGGTGTCTATCGTGGGGATCCGGTTCCTCAGTTTCGCTAGGGGAACGGTGCGTGCTTTATTCTTTTTCTCATATTTAAACAATATAATCATGCTTCCAAATCTTTTTTCTTATATATATATATATATATTATTTGGATTCTAATTGGTTCGTATAATGAGCGTTGGGTCGATGACTACCAGGTCAGACGACCTTAGGGCATCAGGCCAAGAAGGACCTCTCAGACCTACTTGCTCGAACCAACCAAAATCCTTATTTTCATGCACTCCCCCAAGCTAGACCTTTTGACGCGAAGCCCCGACGATTTCTATCGTGGGGATCCGGTTACTCAGTTTCACTGGGAAAACGATGTGTGCTTTATTCTTTTTCTCATATATACACAATCTATTCATGCCTTCAAATCTTTTTCTGTTCTATATAACTTTTTTTATTTGGATTCTAATTGGTTCGTATAAGGAGCGTTGGGTCGATGACTCCCAGGTCAGACGACATTAGGGCATCATGCCAAGAAGGACCCCTAAGACCTACTAGCTCGAACCAACCATAATCCTTATTTTTATGCACTCCCATAAGCTAGACATTTTGATGCGAGGCCCCGACGGTTTCTATCGTGGGGATCCGATTACCCAGTCTTCCTGGGGAAACGATGAGTGCTTTATTCTTTTTCTCACATATACACAATCTATTCATGCTTCCAAATCTTTTTCTTTTATTTATATATTTTTTTCGGATTCTAATTGGTTTGTATAAGGAGCGTTGGGTCGATGACTCTCAAGTTAGACGAACATGCCAAAAAGGACCCCTCAGACCTACTAGCTCGAACGAACGATAATCCTTTATGTTCACGCACTCCCCCAAGCTAGACCTTTTGACGCGAGGCCCCGACGGTTTCTATCGTAGGGATCCGGTTACTTAGTTTCGATGGGGGAACGGTGCGTGCTTTATTCTTTTTCTCATATATACACAATATATTCATGCTTTCAAATCTTTTTCTTTTCTATATATATATATTTTATTTGGATTCTAAGTGGTTCGTATAAGGAACGTTGGGTCGATGACTCACAGGTCAGACGACCTTAGGGCACCTCTCCAAGAAGGACCCCTCAGACCTACTAGCTCGAACCAACCATAATCCATATTTTTATTTATTTTTTTATTTGGATTCTAGTTGGTTCGTATAAGGAGCGTTGGTCGATGACTCACAGGTCAGACGACATTAGGGCACCAGGCCAAGAAGGACCCCTCAGACCTACTAGATCGAACCAAGCATAATACATTTACATATTTTTTTATTTGGATTCTAATTGGTACGTATAAGGAGCGTTGGGTCGATGACTCCCATGTCAAACGACCTTAGGGCATCAGGCCAAGAAGGACCCCTCAGACCATCTAGCTCAAACCAACCATAATCCATATTTTTACATATTTTTTATTTGGATTCTAATTGGTTTGTATAAGGGGCGTTGGGTCGATGACTCCCAAGTCAAACGACCTTAGGGCATCAGGCCAAGAAGGACCCCTCAGACCTACTAACTCGAACCAACCATAATCTTTATTTTTACGCACTCTCCCAAGCTAGACCTTTTGACGCGAGGCTCCTACGGTTTCTATCGTGGGGATCCGGTTACTCAGTTTTGCTGGGGGAATGGTGCATGCTTTATTCTTTTTCTCATAAATAAACAGTATATTCATGCTTCCAAATCTTTATCTTTTCTATATATTTATTTTTTATTTGGATTCTAATTGGTTCATAAAAGGAGCGTTGGGTCGATGACTCACAGGTCAGACAACCGTAGGGCATCAGGCCAAGAAGGACCCCTCAGACCTACTAGCTCGAACCAACCATAATCCTTATTTTCACGCACTCCCCCAAGCTAGACCTTTTGACGCGAGACCCCAACGGTTTCTGTCGTGGGGATCCGGTTCCTAAGTTTCGCTGGGGGAACGGTGCTTGCTTTATTCTTTTTCTCATATATAAACAATATATTCATGCTTCCAAATCTTTTTCTTTTCTATAAATAAATATATATATTATTTGGATTCTAATTGGTTCGTATAAGGAGCGTTGGGTTGATGACTCCCACGTCAGACGACCTTAGGGTATCAGACCAAAAAGGACCCCTCAGACCTACTAGCTCGAACAAATCATAATCCTTTATTTTCACGCACTCCCCCCAAGCTAGACCTTTTGACTCGAGGCCCCGACGGTTATTATCGTGGGGATCTGGTTACTCAGTTTCGCTGGGGAACGGCGCGTGCTTTATTGTTTTTCTCATATATAAACAATATATTCATGCTTCCAAATCTTTTTCTTTTCTATTTATATATTTTTTATTTGGATTCTAATTGGTTCGTATAAGGAGCGTTGGATCGAAGACTCCCAGGTCGGACGACCTTAGGGCAACAAGCCAAGGACCCCTCAGACCTACTAGCTCGAACCAACCATAATCCTTATTTTTACATATTTTTTAATTTGGATTCTAATTGGTTCGTGTAAGGAGCGTTGGGTCGATGACTCCCAGGTTAGACGACCTTAGGACATCAGGCCAAGGAACCCTCAGACCTACTAGCTCGAATCAACTATAATCCTTATTTTTACATATTTTTTATTTGGATTCTAATTGGTTCGTGTAAGGAGCGTTAGGTCGATGACTCCCAAGTCAGACGACCTTAAGGCATCATGCCAAGGAGGACCCTTCAGACCTACTAGCTCGAACTAACCATAATCTTTATTTTCACGCACTCCCCCTAACTAGACCTTTTGACGCGAGGCCCTGACGGTTTCTATCATGGGGATTCGGTTACTCAGTTTTGCTGGTGAAACAGTGTGTGCTTTATTCTTTTTCTCATATATACACAATCTATTCATGCTTCCAAATCCTTTTCTTTTTTTGGAAGGTAAGCGTGAGTAATATTGAATATAGTACACAGGTTACAGCTTAATCATATGGTGGCCAATTCCGCTAAAGGGGGGATAGGACACAGGCGTCGTCACCCCTAATAGTAGAATCATCCACATGCATACACATACATACACATAGAAATTATTGGATTACAAAACACCAAAACATCACCCATTATCTCTAAAATCCCAATTTGAGTATGCATCTCTCTCCTCTGCAGAAGTTGGGTCTTGTCCATGAAGGGCAACTCTGATATCTGATGCAATCTCTTCAAAAAGAGTGGTCTTACATCTTTTTTCATCTTCAAAGTTCCTCCGATTCCTTTCACGCCAGATATGCCACACCATAGCCACCAGGCTAGTTTTAGCAAGTAGGCTCAAACAACCTTTACCATTGAAATTATCAAGAATATAATTGCCAACCTCAGGTAGGGAAGGGCACACTTGAAATGGGACCTTTAACTTTAACATAGCCCTACGGAAGATGTAACCAGAATAACTACAATCAAAGAATAAATGACCAATGTTTTCCTCTGCATTATCGTCACATAATACGCAGTTGGAAGGGAGATTGTGTGCCCATCTGGAGATCTAGTTAGGGTACCAGATCATTTTATATAGAGGGAAGTCATGGCCCCTCCTTCTCACTCCCTCCCAAGCTTGCTTGAAAGTAAAGTATTCACCTCGCATCCACTGCCAACCATCAACCCCTGGACGTAGAGAAATATTCCACAGCCTGTGGCGGATTCGATCCAAGGCCGGATCATTGGTCCAGCCCGAGGAACCCCAGTAGTCTGCGACTTTCAGGTGATTAGCAGCATGCGGCACTTGACAATGAAGGTTCAGCGGGCCGCCATCAAGCCAAGAATCATGCCAGAATAACGTCGACTTCCCATCTCGCACAATCCTCCGAATGAGCTTATGAGTTACAATTCTAGCTTTAAGCAAACGCTTCCAAGTGCCTGAATTATAGACAGTACCCGTTGCCACAAATAGGCTGACCTGTGAGCCATATCTAGCCTTCAAGTGACTCGCCCATAAGCTATTCGATGTAAGATATCTCCATGCAAGTTTGACTCCAGCTGCAGCATTAAGATCCTCTAATAGCCGTATACCTACTCCCCCCTCAGATTTCGGTTTGCACAAATCATCCCAAGCCCAAGATCGGGTGTTCCCCAGTATGAACATTCTACATGCAGCAATGATAGTTCTCAAAACGGTGAAGGGCACGTGAAAAGCCTCCATCCAGAAAGCCACCATACCGTAGATGACGGATCTTACAAGCTCAATACGCCCAGCAGTTGAAAGAAACGAGGAAGCCCACCCTGTCATCCTTTTCTTGCATTTGTCCACCAATTTCTTGTAATTTGTGGCAGTTGGGTATTTCACAGAAAGAGGTAGCCCAAGGTAGGTAGAGATAGTAGTAGCTATTTTGATTCCAAGATATTCCGCCAGCATTTCTTTGTTCCTGGTCCCCTTGCTAAACATTCCAGCACTTTTCTCCCAGTTTACCTCAAGCCCCGTATAATTAGAAAACTCATCCAGCAGATTTTTGATGCCCAAAAATGAAGTTTTGTTTGCTTTGCAGAAAACTAATAAGTCATCTGCAAACAATAGGTGCGAGATGGAACCATTTCGCCTCATAGGAATGATCTTCCGCGCATTGATAGCTTTGTCTACAAGGATAGAGAACGTCTCCATAATAATAACAAATAAGAAAGGGGAGAGAGGATCACCTTGCCGTAGCCCTCTATTGCTTCCAAAATAACCATAAGGTGATCCATTCACCATAACCGAGAATGAGGGCGAAGTGATGCATTCTCTAATCCAGGAAATAAAAATGTCGGGAAATCGAAGCTGTTTTATAAAGTAGAAGATGAATTCCAGATTCACGCTATCAAATGCCTTTCTTAAGTCCAACTTCAGACCGGCTCTCCCTCCCATCGGATTACTGAAATCTTGGATCTGTTCATGGGTAATAAGAGAACAATCCGATAGAAGCCTTCCTTTTAGAAATACAGCTTGATTAGGGGAAATCAGATCATGAACCACCACCTTGAGCCTGTTGCAAATTTTTGCTGATGAATTTGTAGAGAACATTACAACAGGCAATAGGCCTGTAATCTCCCAAAGATGATGCGTTGGAATTTTTCGGGACCAGAGTTAGAAATGTGTGGTTGACTTGCTTGAGAAGAGATCCGGAGTAGAAGAATGATTTAATAGCAGTAATAACCTCCTCCCCAATAAGATCCCAATTATGTTGAAAGAAGAAACCATTATAACCATCAGGCCCATGCGCTTTGTCTGCCCCGATTTGGAAGACATCATCTTTAATCTCCTCGCTAGTTACCATCCTGCTAAGCCATAAAGAGGCCTTCTCCGTTAAGATACGTTTAGGCACAATTTTATTGAAGGGGCATAAATTAATGTTCTGATTGTATAGCCTTTCAAAAAACAAGGGCGCTTCTTCCTTCAGATCTCCATACATTCTGTTTTGCATTCCCTTCTGATCCACAAGATGTCTCAAGTTGTTTCGGCTGGTCCTTGTTTTCATATGGGAGTAGAAAAACTTTGTATTCCTATCTCCAAGTGTAAGACAATTCTGACGACTTTTTTGCTTAAACATATCCTCCTCCATCTTTAAAGCATGGGCCAAATCTCTAATGAGCTGAACTTCCTTCATTTGTAGGTCAGTTTCATTGTGAATACTAGGGTTATGTCTGATCTCCTTCAATTTCCCCCCTGCACTTCTCAACTACCATGTCAGCTTTGAATTTACCAGCCCAGTCCCTTAAAACAGGCTTTAGTCTACTGAGCTTTTGTACCAACCGAAGGAGTTTATAATATCATTATACCCAGGGCAAGAGGACCAATAGTTAAAAGATTTGAAAGGTTTAGGTTTAGAAGGGACCTGATCATGCAAATATACCGCCATATGGGAGTGGTCGCTAGTGCCAGCATCAAGATATTCAACATAAGTAGCAGGGATAGTATTAATCCATTCAGCATTAGCAAAAACCCGGTCCAGTTGCACAGCAATCCGATCAGCCCCAATCCGGTTGTTACACCAGCTCAGCCTATTTCCCATACTCTTAAGCTCCTGGAGACAGCACCGGGAAATACAGTTTTCATAATCCCTCACCATACTAGCCTTAAGCCCGCGACCCCCAACCTTGTCACGAGAGTATAGAACACTGTTGAAGTCACCCCCTACAAGCCATGGTACATAATTTATATTGCTGCAATCTAACACCAGCTTATTCCAAAGATTCTTCCTCCCCTCCATAGAATTAAGACCATAAACTCCAGTAATAACACAAGCAAATCCCCCCACATTAGTGCAAGAAATTGAAATGTGCTGGTCCGAGTAGGACATCAGCCCCACTCTCCAAACATTGGAATCAAACCCCATAATAATCCTACCTCCAGAAGATTGGTCAAAATTATTGAATATGTGCCAGTCTTTCTGCATCACCATCTTGGCACAATTAGTTGGAGACTTGAGTTTAATCTCAACCAGGACCAATGCAGATGGTTTCAGAATCCTCAGCTTGTCTCGTAAATCCCTCCTCCTCACTGAATTGTTCAAACCTCTGGTATTTCAAAAGAAGACCGTCATAACTAAACAGAAGGTTTTCGCCCTTGGCCAGTCTCCTGCAGGCGAGAGCTTTTCCTGTAGGAGGTAAGAGGCACACATTCTTGCCTCTTCTTGGCCGGTTTGAGTGCCATGGCAAGTTGAATTTGGTCTTCAACTTCAAATTTCAGTCAGGATTATCTATAACAAAACCCTCGGGTCTTGAGGATTCCCAGTCAATATTATATATATATATATATATATTTATATATATATATATGGATTCTAATTGGTTCGTGTAAGGAGCGTTGCGTCGATTTATCCAAGGTCAGACGACTTTAGGGCATCAGTCCAAGTAGGACCCCTCAGACCTACTAGCTCGAACAAACCATAATACTTATTTTCACGCACTCCCCCAAGCTATACCTTTTGACGCGAGGCCCCGACGGGTTCTATCGTTGGGATCATGTTACTCGTTTCGCTGGGGGAATGGTGCGTGCTTTATTCTTTTTCTCATATTTACACAATATAATCATGCAGCGTAGACTTCTGGATTTCACGCACTCACCCAAACAAATGAGGATTTCCAAACACAACCACTTGTGGATTTTACAAACCTTTGGTGAAGAACAACAACAACTTATAGTGTAACGTGTAGCTAAGACTTCTCAAAATAATAAAGATGAAAACCTTTAGGAGATCGAGAAAAGAGTGGGTTTGATCTCTATAAAACTGAGGATGAAATCTAAAGGAGATCAAAAACAAATTGGTCAAAATTGAATTCATTAGAAGATTTGAAAGGCAAAAAATCAAGGATTTTTCTTTAGAGAATTTTGAGCACACGAGCAAATGAAATATTAAAAACTTGTTTTCTTGTTAGAAAAATCCTAAGATTCGGATAATGCAGAATACCAAAAGCACCATTATCAACGACTAGTTGTAGTTTTGTTATCTTGGTCAATTGCTAGTTACTAGTGGACTAGTCATCAGCTAGTCAACTAATCATTATACATTAGTCAACTAGGCCAGGATTGAATTGCTTAGAAGATTTGAAAGGCGAAAAATCAAGGATTTTTCTTTAGAGAATTTTGAGCACGAGAGCAAATGAAATCTTAAAAACTTGTTTTTTAAATAAGCCATGTTAGAAAAATCCTAAGATTCGGATAAGGCAGAATACCAAAAACACCATTATCAACGGCTAGTTGCATTTTTGTCATTTTGGACAATGGCTAGTTACTAGTCGACTATAGTACACCTGCTTGTTGACTAGTCATCGGCTAGTAAACTAATCAGTATACACTAGTCGACTAGGCCAGGCATATCAAGAAGTTGATTGCTCTCTAAAATTTCTAGTCGACTATTGCACACTTACTAGTCGACTAGTGCTTATGAGTTAGTCAACTAGTCTATATCCGTTATTAGTCAACTAGCGTAACATGCATGTGAGCATCTGATTGTCTAGTCTAGCTAGTTGACTAGGAATCTGTTCTAGTCACGTAGTTAGCATATAGAACGTTATATTTGGCCAAGTTAAACTTAGAAAAACTATTGTAAAACATATTTAAAACATTTCTCAAGTGATCCTAGTGTATGTGAGGTTTTAAAGATAAGTCTTTACGACTCTAAATTACATCAAAATACATTGGTTCTATTGATGTAGTGGTTCAATCTTTTTTCTTTAATTCTAGAGTACAGCTTTAGCCTTGATTGATCAACACTTTCTCATAGTCTTCATGTGCCTTAAATGATCTTCTTTGGCTTTCTTCTATACCGTGGCTGTGTGATCACCTTTTTGATTTTGTGCACTTTCATAATTCTCATACATATGTCCAACACATATTAGTACACAAGTAGTTTGTTTATTATCAAAACATACCTAGGGGTGATCATGTGCCTTAAATGATCTTCTTTGGCTTTCTTCTATACCGTGGTTGTGTGATCACCTTTTTGATTTTGTGCACTTTCATAATTCTCATACATATGTCCAACACATATTAGTACACAAGTAGTTTGTTTATTATCAAAACATACCTAGGGGTGACTCAACATTCTCCCTCTTTTTGATGATGACAACCCATGATACATAAAAATATGAAAACTAATACAATTAATCCAACACCAAATCATATAAAAAGATGCATATAGTTAGAAATAAACAATTTTAAGGCTCGCATGCATCTATACATATAAAAAGATAAGCATATACAATTAATCCAACAACGAATCATATTTGTGTTAAAGTAAGTGTGAGCTCAAAATACCTAAACATACCATGTTTCATCTTTCAAACATATTTGTATTTCCAATTTCTTAAGAGTCCATATTTGAAACAAGAATACTTGAAATACTCTATAGAAAATATTTTGTATGAAAGGTTCATAAATGTGAAGATCTTGTTAGTTACGGCATTCCCCAAATGTCTTGAGCTATAACAATAGGTATAATTGTTATCGCTTGTACTTCTCTTCTACACCCATTTGGACAGAGTTGATAATAATAAAATTAAGAGCTTTGTCAAGGAGTAGAAATTAAGTTGACTCCTAGGAAGATTGGTAGAATTCTTAATGTTCCTAGCCATGGATTTATCTTGGAAAAAATGCATACATTGGATTTATCTTAGCCAACGAATCAATATGTGTTATCTGAAATTTTCCGTACCATCCAACCAATTAGGCATGGCATTACATTGAATTCTCTATGCCCAATTGTTAGAGTGATTGCCAGATCTTTGTCTTATAACCTAATTTAGAAATTTGGTAGTTTCAATTATGTTTCTGTTGATGTGGCTAAATGCATTTATGCATTGTTTGGACAAATCAGCATGAATTGGGCATATATATTATTTAATAACTTTCTCAGAACATCATACACATCCATATATCATGGGTACATACTCACTAGGATTTCCCACAAGTTGAAGAGTATTTACATATCAACGTTATCAGAGATAATCACATCGCTACTCTTTAAAGAATACTGCTACTAATTGATCTTGTTGAACTTGTATATCCGATCTAATAGTTCGCTATATGTTGACGGTCTCCTAACCATTATTGACTTAATGGTCCCTCCCATGTTTTAGTTCGTTATTGCCACCAATAACAAATCCCCATCAGAATAACATGTGACAAAAATGTGATCCATGGCCAATTGTTATAAAACATCTACAAACAAATCATAATTATGCACTAATTATATTTAAATTTTATATCACATTTATGGAAAATTCTACGTAAATTTTATCTTGCCCAAAATTTCATAGATATACTCTAAAAACAAATCAGTATAAAACCTTTCACCTAAATTATATAATAATAGTTTATTAAAGAGAGGGATACAAAAACTTAAAAATGAAAGGAAATTTGCAAAATCAAGTCGGCTTCTCTAGTGAGTGACGGGTCAGATATGGTGATTTTGATGATGATGTGTTGAATCAAGATGTATTGGAATGCTGAAAAGAGGCAACAGCTGCGAGTTATTGAGAAAGAAGAAGATTGAGGTTTTTGTTAGAAGAGTGTTGCCGAGTGATAGCCCTTTAATGTCAAATTTCCAGTATTGCCAACCCCGGTCAGTTCGAAAAAAAGACACAAATGCATTTTGACCGGAGTTGGCCACCTCAGCCCCTTCAAAATCACCACATGATTCCAATTTGGTCTGGATTGGCAAGCACGCCAAATTCAACTCCATCAAGTCAGCACCGAATCACCCCAATGATCGTTTGCATGGCAAAAGTTGGTCGATTTTGATAAATATTTTTGAATTTGGTCAATTTACGAAATTATTTATAATTTTTGGTTTTTTTGAAAATTTGTCCAAATAGCTTTCCAGCAACTGTAGCTCTTAGTAACTTTCTCCTGGTCCCTAATATGTTGTATCAATAATATTTTGTCATTCAAATTCTCTGATTTATGAAACTGAAAAAAAAAGAGAAGTGTGGGGGTGTGTGTCGGTATTGTCGGTGGATAAAAGTGGAAACTTGGTAGGGCAAAGTGCATGAATTACACCCTAAACTATAGGAGGATAAAATGAGAACAAGCAGGCGTTAAAGTGCAGAAAATGCATAGGGTCAAAGTGAAAAAAGACCGATGACAAACCCGTAAATTTGTGTAACAAGGAAGTGCGTTTGTGTTTTATGAAAAAATCAAACTTGCAAAATAATGATAATGAGGTAGGCTTTTTGTTTGGGTTCTCTACAAACTCATCCCAAACCCTAAACCCAAACTCTCACCCTCCACCAAGTGGGGCGCACACCATGCCAAGGTGGCAGCATAGCCAAGCCCACTCCCTTGTCCTAGTGGGACAAAGGTGGGACCCACTTTTTTGTCCCATAGTGACATGGCTGTGGGGGAACATCACCCACTTGTATAATAGATAACCGTCCGCTACTTCTATAGACATTGAGATATTTAATTATTACCTTGTTATGGCTACTAGAATCTATAGTACCCATGCCACTAATTCCATGTCAGCTCAGCTCAGCTCAATTTACAGACTTGGAAATAAATAAAAAATTTTGTTCGGTTTCATGTTTTTTTTGCTTTTTTATGGGTGGTGTCGAGATTGCTTCTTGTAAATCATCCCCCCTATTTACTCCTAATCATGATCATCAATATCCATGTATGAAATTTTCCCTATTCGGGATCACAATGAATGGCTCACAAGCTGCTGGCTCACCGTGTCTGTTTCATTGCTGAAAAATGTATTTGAAAATCTAACACAAAATTCTCTATAATGTAAATTTGTTTCTGTTTGTGCGTTGGTAACTGTAATAAGCGGGAAATATTGTTGTGTGGACTTTGCTGAACTTATTTTTTTCCCCAAAAAAACTAAAAATTAACTCTATTAAGATTCATGATTTTTATCCATCTAAAATTAATTTCTAAAATCAGTATTACTAAGTTTTAAAAGACCTAAAGGGAGCAAACCCTGATTCTACCCTTGGATTTTGCCATAAATATGGTCCCATGACTCAACAAAGAAACTAGCTTGATGTAAATATCCGTTTTCTTTGATTCGCTCCTTTAAGGACCCACACGAGAAAAATTGAAAAAAAGGGTTCAGCTTCTCAAATTTTTAAAGTTACTAGCTAAACCATGGATATTCACTCATTAGCAATAGCAAAATAATATCAAAAATGCAACTGCTTAAAGACTCCCAGGGATCTTTCAAAAATGGAAGACGAAAGCAAGTGTGACGTAAGGGAAAGCCATGATAATAACAGAAGGAAACTCACCAATTTAAGGTTTGGCGCGGGGTCCGTAGGGAAGCAACTGAGGCGTAGGAGAAACAAAATTGATCTTGGGATCAGCATTCAAAGGAGAAATGACAGGCAACCGGCAAAGTGAGGGAACAACGACATTTCGATGGTTTCTTGATTCTTTGCTACCCACTTCCTTCACCTCGCCACAACTCAAGACTTCTTGAAACCCAAAACATATCTCCGATTTTGACCCAATCTCCTCTATCTCAACACCATTGTCTACTTCCATCGGTTGAATCTCGAAAGAATCAGAGGCTGAGTTTATTACATCGTTCCCCTCTTGAAGAATCCGCAAACCGCGCAGATCATGGGCGCCCTGAATTTCTTTCTGTCGAAGGAAGTGCAAGGAGACGGCGAGTTGGCCTTCGTTTGAGGAATTTCTGCAAACATGGAGAGGGCGAAAGATTAGATAGCTAAATGGATATTTGTGAGAAGAAAGAAAGATGTGTAGAGAGGGATATACTTAACTCTGATCTTTCTGATGATGTGAGAGCTCTACGGAGTTCTTGGGTTGAGGGCTGCAAGCTGGGATTTGGGGAAGGAGATCTCGCAACCATTTGGAGCTCTGATATTTTCTTTCATTTGTTTGGGGATTCAAGATTTAATGGGGATTTGAACTAGGAGGAGATATTACAGAGTGTTTTTGTAGGGAAGGGAAAGAGACGGAGATTTCTCTGCCTTCTGCTTTTAAGGCTAGTTTTCTTCCAAGTGAGTTCTTTTTTTTTAAGCCTGAAAATCTGACCGTTAGGTCCCGAGATTTCGACCATTTGCATTCTGGACCGTTTGAACGAGAAAAAAAACCATGATGTCAGTGCGCCAGGGGAGGTTCGAGCCAAACTTTATTGGGTTCCGTAATTGGGCTGGTTCAGGCCCAATATCTCAAGATACTGATGGAATTAGATTTTATCGCTGGTATAATATAACAACAAATAATAAAAAAACATAAAACAAAAGTTAAAAGTAACAATAATTATAACAAGAAATGTCAATAGAAATACGCAAAATAAAAAGAAAATGCTTCTAAGTGTTGGAATAGTATGAAAGTGTAGGCTAATGGTTGATATCATAGCCATATATCTATATTACAATTGAGGGAAGATTTTGAATTTGTCCTATGTGGAAATGTGTCATGTCAAGTTTTGGGGAGAAATTTCTTGGATTGAGAAAATATGTTGGAAATACAAAAAAGCAGCATTGAAGAGAAATTTGTTGGGAGAATATAAAAGCTTTTCTTTTTTGAAATTGGTAGCATTAGCACTTAATACCCTAATTTCAAAAATGACCCAAAAAATGAGACCCAAAAAAATGAAACCAAAAAAAAACACACACACAAAATGAAACTAAAAAAATATGCAACTTAAATTACAAGTATGCGAAAGAGAACTTTATTTCAGCTGAGCTTATTTCGGCCGACTCAAAAAAATTGAAACCCAAAAAAACACAGGAAATGTGTAATCAAAGAGGCGGGCTGAGCTTTTTGGTCGTCAAGCAGATGTCTGACCAACCCATTCGCGCAGAAGGCACCCTCGCCGAAGGCGCCCGCTAAATTTTTAGACGCTAATTTGTTGTTCTGCATCGAAAGCGCCCGCACCTAATTTATGTTCCTCGCCGAAGACGGTCATGCCTCTAAATTTTTTTACGCTAATTTGTTGTTCTTTTAAATTTTGGCTGTAGAAATATTTTGTGGGACAAAGATTTTGCTTGGAAAAAATCTTAAATGCATCGTGCCCGCGGGCACGGATTATGGCTAGTATATTGATAATAGGAGGAGTTACCAGTATAGAATCCCAAGAGACACCCACTTAGTTGTGGATGTAATGGTGTATGTAAGTGGGAGGAGACCAAAGGTCTCCCACATTCATAACACTCCCCCTCATCGATCCATTCTTAGCATATGAATTCTTCATGATCCAATACGCTAATATGGGGTGGATACTGCTGGATCCAGAGTTACCGTATTTGCCTCGTTAAAACCTTTGTTGTGGAAAACCCAGTAGGAAAAACCAACAGCTTAAGAAAAAAGAGTACAATACACAAGTGACGCCCCTGATCCGTACAAGCTTCAGGCTTGTAGGTCTTTCAGCTGTCACATCCCTATATTTTTTACAAGCTTTCTGAAAGTACATCTAGGCAATTCCTTAGTAAACAGATCAGATAAATTATTACAAGATTGAATTTGTCGTACTTCAATCTGCTTCTGCTCCTGCAGCTCGTGAGTCCAGAAGAACTTGGGAGAGATGTGCTTCGTCTTGTCGCCCTTGATGTAACCAGTTTTAGTTGAGCTATACAAGCTGTATTATCTTCAAATAATATGGTTGGCTCAAGGTCGTCCGTCTTCAGGCTGGTCGTCACTAGAATGTGATGAATGACTGAACGAAGCCAGACACATTCTCTGCTAGCTCATGGATCGCTAGGAGCTCTGAGAGGTTGGATGCGACTGCTGTGGTGGTATGCTTCAAAGATTTCCAGGAGATGGCCGTACCACCGAAAATGAACACCAGTCTGTGATTTCTCAGTATGTGGATCAGGCATGTAACCTGCATCCGCATAACTAATCAAAGTGGAAGATCCACCTTTCGGGAAGTATAATTCCATGTCAACTGACCCTTGGAGGTAGCACAGAAGCTGCTTTACTCCGTTCCAATGGCGCTTTGTGGGTGCTGAACTGTATCTGGCTAGTCGGATGACTGTGAATGCTATGTCGGGACGCGTGCAGTTTGCCAGATATAGTAGTGCTCCAATGGCACTAAGATAAGGTACTTCAGGACCTATTGTTTCCTCCACCTCTTCCAGCGACCGGAAGGGGTCTTTATGTACATACAATGATCTAACAACCATTGTTGTACTTAGAGGATGTCACTTATCCATATGGAAATTTTTAAGTAATTTCCTTGTGTATGTGGATTGGTTTAAAAGGATTCCTCCACTGAGGTGTTCTATCTGTAAGCCAAGACAATATTTAGCCTTGCCTAGGTCTTTCATTTCAAACGTTAGTTGAAGGCTTGCAGATATATCATCAATCTCTGCAGGAGATCCGATGAGGTTTAAGTCGTCTACATAGACGGCTATTAATACGAATCCGGTTTCCGTGGTTTTAATGAAAATACACGGTCAGACTTTATTATTGATGAAACCTTGTTGAACAAGGAATTCACTCAGTCTGTTATATGACATGTGTTTATATTTTATTTATTCACGCACGTCTTCTCAGTTGTTTCCCGTCATTTTTCGTTGTTTCGTATCCGTTCCTTTGTGTTTTTAGTTCCTTTTTACTTTCATTGTGTTTGTGTGCATTTGCAGGACATTGCTAGCGCAGTGGACATATATTGCCAACATCATGAGTCCTCGGAGCAACGGAAGGTGTCGCACGAGATCACGAGAGCCATTCGTCAAGGAAAAACCATGTATCAGCTCTCAACCGATCGGATAGAACAGCCACCCGATCGGTTCATGCGGCTGTATCAGTCCTAAGGAAGAGGCAGATCCACCCGATCGGTTCAGTGATCGGGTGGATGTAAAACAGAACACAGTTTTGAAGGCCAAAGCTCACCCGATCGGTTGACTTGTCAACCGATCGGGTCACCTGTAGCTGTTGTTTCCCAAGCTCGAGAAATCAAAGACTCACCCGATCGGTTTAGTGATCGGGTGAGATTTATGAGAGCAGAAGACTAATCTTTCCGTCGTCTCACTCGATCAGGTGAAGTTTCAACCGATCGGGTGAATGTCTATTTTTGTCTTCTTCTGGGAATATTCTCTGGCATCTTGCCCACTTGTATAAATAGGGCGAGGTTTTTCCAGAAACGAGGATCCCATTTTAAAGCTGTTTTTAGGGATTTTTGGATGTTCTGAATTAAATTCTAATTGCAAGTTCTTTGATCATTCTTATATTCTGATATTGCGTTTGTACTTCTATTTGCTAGGGTAAACAATCGCATGATTTCCATTCTTATGGCTATATCCTGTTTTATTGCATTTCATACCATGTATAGTGTGTAGTTCTTCAATCTGGGACATTGGTGTAAGCCCCTTCGTGGGTTCTTCCTAGAACGGCCATAGGACTATGGATCCGATCGGATCTAGGGATTTTGATGGTTACGCGGGGGCGTTTCATTGTCAACGGCGGGAGAAAGACCGCCTTTGACAGTTGGGCTAAGAGGAAATAAAACGTGAGTTTGATTCTCTAGCCACAACTCACTCCCTAGCGTAGTCATTGAGTCTTAGCACGTGAGAACGGCTTGGATGAAATGTCGGAGCAATCGTTGCAAACTTAGTGCTCCAGGAGTCGGATGGTGTTGGAGATGGGAATGCCCACCGTCCGAAGCCAGGTAGAACTAACGTATCATCCTGGGCATCGACCGGAATATCGGGCCCATGGGACGCTAGGTACCACTTTTAGAGGCAACGTCTCACTGCCAAACCCTAACATTCGATCGAATTCCTATCCTTAGACCGTAATAGTGAGAACCCATGATTAGGGCAGCCAAAGTCCTAGGTTACCTTTTTACCTCTTACATCTTTTCCATTAGATTACTATCGTGACAACCAATCAGAGAATATGCTAGCTCATCCACCGGGTGATCCGGTCCCTGAATGTTTATAAGTACAACACACGCCTCCCCGTGATCGACCCCTGTCATGCCCCGCTACCCAAAAATGTGGAGGCGAGACATGAGAAGGTCTGCTCAGACTTGAAGCTGCAAAGCTCCAAGCCCGATAAGCGTCAATCAACAATAAATTGGCAGGTCCTTGCAACGCAATACGAAACAACGATATTAATAATGAAGTGAGACAATAAGCAATTTATTAAATCTCAGAATATCCATAAAATAAATTACAATATCACAGAAAAGTCACCAGGCTCAAAAGGAAAAGCTAAGGCCCAAACATGGCCAACAAAGTACAACATGCAAGCAAGGGTGCCCCGCACCAACAACTAACAGCAAACCTAAACAAGGAAGAGAACACGAGCGACCTCTAAGACTGGTACCAATGACCATAAACTCCTCCTCAGCAACCACTGGCTCAGCGCCAGCAAACACTACGTCCTCAGCGACAAACTCAGGCTCGGGATCTAACATGTGTCACCCAAAAGAGAAAAGGGGGCACTTGTCAGCAAGTCGAAAGACTTGTGCAAGGAAACTGAAAGAAATGTAACTAACAACCTAGCAGTTATAGTATGATGCATGACATGGCAAGTATAGTATGGAAGTGACAAGTAAAGGGAAGTACAAGTAGCAAGTAGCAAGTATGTCATGGATAACAAGTTTTACAAGTAAAACACGGACAAGTACAAGTGGTAGGTGTGACATGTATTGTCAAGTAACAAGTACAAGGGATCACCCACACACATGTGAGCGCCTTATTGCCAGCAGGCTGTATTCAAGTACAAGGAATCACTCACACACAGGCGAGTGCCATATTGCCCGCAGGCTGTATTGAGCTCGTTTTCTGGACCACGAGCCAGATTTGTAATTGGCCTAGGGTTGTGCCCGCAAAACGGGTGCCTAGCCGGAACAAGTAGCACTAGTATGTAGCGATGCTACGCAATCACGATGAGTGTTCAAGCATGCAATGACATGAGCAGATATTCGCGTACCGTTAATTGAAATTAAACATGACAGGCAAAATGCAATGACATGAACAGATATTCGCGTACTGTTAATTGAAATTAAACATGACAGGCAAAATGCAATGACATGAACAGATATTCGCGTACCGTTAATTTAAATTAAACATGGCAGTTAAAGATGCATGGATGACATGAACAGTTAATACGCGTACCGTTAAGTGAAATTAAACGTGACATACAAGCATGATGAAGGTGACGGACCAAGCTTCGTTGTCAAGCTAGGTCAAAGGCGTCCAGACGGCTATCCTTTCACCGTCTAGTCTCTTTTACGCTAAAGCAAGGAAATGGCCTAAGACATGGCCCAAATCAAGAGATGCAAGTTTCACTTGCCTCACGCCAAGGAAGATGATCAACAAGGCACGCCACAAAAGTTATCTACGGAGAGGAAATCGTTGCTACGGAGAAACAATCATCAAACAACATCCAACCTAGTTTATTATTAGGGTTTCAATAAAATCACAAGGAGAGTTATGAGAAAACCAAAGGATCGAACCCTACCGTATAGAAGCGGAAGATCAATGCCGAGCAAGCACGGCAACGGAAGAACGATCCAGGGAAACCTAGGGTTTAGATCTGGAATGGGGAGAAAATCTGGAGAAATGGGGTTTTGGGGATTTTTGGGGGTTTTCCGGCGACCTAGAGGTGGTGGCCGGCCAAAATGGAGAGGGGGAAGGGCTCTTGATGAAGGAGGAAGGCTAGGGGAAGATGGAGAAGGTTTTGGGGAAGAAGGAGGCTCAGGAGAAATGAAAGAAGAAAAGAAAACGTTTCGGGGGTTTAAATAGGAAGAGCTGGCGGCTGTCCAGAAATTAGGGTTTCGACACTGATTAGTCGGTCAAAGAAGAGTTACTGACCGACTAGTTTAGCAACTAGTCGGTCGGTCGACCAACTGTGACCGACTAGAATCAAACAGCGAAAGAAGGGGAAAATCTGGGAAGTGAATTAGTCGGTCTGTGAAGACCCGTCGACCGACTAGTTTGGAATCTAGTCGGTCGGTGAGTGTTCATGAACCGACTAACGAGGAACAGTAGCTTAGGTAAAATTAATCAAAGGAACTAGTCGGTCTGAGAGCAAGTTCTGACCGACTAGTTTCACATCTAGTCGGTCGGTGGTTGTTCTTAGACCGACTAAGAGTAAACAGTAACTCATGTACAATAGATTTAAAGAACTAGTCGGTTGGAGAAGAGTTCCTGACCGACTAGAATGAATTCTAGTCGGTGGGTCCGCCTTCTCGAACCAACTAAGATGCACTAAAAGTGCCGATTCGATTCGCGGCGCTTTGGGATGATTCCTATGGCTTCTAAGATCACTCTAACTCTAAGATATGAGCGATTTGAAGCTCGTCACAAATGACTTACTCCGAAATTGACGATCGAAGGAAGAAGCTAGAAAATCACGACGAAACGGTCGAAAGTGAAAGCTATGGCGACGGAAACCACACATCCAAGGAGAAAATCCACCAAGCATATATTTTAATATAGATAATCCAATTACACAAAAACCAGTCGTTACATCCTACCCACCTTAGAATAAAGTCCGTCCTCAGACTTTCTAACATATCTAGTCGCTCTGGTAACTACCCCAATCATATCACATTCAATCAGGTATAGTTATTACAAGTGCGTATATTCGCACTAGGCAATCAAACATTAACACTACTAGCATGCATCATCCACGCACATCATACTCTTACACGTATCATAGCCATTCTCACTCATACATGTATCTCAATCATATATATACATCCCTTATATAGCTATTACTTACCTAGCACCAAACATTAGTCCATATACTCACGACCAATTAAATAGTTCACACTAGTAATTACCATCGTAAAACTCTACGTTAGGTAGCTACCTATGAACAAGGCAATAAGAATACACTACTCCCTATATCTCCTAGTATACATCCAATACCAAACATGTCAACACACGTAATCACACCACACCATCCAAACTCAAGTTATTATATTTAATATACTTCCACCATCATTATAATTTCACAATTTATAGCCATTCCAATACATGCAAATATTTCACTATAACTTCACATCACATACGGCCCTATAACTATACTCACGACACGCCAAACATATCATAGTCACCAAAACTTATAACTAAGCACATACTTACCAGTGCATGGTGCACACCCATACACGCTAACATTTCATCCATGTATACCAATCATACAATTACAAACTCAGTACATTGACACGCTTAGTTTAGCTAGCACACATACGTTCACACGGGCAAGTCCTTAGTAAATATCTATACCACAAGACCAACACCTATAGCTATATACTGGTTAGTGACCCCCAATCATGTGCGTAACACAACCGAAAACAAACAACCCAAACATTATACATACATCATCCATCACTATACACCAACCACATACAAATACACCAACGTACATAGAGTATACCCACTCAAGCTTGAGTGAGACTCAAAATCATAGCAGAATAATTCCATATACATAACATAGCATCCATACATATGCCAATACTATCTAATGCATACACGTCTACCAACATAACCACATACATATCTAAATGTCAAACACCCTTAATATCTAATCAGGTAATATCGCATATTTCAATCACTTCATATACAATGATATTATTACAAACATTAGCACACCTATAATTACAATATTCTCCCTAATAAATACAGTCACCGTATAGTCACATACATGTACCATATATTCATACCATATCCATCCATCTATAATTGGCACACCAATACACTTATTTCATCCATTAGTTAAGATATGCAACAGCCGGGTATACCTCATGGTATACACGCATACGACATCTTATAAAAACAAGTAATACCAATCAAACATTATAATCCTACTATCATATGTATATCACACTTACACTCATGCAGCTAATACATAACTACCTACACACAATATACCAATACCAACCACAAACAACTTCATATGCATCATGAAATTTAATACACTACGACAACACAACAAATTACACTAATGGGGCCCACCAAACTATACTAAGGTTGACACGGGCGATGACAAGCTCTATTGGCTAGACAAAAGGAAAGAAACTGAAATCTAAAGCGTAACGAATAGAAAGATCGAAAAGCATGAGAACGGCCGTGTAATGATGTAATGATGCTCCATTAGGATACATGGAAAATAGTGTGTAAAAGATATAAGTTAAAACGAAGAGTACGAAACTGGTCGATAAAATGAGTCGTTCGAAATAAGTTTGAGTCGAATATATATATAACAAGAGGAATTGGTTTATTTAGCTTATATAAAGCTATCACGAGTAAAAGTAAATCATTTACACGAACATATAGGGCATATGTTAGAAAACGTTATGCGGCAGTAGTTTAAAAATTTTGGGAAAAAGTTTCGAGGTTCAAGGAATGAAATCAGATCAAATAAAGTTGGGGAATTTAAGCTCATGCCAAATGTTTTTCCAAGTCTTAAAACTGAAGAGAAATTCCAATAAACCGTATTGAAAGTACTTTTTAGAGAATCCGGGTTCGCCAGCAGAAACTGATTTATACAAGGGTCTTAACATACGAGCACAACGAACATAGTACTGATATATAAAAATAATTGTATTTCTATTCTAGAAATAATTTTTAGAAATATGTATGATGAATGGAAAGATAATAACATCTTAGTAGTATGGAAGTAAGTGGGAGGATATATACATATATAGAATTATTAAATTGGTAATAAGCTTTAAAACCGAATTATGGAGGTCTAACTTAGGAAATGGTTTCGAAAAGTAATTTTACAAAAATCTGAACTAGGGAAAACGTTGAGCATAAAATCGACTCGCTGAAAGCTGAAGTCCCATGTGACTTGAAAGGTATATAAGAAGTAAGCACGATACGGTATTCGAATAAGTTTTAATGGCATAAGTAAGAAAAGAAAATTATAATTCAGGTTAGAAAAAACAGAAGTACGGTTCAGAATAAAATTGGTATAGGAAAAGAGGCAAGACATTTATATCGATATGAAAATACAGGCTGGAAAATATTATAAACTAATAATCAAAAATCTCGACAAAAGTTTCAATGTTTAGAAAAGAACAAATAAATTTTAGTCGCGAAAGAGTATGAAATCTAATATATATATTAAAAGTTTGCGAACAAATTTAAACTTAGCGAAAGAGGAACGTCGAAAATACTTTTAGGGGAAACAAGGATTTGCCACAAGAATGGGTTGGTATAAAGACTTGAAGTACGGGTACGACAAATTTGTAATTAGTATATATTCATAAATTAATTGGAGTTCTATTTATCTTGAAAGAAGTATTTTAAAGTACGTATGGTAAATAGCTAAAATGAATTTCGCAATATTAGAAAAGGTGGTATATCGAATTATCGAAATAGTACTAAAGTTTAAAATCAAGTGCGGACGATATATGTTAGAAAGATAGTTACCAGATAGTAATTTAAAATTACGACCAAATAGTCTTCAAAATCTAAGAATGACTTTTAGCTCAAATGGAAGTAATGGAAATATATTGAAAGAAGGTTTAAAACAAAATTTAAATCGAGTGGAAACTTTTAATAAGGAAAATTTGAAAACGACTTTGGAAGAATCAAGATTTGCAACGGGAAAGATTTGAAAGGTCAACGATAATAGTAAGGAGAGGATCATGTGAATCGAGGGCAATAAATGTGGTTGGGTGATGAATGCACCTAAATTACGATTCAAGAAAACTACGACGAAAACCTACGGTCAGTAACACAGAAGTGTAGTGACCAGGAACAGATTGAACCAGAGAGTCCTAAGCATCGGTTGACTAAAGGTCAAGAAAACTTAACACTAAGCTTCCTAATGGCTAGAGTATATTAGAGGCCTCAGGGAAGGTTCTAAAAGAATCGAGATCATGTTATGTTGTGCCCGAAATCGATGAACCCAAGCGAACGGCTAAAGAAATCCTAGGAATCTATCATGGTCAGGGCTAGACAGGAACCACTAAAGTAACTCTTAAGACTATCATATCAATCACTAGCATGGAGTCTAACAAACAATCAGGGGCCTCTAACTAGCAAGCACAAACTCCTAACTAAATCTCACTATAGTCCTGACCTAATGGATTTCCTACCAAGCTGGGACAGGTGCTCTAACACGTCTACTAGCCACCTAAGATATAGGAACGCTAAAAACCTAGACTCCGGGCTTATAATTTGGATGTTCTAATTTATTTAATGGACATTCTATAATTGTCATCGTTGTTCCGATAGCTCGCATTTGCAAATGGACCTGCATGGGCCACCAATAAAACCTGTCACACCCCGCTTCCCAAAAATGTGGAGGCGAGACATGAGAAGGTCCGCTCAGACTTGAAGTTGCAAAGCTTCAAGCCCGATAAGCGTCAATCAACAATAAATTGGCAGGTCCTTGCAACGCAATACGAAACAACGATATTAATAATGAAGTGAGACAATAAGCAATTTATTAAATCTCAGAATATCCATAAAATAAATTACAATATCACAGAAAAGCCACCATGCTCAAAAGGAAAAGCTAAGGCCCAAACATGGCCAACAAAGTACAACATGCAAGCAAGGGTGCCCCGCACCAACAACTAACAACAAACCTAAACAAGGAAGAGAACACGAGCGACCTCTAAGACTGGTCACCAATGACCACAAACTCCTCCTCAGCAACCACTGGCTCAGCGCCAGCAAACACTACGTCCTCAGCGACAAACTCAGGCTCGGGATCTAACATGTGTCACCCAAAAGAGAAAAGGGGGCACATGTCAGCAAGTCGAAAGACTTGTGCAAGGAAACTGAACTAACAACCTAGCAATTATAGTATGATGCATGACATGGCAAGTATAGTATGGAAGTGACAAGTAAAGGGAAGTACAAGTAGCAAGTAGCAAGTATGTCATGGATAACAAGTTTTACAGGTAAAACACGGACAAGTACAAGTGGTAGGTGTGACATGTATTGTCAAGTAATAAGTACAAGGGATCACCCACACACATGTGAGTGCCCTATTGCCCGCAGGCTGTATTCAAGTACAAGGGATCACTTACACACAGGCGAGTGACATATTGCCTACAGGCTATATTGAGCTCGTTTTCTGGACCACGAGCCAGATTTGTAATTGGCCTAGGGTTGTGCCCGCAAAACGGGTGCCTAGCCGGAACAAGTAGCACTAGTATGTAGCGATGCTACACAATCACGATGAGTGTTCAAGCATGCAATGACATGAGCAGATATTCGCGTACCGTTAATTGAAATTAAACATGACAGGTAAAATGCAATGACATGAACAGATATTCGCGTATCGTTAATTGAAATTAAACATGACAGGCAAAATGCAATGACATGAACAGATATTCGCGTACCGTTAATTGAAATTAAACATGATAGGCAAAATGCAATGACATGAACAGATATTCGCGTACCGTTAATTTAAATTAAACATGGTAGTTAAAGATGCATGGATGACATGAACAGTTAATACGCGTACCGTTAAGTGAAATTAAACGTGACATACAAGCATGATGAAGGTGACGGACCAAGCTTCATTGTCAAGCTAGGTCAAAGGCGTCCAGACAGCTATCCTTTCACCGTCTAGTCTCTTTTACGCTAAAGCAAGGAAATGGCCTAAGACATGGTCCAAATCAAGAGATGCAAGTTTCACTTGCCTCACGCCAAGGAAGATGATCAACGAGGCACGCCACAAAAGTTATCTACGGAGAGGAAATCGCTGCCACGGAGAAACAATCATCAAACAACATCCAACCTAGTTTATTATTAGTGTTTCAATAAAATCACAAGGAGAGTTATGAGAAAACCAAAGGATCGAACCCTACCGTATAGAAGCGGAAGATCAATGCCGAGCAAGCACGTCAACGGAAGAACGATCCGGGGAAACCTAGGGTTCAGATCTGGAATGGGGAGAAAATCTGGAGAAATGGGGTTTTGGGGATTTTTGGGGGTTTTCCGGCGACCTAGAGGTGGTGGCCGGCCAAAATGGAGAGGGGGAAGGGCTCTTGATGAAGGAGGAAGGCTAGGGGAAGATGGAGAAGGTTTTGGGGAAGAAGGAGGCTCAGGAGAAATGAAAGAAGAAAAGAAAACGTTTGGGGGGTTTAAATAGGAAGAGCTGGCGGCTGCCCAGAAATTAGGATTTCGACACTGATTAGTCGGTCAAAGAAGAGTTACTGACCGACTAGTTTAGTAACTAGTCAGTCGGTCGACCAACTGTGACCGACGAGAATCAAACAGCGAAAGAAGGGGAAAATCTGGGAAGTGAATTAGTCGGTCTGTGAAGGCCCATCGACCGACTAGTTTGGAATCTAGTCGGTCGGTGAGTGTTCATGAACCGACTAACGAGGAACAGTAGCTTAGGTAAAATTAATCAAAGGAACTAGTCGGTCTGAGAGCAAGTTCTGACCGACTAGTTTCACATCTAGTCGGTCAGTGGTTGTTCTTAGACCGACTAAGAGTAAACAGTAACTACTGTACAGTAGATTTAAAGAACTAGTCGGTTGGAGAAGAGTTCCTGACCGACTAGATTGAATTCTAGTCGGTTGGTCCGCCTTCTCGAACCAACTAAGATGCACTAAAAGTGCCGATTCGATTCGTGGAGCTTCGGGAAGATTCCTATGGCTTCTAAGATCACTCTAACTCTAAGATATGAGCGATTTGAAGCTCGTCACGAATGACTTACTCCAAAATTGACGATCGAAGGAAGAAGCTAGAAAATCACGACGAAACGATCGAAAGTGAAAGCTACGGCGACGGAAACCACACATCCAAGGAGAAAATCCACCAAGCATATATTTTAATATAGATAATCCAATTACACGAAAACCAGTCGTTACAACCCCTAAGCCACACTTCGACACCATGCGCTTCCGATTTACAAATTCTAACTTTAGTATCACCGTCCCGATTTTCGTGCCAAACGGACAGGAGTGCCAAGCTTTATGGCGCCGTTACCGGGGAGACAAGGTGCTTGTTACACTTAGGACCTTGTTATCCTTGAGACTAGCTCACATCCTTATCCCGTGATCCTTTTCACGTTCTACACTTTTGTTTTTATTTGTTTTTATTTCGTATCATACCATATGTGCTTCACGGAATATTTTAATTTTTTCATGCGCAAGAACTCAAGGAGTCTCGATGACTTAGTTCCTTTGGATCCTGAGATCAACGCTACCCTGAGGCGTTTGAACACAGAAAGAAGAAGAAGAGAAGAATTTTCTGCCATGGCAGGAAACATCACTCCTCCAAAGTCTTTGCTCGAATATTCGATGCCGTCTATTGGGTCTACATCCAGCATTCAACCTTCGACCATTACGACCAGAAACTTTGAGTTGAAACCATCACTTGTGGCTTGGATCTAACAAGACCAATTTTCTGGAGCTCCCATGGAGAATCCCATCGAGCACTTAGACTCTTTTTTGGAGAAGTGAGACATTTAAGATCAATGGCGTATCAACCGAGGCTATTCGGTTAAGATTATTCTCGTTCTCTCTACAGGATAAAGCGAAGCAATGGCTAAGGGGGAAGGACCCCAACATGTTTACAACTTGGGAGCGGCTTTCGAACGCATTCTTGTACAAGTTCTTTCCTATGGAGAAGACGGTGAATCTAAGAAGCGATATCTCCTCTTTTTCCCAGGCTAGCCATGAGTCGCTACATGAAGCGTGGGTGAGGTACAAAGAAATGCAAAGAAAATGTCCTCACCACGAGCTCCCCCATTGGCAGATCATCAACATGTTCTATAATGGAGCGAGGGACGATTTGAAGTCCTATATGGATGCCGCAGCGGGTGGATCTTTAATGTCAAGAAATGAAGTGGATGCCGGAACTATCGAACATGGCATCCAACAACGAGAGGTGGAGTGATGAGCGTGCTACACCAAAAGCCGGTGGCATGCATCGGATTGAGAAATTGGACAAGCTATCAAGCAAATTCGATTTACTTTCCGCTCAAATTTCAGCATTTATGGTTGGAGCCGGTGCCGCTAGCCCACAGCAAGTGCGGCCTTGGAAACTGAAGTGATTGGAGACTTCGGTGTTGGAGAGATTTCGGCGCATGTGGATCAAGCAAGTGCCTTATTCTATAATCCTACGAGAAATGCGCCTTATCCACCAAGGACAAGTTCTAACCCTGGATATTCCTCCAATAATCAGAATCATCCGAATTTTAGCTACAAGGCACCCTACCAACAATTTCAGTAACCTCCTCAGCAACAACAATACCAACCTCCTCCGCCTCAACAAATGTATCAACAGCTTCCTCCTCAACATTAGCGACCTCTGCCCCAACAACAACAGTACAATCAACAACAACGGGTGGCTCTCCGACTGAGAACCTTCAGGCTCAGTATATTTCGAATCAGGAGAAGATGACTCAACAATTACAGCTAGGGCAGAAATCCTTGGCCGACCAAGTAACCCAATTGGGGTTACAAGTAGCTAACCTCCAAAAGGCGCAAGGACAATTGCCGGGTCAATCGGAGGTGAATCCTAGAGGACCAAGCCAAACCTTAGCCTTGACACACAGTCAAGCGAATGTTTCCGCTATTGTTCAGAGGAGTTGAAAGAAGATTCTGGCACGGCGGCCGAGAAAGATAATGAAGCACCCATTGTCAATGTGCAACCACAGATGAAGATGAACGACAACAGAGCTTCAAGACCAAGTCCCGTGACTCCAGAGGGAGATTCTGAGAAGACGAAGAAGAATGAAGGTGAAGACTTGAGAGTTTTCAAGCCTACGGTCCAATTTCTGCGAAGGCTTGCCAAGGCCAAGATCGATGAAAAATATGGCCGGTTCTTTGAAATGGTGAAGGATCTAAGTCTTCAGATCCTGTTCCTTGAAGCGATTGAAACTATTCCTTCGGAGGCAAAGTTTCTCATAGATCTAGTGACGAAGGGAACAAGGAAAGAAAAGGTGGTCCTTACGGTGGAGTGTAGCGCTTTGATTCAACGAGCCAATCCACCGAAGCTTAAAGACCAAGGAAGTTTTTCGATTCCGTACTCTATAGGGGAAGTCTCTATCAATAGAGAACTTGTTGATTTAGGAGCAAGTGTGAGTCTGATGCCCCTTTGACTCTACAGAAGAATCAACATGGGAGAAGTGAAACCTACGGGGATGACCTTGCAGCCAGCGGATCGATCCGTTAAGTATCCCGTGGGAGTCGTAGACGACATACCAGTTAATGTCTGTGGTGTACGTATGCCGGTGGACTTTGAGTGATGGATATGCTCGAGGATAATCACACTCCGATTATTCTCGGAAGACCTTTTATGGCAACCGCCGGTGTGCTTATCGACGTAAAGAAGGGAAAGTTGTCTTTAAACGTCGGTGATCAAACGATGGAATTCGACTTAGCGCTGTCCATGAAGCTACCTCCCGAGGAATCCAATTGCAACCTTCTGGTGATTGATGAAGAAAGCTAAGGAAGCGAGAGAATTGGAAGTTCTTTCTAGAGACCCCCCTGAAGACTTAGGTAGCGTAGAGGAGCACTCTAGGCTCGACGGAGAGGAAATTCTTGAGCCATGATGTGTCTCCCAGTCAACTCCCCCTCGATTTGGAAAGAATGCTTGGATGAAGAGCAAGGGAAAAGAGCCTTTGGTGCTCACCACCGACGAAGTTCGAATCCTAAAGAGAGTGGCGTGTGTCGCCAACACCAAGGAGAAGCCCCCGGATATAACCAATCAGGGAGTGATTGAGACCATCCATTTATCGCCACTGCCAACAACCGGAACTTTTGCCCCAACCGCTGATAGGATTCCAACCGTCGAGTGTTACCCATTCAAGCCACCTTGAATATCATATCAGGAGTCGAGCAAACGACTATAAAAAATAGCGCTTCATGGGAGGCAACCCATGTCCTAAACTTCTGCTGGTTTTTAATAAGATTAGTTTATTAATTTTTGTGTACACATGCTGCTATGGGGACCTTTTGTTGGGAAACTTAGAGAATGTAAAATTTTTGTGCATGAATTTTCCGACTCGATCGGGTCATGCATTAATCGATTAGGTGGATTGTTTCAGTAAGTGACCAGCTTCAGTCGAAGAATGAACCGATCGGGTGATAAAGTCGGCCATCGGGTCGGTGATGGGGTGAATTAAAACAGAGACTTGGGAAGTTTTTCGGAGAGCGGTCAACCGATCGGATGAGTTCTCATCTAATCGGGTGACTTGTAGCTGCTAATCCAAGAGATTTTTGAAAATTGATCCAACCGATCTGGTGGATTTTCAACCGATTGGGTCATCAAAAGCATATATAACTCCCCCACCCGACTGCCACTTCACCCGACCTCCATTAACTCCATTCGAGCCGTTCGTTTCGATTTCTTTCCAAACGATCTTCTCCATCACTCCTACTGCTACTAATCATCCTCTTCCACTTTCTCCACTAATCTCCCACCATCAAGGCCCCTCCATCGACCACATTCTGGCCGCAAACCCCTCGAAACCCTAGCCCCAATTTCCACCAATTTTCAAAAACTCTATTTTCTTCGAATTAGTGTGCGGCGGATCTCCAGATGACTAACTCACGCATTGAGGGAGCTTTTAGAGCTAGGAGCCACATCGTTTGCTGGGTAAACTTGCTCCATAACTTGGTTGTTATATTGCCCAGATATTTTTATTTTGTCGCTTTTTCATTTTTTGTGTGCACTCATATATCATCCTGCATATCACATCCAATCGCCACAATATCATGGCAAAAGGCACAGACAAGGGTAAGCGACCTATGGTGGAGGAGGAGCCGTCTCACAAGAGACAACAATCCACTCGTTCTACACGTGGACACGCTCCTCAAACGCAGCCTACCCAACCACCGCTCCCACATATCGTACCTATGGTAGACCCACTACTTGGACCGCAGGGAGTTCATTTTATGAGCGAAGCCCACAAATATTTCTTCTCTCGCCTCAGCCAACGTCCTCACATCTCCACCTAGTTCGTACACGACCAAACCTTATTCACTCTCGGAGTTTTCTCCGAAGTCGAATCCATGTTCGCAAACTTGGGATGGCTTGGTTTCCTCCATGCCCATGCTCAATCCTACACGTGCTCACACTAGAATTCCTCTCCACGATCAAAATTGAGCCGGGGTCAAATATCGTTTTTTGCCTTCGGAACCGAAATTTCCGTGCTCCTTTGACCACTATCAATGATATTTTCGGGCAGGAATATAAATATCATAAATATCGTTGAGGAGCCGGGGTCAATGATATTTTCGGTTTCTCCAATCTTGAAGGCAGATCCCTTGCCAATGAATTGCATGTCAACTTTGACGTTGACTTCTTTTGGCAATGTCTCACATTACACAACCAATATCCTAGGGCAAGGCCAAAGCCTCTTCGATTATTCATCCAGTCTTTCGCCTCTCCCATCGCATTATCTCAAGCACTTTCTTTCCACGGGTGAGTCCGGCACCGTGACCATCCCAGATCTTTTCCTTTTATGGGCGATAACTTTTCCTTTCATTTCCGGTGTTAATGGGATTACTTTCGAGGCACCGCGCATTCGCATTAATGCCGCCTCGTGGCTAATTCAAAAGCTAGTTGATACTAGCCGCGTAAATAAAGGCAAATATTGTTGTGGTGGCCTCATCATAATCATTGCCCAACATCCACCCTTCAACGTCGAGTTTCGCCCCCGATTTGCTTTGTGCCCCAGGATCTACCCATCGTGACATCGGTATCCTTAGGCACACTCACATGATTAAGCCGTTCGGCGACGGTCGGTTTGCTTTCCACTATGGCCATCCCCTAGCATTCTTATACCATTCTGCCGAATCCTGATCATGGCACCATTGAGCTTCCGGCAGATTGGTCATTACCACATGATCTTGAATTTGTGTGGGGGGGGCTACACCTTCAGTTTGTTCTTCCTGACACTCCTAGATCACCTTCTCCTACCGCCCGCTTTGGCGAGCAGGATATTCCTGAGTTCAGAGGAGACCTGGGGTTGGACCTAGTGCCACCACCCCGGTGGCTGCTGTTGTTTCTTTCGAGGCTCTGACTGCGGCTCTGCATGGCCTAGCCTCTCTTGTCGACACGACCACTGCTACCGGCACACACTCTGTCGTGCACAGTGCTACTTCTGCTTGCCTCGCTCTCGAGGCTGAGATCACTGATTTGTAGGCTGGAGCATCCTCCTCTGCCTCCTCGGATCCATTTACCTCTTTTCTATCCCATCCCCGTTTCCTCGCTCTCGAGTGAAATGTAGCTACCATTCTCCGTCTTCTGACCCATATCCACGGTGCTCAACCACCATCTCCACCCCCATCACCTCCTCCGTCACCTCCTAGACGATCATCCCCTCTCACCACCACTGTTTCTCTTCCCACCACTACTATCGTTGACCCGCCGCTTCCACCACCTTTCACCTCTATCACCACCGCCTACTCGCGTTGTAAGAAACATGCCGTTGTGCGAGCGAGATCATTACCCCCACCCTCTTCATCAGATGTCGTATCCCTACCACCCTTCGTTACCACCGACATCCCACCCATCATTCACATCCCCACCGAGCCCATTCGTCCACCTTCTCCGTCTCTTTCTCTAGTTCTTCGCACACCCGTCACCTCTCCCGACCACACCCCTCCACTCTCTTCTGAGGAGGCTGAGGAGCCTTCTGCTCCTGCACCTTGATTTCCTTTTTTCTGATTTTCCCCTAGCTAGTTTTTCTGATTCACCATGATCATATTTTTTAGGCATTGTTGAGATCAGCTTGGGGGAGATCTATATTTTGTATTTGTTGTCGTGTCATTTGCCTGCTGTGTGCTTGTTTCATATGTTTGTGTGTGTGTCTTTTGTCTAGTTCGTTTCGGGCTTTATTTTCTTTATTTTTCTACGTCTCATTTTCTGTGTTTTTCATGTTTTTCCATTTCGTTGTCTGTGAGTATTTCCCTCCCATCTTTTGCTGCCCTCACGTACTTCATCCTATTGCATTGAGGGCAATGCAACGTTCAGCTTGGGGGAGTCGTATTATGTGCGTCAGTCGTGTCTTTTTTGCCATTTTGAGTCGTTTTCGTCGTGTTTTTCTTTTTCTTTTCAATCTTTTGATTCTCCCTCTCATAGAGATGACCCCGCATGATGAAACTGCCACTAAACCACACACACACTTAGCAAAGCAACGATAACTATCCTCACTAACCCTAGGAAGCCGAGTTCTATTGCATTTTATGCTCCGTGGGTTCACTTTGCCTTTTATGTTGAGCTGTGTGCTGTGAATAGCTAGTTGGTGTGCTTCTGGATCGTGATTTTATTTTATATGCACATCCATGGATGACCCCTAGACTATCATGCTTCAATTTCGAATATGCGGTATATTCCTTCTACTTTCTGCTTCATTATGCATGAATCATACTATACATATACGCTTCAAATCGCATGTGTCGGGACTCTACCAATAGGACTAGGATAATCCATGTTGCTTACGCTCTGATCCGCGAAAAAATGCCTTTTGCCAAGTGTTTAGAATTCGAAATCTTTTTTGTTTTACTTGGTGCAAATCCCCTCGTAGTGTACTTAATTCCCACTTGGGAGAGTACACAATTTTGCCACATACCAACGCATCGTTCTTCCGCTTTTGGAGAATGCGCATTTTCCTACTTTCACAAAAAAAGAGGAAAAAGGGGAGAAGAGAGGAGAAAAGAAAGAATATGTATAGCCAAAATCCAAAAAAAATGTACAAAAATCCAAAACCCAAAAAAATTCTGTTGTAAATATTACTCCTACCTCCGCGAATAAAGGGAATGCGAGAATTTGTACCAAGTGCTCGCCTCCAAACCTACTCAACTCCTTTCGTTTTCAAACACACTTGGCATAGGAGATTTCTAGCAATCATCTCGGCAATCGTGCGGTGATTTCCTAGTTTCTAGTGGTAGAGTCCCTGACATATGACATGTTTCTATTCTTACTCTATTCTCATGCATTCTTGAACTATTATTCACCGCTAACTCGAATTGATTCGATATTTGGGTCATTCCATGGATATGTGTATATGGAGCTTCATTGCATGATTTAGATAGTTACACCGTTGGCTAGCTCACAACCACACTCACTCGCGCTTCACCGCATGGACCCACGGTACTAGTAGGGACTCGTACTCCTGGGCTTAGTGTTATGCTTCTTGCTTGCTTGCTTAGTGTGTTGTGTTTGTTTCCGTTGGCTCTGACGGGTAATCTAGGATTTCCTTTCTTTTTCTGTTTTCCCCTTTCTATTTTCTCCCACCGGGCTTCTATTCTCACTCGTCTTTCTCGAGGACGAGGAAGAGTTCAGCTTGGGGGATTTTGACGTGCGTTTATATTATATATATTCACGCACGTCTTCTCCGTCGTTTCCCGTCGTTTTTCGTTGTTTGTATCTGTTCCTTTGTGTTTTTAAGTTTCCTTTTTTACTTTCGTTATGTTTGTGTGCATTTGCAAGACATTGCTAGTGCAGGGGACTTATACGGCCAACATCATGAGTCCCTGGAGCAACAGGAGGTGTCGCACGAGATCCCAAGAGCCATTCGTCAAGGAAAAACCATGAATCAGCTCTCAACCGATCGGGTAGAACAGCCACCCGATCGGTTCATGCAGCTGTATTAGTCCTGAGGAAGAGACAGATCCACCCGATCGGTTCAGTGATTTGGTGGATGTAAAACAGAACGCAGTTTTGAAGACCAAAGCTCACCCGGTCGGTTGACTTGTCAACCGATCGGGTCACCTGTAGCTGTTGTTTCCGAAGCTCGAGAAATCGAAGACTCATCCGATCGGTTCAGTGATCGGGTATGATTTATCAGAGCCGAAGACTAATCTTTCCGTCGTCTTACCCGATTGGGTGAATGTCTATTTTTGTCTTCTTCTGAAAACATTCCCTGGCATCTTGCCCACTTGTATAAATAGCGCTAGGTTTTCCCAGAAACGAGAATCCCATTTTAAGCTGTTTTAGGGATTTTTGGCTGCTCTAAATCAAACTCTAATTATAAGTTCTTTGATCGTTCTTATATTCTGATATTGCGTTTGTACTTCTATTTGCTAGGGAAAACAATTGCATGATTTCCATTCTTATGGCTATATCCTGTTTTATTGCATTTCATACCATGTATAGTGAGAAGTTCTTTAATCTAGGCCATTGGTGGAATCTCCTTCGTGGGTTCTTCTTAGAACGGCCATAGGACTATGGATCCGATCGGATCTAGGGATTTTGATGGTTACGCGGGGGCGTTTCATTGTCATCGACGAGAGAAACACTGCCTTTGACTGTCGGGCCAAGCAGAAATAAAAAGGGAGTTTGATTCTCTAGCCACAGCCCACCCCCTAGCGTAGACATTGAGTCCTTGCACGTGGGAACGGCTTGGATGAAATGTCGGGATCAATAGTTGCGAACTTAGTGCTCCTGGAGTCAGATGGTGTTGGACATGGGAATGCCCACCGTCCGAAGCCAGGTAGACCTGGCATATCATCCTAGGCATCGACCGAAATATCGGGTCCATGGGACGCTAGGTACCACTTTTAGAGGCAACGTCTCACCGCCAAACCCTATCATTCGGTCGAATTCCTATCCTTAGACCGTAATAGTGAGAACCCATGATTAGGGCAGAAGCCAAAGTCCTAGGTTACCTTTTTACCTCTTACATCTTTTCCATTAGATTACTATCGTGACAACCCACCAGAGAATAGGCTAGCTCATCCACCGGGTGATCCGGTCCATGAATGTTTACAAGTACAACACACGCCTCCCGTGATCGACCCCCAAGCCACACTTTGACACCGTGCGCTTGCGGTTTACAAATTCTAACTCTAGTATCCCCGTCGCGATTTGCGTGCCAAACGGACGGGAGTGCCATTATACCACATTTTTTCCTATTGCTTAAGCTCATATAATGATCTTTGCAGCTTAACAGAATAGACGTCCCGTGGTCTATCTTTTATTTTTGTTGGTATTTTGAAACCATCTGAAAGTTTCATATAGATATCTTTATCTATATTGCCATATAGATATGCAGTCAAAACGTCCATGAGCTCTATTTCTAGGCCTTCCATTGATGTTAAGCTTATTTTTAATCAGAATGTGATCGCATCCATAACTGGGGAATTTGTATCTTCATAATCTATCCCCGGTCGTTGAGCTACAAGCTGTGCTTTGTAGGGTACGATCTGATTATTCTCATTTACTCTACTGGTCCAAAGGCTTTGTATTTCAAGAGTGAGTCCAGCTCTACTCCTATTGCTTTGTTCCACTTTGGCCAATCATCTCTGCTTTTGTATTCAGTTAGAGATAGTGGATCGATATCATCGTCACATTGAGCGACGTGAACAACATTATCGAACGCAAAGTCGTCGTCGATGATAGTGCTTTTTCTGTCCAGTACCTTCCCAGTACGTACGAATTTTAATTATATTTCTCCTGTATTGTCCTCTTTGGGGGGACTGAAGGAAGGGAGAGGTTACTGGTCCGAGCTCAACATCCTGTGGTGGGATATTCTTTATTTCTCCAGGTATATTCCTCTTACGAGGGAATTTATCTTTGGAGCCAGGCAGTCGTCCTCTTTTTGTTTGAGGTACGACCGATTTTTCTACCGGTGGATTGCACCCATCTTAGGGGATGTCAATCCTAGCTGGCGTATTGGCAGCATGGATGTGTGATCTGATAATATTCTGGTTATCAGTGAATTTGTCTGGTAGTAGTTTTGAATGTGAAGGATCTTCAGGATCTTATCTTCACACAGATTAGTACATGGATCATAATGAGACAAAGACTTAGTGTCCCAAGAAATGGTCTTAGAAGCTTCAAGCTTTTGGTTTGTGAGCCTAGTTTGGGAAAATTATTTTCGTCAAACTCACAATCTTCAAAACAAGCCTTAAACGCATCGCCCATCAGGGGCTTAAGGTATCTAATAATGGAGGATGAATCATACCCAACGTAGATAACAAGACGGCGTTGAGGACCCATTTTGGTCCTATGTGGAGGTGCAATGAGAACATAGACTGCACACCCGAATACTCTCAAGTGAGAAATATCTGGAGGTACACCATATGCAAGCTATATCGGCGATAAAATATGACCACTAGAGGGTCGTATTCTGATAAGCGAAGCGACATGAAAAATGGAATGTACTCATGCATCCACAATGCTTCACCTGATCCTTCTATTATATTATATAGTCCCAAAATTGTAGTGACGGGACCATTATAATTAATGATGCTATTAAAATAGCATTTATCAAGAAGGATCGAGTGCGTGGAGGCACTATCCAGTAGGCATTCATACTTCATTTCTGGAAAAGAATGTAAAAACTTTTATGAAAATTAAAACTACATTTGATTCATAAATAAGATAAATAAGTACATAATGGAAGATACATCAAAAAATTAATGAAAAAGGCTGAAAAGATGACTAAATTAGATTTAGTCAAGGAGGTCGTTATTCTCGAAATCCTCGGTGTTGAACCGAGTAGGAGGCTGTATATCCACCAGATTTGTCTCAACAGAAAGCTTCAGGCTTGCCATATACAAATCTTGGAGGTGGCGTGGAGTACGACAGACCATGGACTAATGTCCAGTCATGCCACATCTGTGGCATTTGTCTTCCCAGTTTTTATTGGGAGAAGACGTATGGTCAGAGGTATTCCTCTTCCACATATTCTTTTTCTTCCCCTCATTATTGTTGTTCTGGGGAGGAGCTCTGCTCTTCTTCTCTGCAGCTTTCTCCTTGTTGAATCTTCCTTTGTGCTTGTTCTTCATCTTATAGGAAGAAACCGTGTGAGCTTCAGGTAGAGGAACAGAGCCAGCCGGGCGTAGGTTATGAGTTGTCAGTAGGAGGTCTCTGTTCTGCTCTGCCATAAGAAGGCATGAGAGTAAATCAGAGTACCTCGTGAACTTGCGTTCACGATATTGTTACATGAGAATAGCATCCTTCTCATAAAAGGATATGTTTTCTCAAGCATGCAGGTTTCTGAGACTTGTTCACCACACAACTCCAGGCGTGAGGTGATGTTATAGAGAGCTGAGTTATACTCAACTACGGACTTGAAGTCCTGAAGTCAGAGATTTTCCCACTCATAACATGCATGAGGGAGGATAGCATATTTCTGATGTTTGTATCTATCCTCAAGTGTTGTCTACAGTTCATGAGGGTCTTCCATTGTTAGATATTCTGCCTTCAGGATCAGATCAATATGTCTTTTGAAATAGATAATGGCTTTCGCCTTCTCTACATCGAAGACTCTAACAGTAGAATTCCCTTCATCAGTTGTCACAGTAGTAGCTGGAGCTTGAATTGTGTGACTTATGCCCTGTGAGCGCAGATGGAACTTTAGGTCCAGCTGCCAGCTCAAGTAATTTTTTCCAGCTGCATCGAGAACATCAAAATCGATGCTCGCAATTTTTGACATTTATCTAAGCATGGAATAAGCATGAATCAATTATATACCAAAATGAAGACATGCATAGAAGTAAAACTAAACTAGTTGTGGGGATTGGTCGGTCACCACTAAAAATAATAAAAGTCCAAAGTCCCTTATACATTAAGAAGTTTGATAAAATTCAAATTACAATTTGGAAACCCTTGGGGTCCCAGCATTAGCAATTTTCCTCCGTCTTCAGGCGAAGTTTCTCCGGACTGTGGTGTTTACATTTAGTTCATCACTACATTTTCACTCAAATGGGAAAAAATGTGAGGAAAATAAATAGTGGTGACTAATAACGGCCGATCCAAAACCACAACGCAGTCTTACCAACATTCCAGGCAGTTTATATAAGTATGCAACATCATAGGCATAAACAATATATTATATTCAACATCGCAGGCAATTTTATTGGATAAATATATCAAATTTACGTTTTATAGTTACTTGGATCACGGAAAAACATCATTACTCATTAGGTTAGGTAACTAACCTAACGACAGAGCGGTCTCAGGGTCCTTGTAATTTATTAAAAGGTAAATTAATATTAATTTTAATCCAATTTAAAATAAGGCGATTAATAATGAATTACACATAGGATTCATTAACAAATTTAAGTAACAAATTTTATTACTTGCCATAAAAATCCCGAGAGGAGTTAATCAAGCTCAATATCCTCATCCTGATTTTCCCTTATTTTTCTGGATTTTTTCAGAATTTTTTTCGGATTTCTTTCGATTTTTCCAGATTTATCTGGAATTTTCAGGGGTTTAATAGGGTATTTTCTGAATTTAAATTAAATTGGCCTGCAGGCCAGAGGCCCGCGGGCTGGCTGCAGGCTGCGGGCCTGTTAGCCAAAAGATACCCATTTTTTATTATCAATTTTGTTAATTACCGGGCATATAGCCCATCAGGGGAGGCCCATGCCTCTTTTCCCCCATACCCTAATTAGGGCTTTAAGGGGAGAGGATGGGTGGGGGGGGCAGCCAACATGGAAGGCTAAGGGGTTTAGACCGGCGGCCTAAATGTTCGGATAGGCGGCCAAGATCAAGCCCCCTCGACAGGGGGGAATTGAGCTGCCCTCCAGGACAGGGGGGCTGCCTGCAGTGGCAAAACGACAGGCCCCCTCCCCCGACAGTGGGTGGGAGCGGCTTGCAAAATCGATAGGTCCCCCTCTGACAGGGAGGGGGGCAGCATGCACGGAGGCCCCCTCAGACAGGGAGGGGGTGGCGATTCGAAACCCCCTCCGACAGGGGGGGTTCGGTGGGGTTTCCAAATGGGAAACCCCACCCCGATAGGCAAACAACGAGTCAAAGCCCTCCCCACGAAGGGGGAGTGGCCGGCGATTCGAGGCCCCCCGATAGGGGGCGGCACTCCAAAAAACGAAGGGAAGCCCCTCGACAGGGCGGGGGCGCTCCGACGTCGAAAAGAGGTCCCTCGACAAGGGGGGCGGCGCCCTGATAGCAAGTAGCCCCCCCCGACGGGGGGGGGAGATCCTACAGCAGACGGCCCCCCGATGGGCGGCACTCCGACAGCAGGCGGGCCCTCCAACGGGGGAGGGGGCGGTACTCCGACAGCAGGTGGAGGCCCACCGACAGGGGTGGTGGCCAGCGCTTCGACACCAAGCGAAGGCCCACCGAAAGGGGGGTGGCCGGTGCTCCGACGACAAGCGGAGGCCCCCGACAAGGGGGGTGGCCGATCGACAGGGGAACTCGCTCAGTTCGAAGGTGATTCAAAACGAGAATGGCGATTTGATTTTACAGCCCAATTTTGCTTGAATTTTGAATGCCCAATTCTGATGCGATTCGAATGGCCAATTTTGATGTGATTCATATGCCCAATTTCGACGGCGATTCAAAATTTATGTGATGTTGCCTAATTTTGATTCGAAAGTGGGGAAATTTGTGTAATCAGTAAATCTGTGTTTTTGAAAACTGATTTTCTTGCTATAGATTTTGCTATAGTTCTCTTAGAAAATTAGTATCACATATTTAACGACATGCGCATGTAAGAATATTGATCTAGGGATTTCTAAGAATTTACCTCTAGATCCTACCCGTCGGATCTAACGAAGTTCGGAGAAGGAAGCCATATCCGCTCGCGATTCGTCCCTCGGCAGGGATTCGGCTCAGCTAAAGAGCGTGATGATAACGTGTTGGAATAGTATGAAGGTGTAGGCTAATGGTTGATACCATAGCCATATATATATTGATAATAGGAGGAGTTACAAGTATAGGATCCCAAGAGACACCCACTTAGTAGTGGGTGTAATGGTGGATGTAAGTGGGGGGAGACCAAAGGTCTACCCTATTCATAACACTAAGTTCTTTTAATTAAGCCTCTTTAGTGTTTATTTGGGAACATTTTGAGTATGGTTTGAGTTTCTCTTCCTAAAATGTTCAGTCAATTACAGAGACTCCTTTTCTTTCTTCAAAAAACTTGTGGTGCTATGCCACTTGTGCAAATGCAGATGGTATATTTACATTCAATATTAGCGTTGACTGCTCTTTGGTGCGTGATATCCACGTGTGATGTGAAATTAGAACTACTTGTAAAAGAAATATTAGTATTAGAAAATCATTGTAGGTTTTTCTCGCACCAGTTATTAAATGTTTGAACAGTTGCACCCCGCAAAAAAATATGTTATTATGATTTTCTTCTTACAAAGCTAAATGAATAATGTTGATGACTAGATCTTGTGGATCTTGGATCAGATTGCTAGTATGAGTATTTACGCAACAGAGAGCCCAGACAAGGTTTCGTCGGGTCGACCCCCTCCTCCGATACCTGAAATAGAGAGAGACATCAGAGGATCAGAGGACGGACCCCCTGACTACCTCTGATGCCTAAGTCAGCCGATGATGGAGGAAGAAAGTATTGGGCATAAAATAGCCCGCATGTGAATTGACCCTATGTGTTTGGTGTACAAAGCTAGGCATAATAAGGCGTAAGTCGAGCCATGGGTTGAGATGTGTAAGTTTGTACAAACCTGGCAAAGGAGCCAGCTTACCGTTTTTATAGAGCTTGGGGGAGGTTATGCCACATTAGGCAATTATGTAGATCGCAGATCTTTAGGCGTAATCGACTAATGCAGATAAGGCGAGTAAGTAGATAAGGTACGGAGTGATGGCCGTTACAGACGCGTCAAGTAGATATTGAAAACTATTTATTGTCAAGGGGAGAAGGCAAGCCCGTCCGACTGAGATCATGCTGCATTGATCGAGCTACTGACCCTACCAGGAGGGTAGCTGCTTGAATCCTGAGGTTATAGAAGACGACTCGGGTAGCAAGGTCTTCTTTGTAGAAGTCTATTGTCAAGGCGCCGACCTCAGGTAGCGATTCGACCTTGAAGGGATGTTGGAGGGGATGATTTCATGGGTAACGTCCCTATGGAGCATAGCTGCTGAGTGAGCCAACTTCGTAGGGGCCGTCCCTATGGAGCATAGCTGCTAAGGGAGCCGTCCTCGTGGAGATCACCCATGTAGGAGAACTGATGCTGAGGGGCCGACCTCAGGTAGTGAGGTTGTCCTTAAAGGAGCAGCGCTGATAAAGGAGTCGACCTTATTGAGGTCGTCCCTATAGAACTCAGCTCGGGTTAGGTCAGGTTGACCTCAAGATAAGGTCAGTGAGACTCTTTGAGGACAAAGATTGAAGGGTTTTGAGGGACCCTTAGGGCATTATTCTATGCCCATCCTACGTCAGACGGACGATATAAGAAAATCAAATAAGCAGTGGAAAACAACTGTTAAACTATTTAACGAAAGCACTAAGGATTTCAAGACCCTGGCCATGATCTCTGCTATCTTGAGGTGGATCTTACCACCCCTCTAAACTACTGCAATATAATTAAATGAAAGCTTTTTTAAACTACATACCCAGAACTTTGCTTGCACCGGCAAAGTGTACCGAACCTCCTTCTGCTCCTCGAAGCTAGCCGCCTTTGTGCCCGAACTGATCCACCTGAAGCAAGCCAATACAGCGCCTCTGAACCAACCATTTGATGAAGAAGATTTCACTTGAGAGCGATCCAACATCTTAGACTTCGGATCGAATCCGATCATTCTCGTCGTTTTGCTAGAACACGAGCGAAGGAACGGAAGGAAAAAGGAGGAAGGAATAATTTTCGTCTTGAAACGAGCATGCTCAAAACTTTTTAGAGCTACTCAATTCAAAGACATGGTGCAATTTTTTTAAAGGGTGACGACCCCTATTTATATAAGGAGCCGGACCCCCTTGCTCGTCGCACGAGCAATGTGGGACTATTAATGAATAGGAGAATTAATTAAGTTAGTTTGCCTTTCTTCAAGGCTAAACTTCAACTAATTTAATCTCTCTCACTGTTGAGCTTCAGAAGTGTTACAACCTATCAGTTCGAAGAGCTATGAACGATGAACATATAGAAACAAACGGCGACGAATTCCGACTTTGTTTGACCCCTCAAACAATTGCTCAAAGTTGAGAAAAAAGCCATAAATCAGCTAAAATTACAGCCGTCACAAACCCTTAGGGTTTGCTGGACTGTGGGCCCTGCAGATGGGGCCAACCCTCCAGCTAGGCACGCCCAGTTCGATCTGGGCGCCTGCCCGCTCCTGGGCAGGCGGGTCTGACCCGCCCGCTTAACGGGCGCACCCGCAGCTTAAGTTGTTTTTGGGTTAGGGTTTTTTGAAACCCTTGACAGCTACAAAACATGTGACTTTTGCTCAACTTTGAGCAATTGTTTGAGGGGTCAAACAAGCTCGGATTTCGTCGCCGTTTGTTCCTACTCATTCACCATTCCTAGCTCTACGAAATGATAACTTGTTTCGTCTCTAGAGCTCAATAGTGAGGGAGATTTAATTGTTTGAAGTTAGGCCTTTGAGAAAGGTTCTCTAACTTAATTAAATACATCTTCACTAATTTTTGTCCCACATTGCTCGTGACAAATGAGGAGGGGCCGGCCTCCTATATAAATAGGTGTGCCCTCTCTTCATTGTTTTTTGCACCAAGTCTCTGATTGCAGAGCTCCTGATTTTTGAGCACTCTCGATCAAGACTTAAATAATTCTTCCTCTATAGTTCTTTCTATCCTCCAGTCGGGTCCTAACAAAACGACGAGGAGGTTTGGATCTGATCCAGAAATCTCTGGCGTGGGTCTGCTCAAGGGAAATTTTCTTCGGCAAGTGATCGGCTCGAAGGCGCGGTGCGGCTTGGGAGGTGGTTTCAGCTCGAGGCGAAGTGCGGTGCGGTTCGAAAAGCGGCTCAACTCGAAGCACGGTGCGAGAAGATGGTGTGGTACATCTTGCCTGAACCAGGGCTAAGATTCCGGGTGAGTCCTTTTATTATGGTTTTCATATTTTGCAGTAGTTGGACATTTCTCGGGTCGGTCAGACCCAACACGAGTCAGTAGATAATCCTGGCTAGGGAGCATGTTTCCTTAGGGTAGCTTTTATTAAAGAGTTTAATAATATTTTTCCGCTGCTTCTTTTATATTTTGTTCATCCGACATAGGATGGGCTAGTATATATGCCCTAAGGGACCTTGAAAATCCCAAGATTGGTATCGGAGTCATGTCTACTTTGTTCTAATGCTGCAACAAATATGATTTGCATGTTAATTATGTGATAATTAAACCCTTTAATTCATGTGATGATCTTAAAAAGTTTAATTGTTTTATTTTCATGCTTATTTGATAATCAAAGAAAATACCTTGTTGGGTTAGCCATTAAGAAAATATCTTCTAATCATTATAAGATAATTTTTTAGATCTTTTCTGCTATCTATTAAAAATTTGTTTTAATACCTAATGGACGATTAGGATAGCGACATATTGATAATAATCCTTATAGTTGATAAGGACCTAATAAAAATCTTTGAACAAATCAATAAAATTCTGAATTTTAAGGATCCACAAGTTGATAAGGATTAACTAGTATTAATTAAAAGCCAATAGTTGATATTTACGCATATAAATGACAAGCAACTTCAATGGACCATGATACCAGTCAATGTGCTTGGCTGAGTTTGCTGGGTCACCTTAGCTTGACTAGGGGTTAGTGACCCAGGCTCAGTCAATTCCCTGGCCGTGTCCGCTGGACCGAAGAAGCGAATCATTATTATGCAAGACCATCAACTATATCTAGTCAAATAAGTTAATAAATATTTTACAAGAAAATTCGTAGCCCTCTTTGTTTTAGACGTTGGGATCTGTAGGGTCCGTGTTGCAGTTGTTGAGCTACACTCAAGCTGTGACATGACAACCTTATAGAAACCAATTTCTTCATACATGTGTCTTAACCCAAACCGTCGCGTCGTGAATACACCGAGCGCCGGCGTAAGTTAAGGCAATGATGTAATCTAGACTTGACCTAAACCGTCGTATCGTGAATACACCGAGCGTCGGCGTAAGTCAAGCTAGACACGAAACAAAGGTCTGACTAGACTAGCTATATTGATTTGGATGAGCACACTCATGATCACAAATGACTAGGGGTAAAAATCAAATAGGGAGTCATATATGATATGATTGACGAAGAGTTCGTCTACCGACAACAGAGTCAAACGACTTGTTGAGCTACACTCAAGGTCGGGCGACTCAGGGTTGTTGGATTCCTGTCCCACTAAAATTTTAATTATGTTATGACTTAAATGATTTTAAAATAGTGGTAGAATATAATTGGATAAAAACCATTCTAATTGTATTTAAAATATTTTGAACACATGCTAACTATATGAGTTCTAATCTTTACACCATGACGTGTAATACTAAATATATCCAAGATAAGAATATGTTAACTGGTAATAATAAAAAGGACTAGCTAAGGGAAATAATAGTAGTACAGGAACACATGAAGAAAGGGCATATTAATGCCTCAACTTCGATAATGCAAAGTGTAATTCTTTCTGTGAATTCTAATGCATGGGTATTAGATATAGGTGCAGGCTCTCATATCTGTAACCTGTTACAGGGAATAAGAATTATTAGAAAGCTCGAAAGGAATGAAATCATTCTCCAAGTCGGCACGCAACAAATTTTGATGTTGTAGCCGTGGGAGATCTAAAACATACATTAGCTAGTGGAGCTAACTTGCTTTTGAAGCAATGTTACTATATCCCAAGCTTCCTATGCAATATATCTTCCTATCGGCTTTGGCTAGAGAAGGTTATAATTTTGCTATCAACGAAAATATTATGAACATTTCTTTGATGGTAAGTTGCTAGGTTTTGGGACACTAAACAATGGTGTATACACTTTGAGTGATAAAGTTGTATTAAACATTAATACAAGAAAACGTAAGGAATCAGGTTTTAATGAAACCTAATTTTGGCACTGTAGACTAGGCCATATCGGAGAGAAGAGATTCAGTAAGTTACATAAAGAGGGGCGCTTGGGCCTCTCGAATTATGAGTCATTCGACACTTGTGAGTCTTGCCTCAAAGGTAAAATGGCCAAAACTCCTTTTGCAAGTCAAAGGGAGAGAGTTATTGAACTCTTGGGTCGAGTACATTCTGATGTATGTGGACCCATGTCTACATTTGCCAAAGGAGGATTTTCATATTTCGTCACATTTACTGATGATCACTCTAGGTTTGGATGTGTATTCTTGATGAAACACAAGTCCAAAACCTTTGAGCGATTCAAAGAGTATCGTAACAAAGTTGAAAACAGACAGACAAAAGTATTAAGATCCTTCGATCAGATCGAGGAGGAGAATACTTGAGCCATGAATTCCTTACATATTTAAAAGAGAATGAGATTCTCTCTCAGGTCACACCTCCTTACACACCTCAACATAACAATGTGTCAGAAAGGAGGAACCACCCTTGTTAGACATGGTGAGATCCATGATAAGTGAAGCTGAGTTAACAACTTTCCTCTGGGGCTATACCCTAGAAACTGCTATATATATTCTCAATAAGGTTCCATCAAGGTCTGTGCCGATGACACCATATCAGATATGGACTGGCAAGAAACCCAACCTTAAACACTTAAGGGTGTGGGGTTGTCTGCATATGTCAAAAGGCATAATCCAGACAAACTGGAAGATGAATCTATTCTGTGTAAATTCATAGGGTACCCGAGACATTCGTTATGATATATATTTTACCATCCAGAGCAACAAAAAATTGTTGTCTCTAGACATGCCACCTTTTTAGAAAATGAGTTACTTGTGACTGGCAAGGTGATTGATCTGGACGAATGTTCGGAAGAGGTATTTACACAAGAACAAGTGTCGGAACCAGTGGGAGAATCAGAACCTAATATCTCCCAACCAGTCGTTAGAAAGTCTGATAGGATTCCTCAAGTCCCTGATAGGTACTATGGTTTCCTCGTAGACGGAGGGATTGAGGATAACATCATATTAGATGATGATCCCATTAGCTTCCAGGATGCCATAAAGAGTAGAGACTCTGATAAATGGCTAGATGCAATGAATTCCGAAATAGATTCCATGCATGTGAATAAGGTATGGACCTTAGAAAACGTGACCAAGGGAAACACTCCTATTGGCTGCAAATGGATCTTCAAGAAGAAGATTAGTGCAGATGGAAAGATAGAAACATACATGGCTAGGCTGGTTGCGAAAGGTTATAGTCAGATTCTAGGAATAGATTATGACGAGACTTTCTCACCAGTCGCCATGCACAAGTCTATCCGGATTGTACTCGCTATTACTGCCCACTATAACTACGAAATCTGGCAAATAGAGGTAAAAACTACGTTTCTAGACGGTGATTTAGAAGAGCAAATTTACATGACTCAGCCAGAAGGTTTCAAAGTCAATGGGAGTAACGAAAAAGCGTGTAGACTGCATAGATCCATCTATGGACTAAAGCAAGCTTCAAGAAGTTGGAACATCTGTTTTGACAAGACAGTCAAAGAGTTTGATTTTGTCAGAAATGAGGATGATACATGCATCTATAAAAGGACCAATAATAATTCTTTAGTTATCCTTGTACTGTACGTGGATGATATTCTGATAATAGGTAACAACATAGAGATATTGAAGTCTGTTAAAGAATGGCTATCAACTAACTTCTCCATGAAAGACTTGGGAGAAGCATCCTACATATTATGTGTAAAGATCTATAGAGATAGATCTAAACAGATGCTAGGACTCTCCCAAACCAGGTACATTAACACCGTGCTAAAACGTTTTAGCATGGAAAACAGTAATGGTGGTTTAATACTAGCCAATCATGGAATAAACCTTTCCAAGGAGATGTCTCCAAAAACTGACTTGGAAAAGGATCGCATGAGTAAGATCCCATATGCTTCCTTAGTAGGATCTATCATGTATTCCATGATCTGTACCAGGCCCGATGTCGCTTATGCACTAGATGCAGTAAGTCGGTATCAGTCTAACCCTGGAGAAGAACACTGGAGAGCAGTCAAGACAATTCTTAAGTACTTAAGAAGGACTAAAGACTTGGTCTTGATTTATTTAAGTGAAGAGCTCAAAGTTGAAGGCTTCACAGATTCCAGCTTTTAGAGTGATATAGATGATAGCAAATTGATATCCGGATATGTTTTCACTCTCAATGGAGAAGCAGTCAGTTGGAGAAGTTCCAAACAAGATACTGTTGCAGACTCCACGATGGAGGCCGAGCACATAGCGGCCAACGATGCAGCAAAGGAAGTAGTCTGGATGAGGAAGTTCATAAACCAGTTGGGAATGGTGCCTGCAGTTAAAGATCCAATACCTCTGTATTGCGATAATAATGCAACCATCAGTCTGGTTCAAGAACCTAGATTCCACAAGAGATCCAGACACATTCTTCGAAAGTATCACCTGATACGAGATATTAAGAAGAGGAAAGATATAGATCTCCTTATATTCTTTTCGGAAGACAACTTAGCAGATCCATTCACAAAGGCGCTGGCACGCGATCGTTTAGAAAGACTAGTGTGTAAATGTGGTAAGAGATACCAAGATAAATGGCCCTGAGTGCAAGTGGGAGATGTAGAGAAATGTATGCCCTCGAGGCTATTTATCTTTGTAAACATCTTGTTCATAAATGAAAGTATGCTTTCTGCTACAAATTGTCTGAGTAATTTTCAATTTTATATATTGCTTAGATAAATTCCTTAGACTCCAAGTTAGGTCATACATATTTCGAGATAGAGATCATGGTTATGAGAAATGTCTGACGGATAGGAGCTTGAGTCTTAACAGTGTTCGTGGTTGTAGATGCGTTGAGATAGGATATCGGCACATTCGGACAGACCATTGTGTCCTTGTCTTGTTGGTCTCATAATCATGCGACTTGATGAAGTCGAAGACAAGACACAAGTGCTCATTAGAGAATGAGTCCACTGAATGACCCATATAGTTATCAAATGGTTAAAAATTAACTAATTGTCATTAATAACTCTAGTGATGATAGGCTAGTTGGTCCTTAAGACTTGATATCATTGTACGAAGCTGTACGTGAACAGTGTCATTAGGTCTATGATCTAGCTTCGAGGTAAGGCCTGCTGAAAGATCTTAGTCTAGGTGATACTTGAAGCGTACGAGCTGAGTAGTGATCAAGAGAGGATTCGTCTCTTCCGTTAATGGGAAGTTAGTGTCGCAGGCTCAGTATGGCTCTCGGTAAAACCTTGGCCAAGGTATGTTGTAGGATGTACAACATGAATGTACCAGAGATTGATGGATACTGACCACTGCTAGCTAGTGGGGTTGACAGAGTTCCATACCCTAGGCTAGGCAAGTGACACAGTTAAGATGAAGGGACTATAACTGTGGAATTCATCACAGACACAGTCAGTGTGATTCCGACGACACTTTTACCGACAAGTCAATCACGTAAGTATGATTCTGAAACAGGGACGACACCTGCTGCTTGTGGTTATTGTCATCTAGGGACTTCGAGTCTCAACCTATAGTAGGATCAGGCTGTAGGGTCTCACACCGAGTAGTATTCACGTCTTAGTAATAGGAAGATCGTTTAGAGGAATGCATTTGATGCAATAAAATTATTAAGTTCACAAGTTAGTTGTGAGATTAAAGCATTTGGGATTGAAGAGGACTTCCTAAGGAATCCACAGGAACAAACCGCGTTGGAATCGGGGCTCTAACGAGCACAGAAATGCAAAAACAGCACAAGGCAAAGGTGGGTTAGACCCACTTGGACAAGCGGGTCCACCCGCAAGTAAAACGGGCGTAGCCCACTGAACCCAGCGGGCGCGGCCCGCTAGGAACAGCGGGTCATGCACCCACTCCGTGTGCGCCCTATGGGGCGTGCCCATTGCCTTTGGCGGGCGCGCCCGCTAGCTTAGCGAGCTCACCCGCACCTTAAGTTGTTTTTGGGTTAGGGTTTTTTGAAACCCTTGACGGCTACGAAACGTGTGACTTTTGCTCAACTTTTGCTCGACGTGTACGAAACTTGATGTACAACGTGTGACTTTTGCTCGAGGCGAAGCGCGGTGCGGTTCGGAAGGTGGCTCAACTCGAAGTGCGGTGCGAGAAGATGGTGCGGTACATCTTGCCTGAACCAGGGCTAAGATTCTGGGTGAGTCCTTTTATTATGCTTTTCATATTTTGCAGTAGTTAGACCTTTCTCGGGTCGGTCAGACCCAACCAGAGTCAGTAGATAATCCTAGCTAGGGAGCATGTTTCCTTAGGGTAGCTTTTATTAAAGTGTTTAATAATATTTTTCCGATGCTTATTTTATATTTTGTTTGTTCGACTAAGGATGTGCTAGTATATATGCCCTAAGGGACCTTGAAAATCCCAACACTTTTGCCCAGTTCTGGCCTTTCGGGCTATTTCTTGAGTTCTACAACTTCGATTGGGCCGATCTCGAATTTGTTGGAAAGCATGGTTCGAATGAGACCATCCCAAAGAGCCATCTATCCATTTCTATGTGTTATATGATCTAAAATATTATCGTAAACTATTTACGATGCATTTTAAATCTGTTTGCATCACATGCATTAATCCCATATAGCATTCTACTAATGCTGAAGGCGCAAACATTTTGCTACATTATTAAATCTCATTTAATATCAAATACTTATGCGACCCTATTAAACCCTATTTAATATCGATCGCCTTAATGTCACAAACTCTTTGTGACTTCAATTATCATCGTGCACCCGAGTGCACTCCTCCTAAATTCTTCCTATTACTAAGACGCAAACCGAACTCGATGTGAGACCCTACAGCCTGACCCTACTACAGGTTGGGGCTTGAAGCCCCTAGACGACAGTAACCACGAGCATCAGGTGTCGTCCCTGTTTCAGCATCATAATTACATGATTGACCCATCGACAAAGGTATCGTCGGGATCACTCTGTCTGTGACAGTGATGAAAACCGCAGTTTTAGTCCCTTCTTCATAACTATGTCCCTGTATGGCCTAGGGTATGGTAAACCATCAACCTTACTAGCCAGCATCGGTCAGCATACTTCGGTCTTTGTTATATACATGCTGTACATCTTACAACGTACCCCTGCCAAGGTTTAGCACAAAGAACTGTACTGAGCCTGTGACATTAACTTCCTTTTAACGGAAGAGACGAATCCCATCTTAGTAATTTACTTACCTCGTATGCTTTAGGTGTCACCCAACCTAAGACCTTTCAGTAGGCCTGGCCTTGAGGCTAGATCATAGATCTAAGTGATACTATTCACGCACAGGTTCGTACAAAGACTTCAGGTGTTAAGGACCCACTTGCCTATCATCACTATAAAGTTATTAATGACAGTTTAGTTAAAGTTTAACCATTTAATAACTCTTTAATGGGTCGTTCAGTGGACTCATTCTCTAATGATCACCTGTGCCTTGTCTCCGACTTCGCCAGGTCGAATGACTATGAGATCATTATTACCCTTTAGGGTAAGACAACGACACAATGGTCTGTCTGATGTGTCGATATCCTTTTCTCGACACATCTATGACCATGAATGTTATAGACTTAAGTTCCTATCGATCATTCACTTCCCATAATCGAGATCTACATCTAAATATGTAATGACCTCACTATAAGTCTAAGGAAATTATCCAACTATATAATTCATTGAATTTATACTAGGATAATTAGTACCATTTATATATTGAACAAGATGTTTCTTAGGATAAATGGCCTCAAGGGCATATATCATCCTACAAAGATAACTCGTGGTGAGTCCCATCTGTCTAGCTTGTTAGGATCGATAAGACACCCTAGATGGGGTAAATAGAGTGAATGCGAAATTAAAAATATTTAACGATGCAAGCACGTTCAATTATATGATTTACAGAAATAATCACAGGTAGTCAAAAGATATGCAGAAAATGGTAATCAACCAATCATAGAGAACCAAGATGTACCATGGTTCGGTCGAACCTCGACCTACTCCAGCAACCCCCCAAGATCTGCTCTTTAATTAATCAGTTTCTCCACGCCTACAGACACTATGAACTCGCAACTCCCTTTGCTCCATGCCCAATAGCTCTCTAGACTCGCAATGCCCTTTGCTAAACTGAACTAACCAAACAAGCTAGACCATGTCTCGATCATATCATATGCATCGAGAATCCCCTACACTACAATAAGTAGCTTGCATAAAAAGTTTGTAAAAATAAGATTTACAAAGATTAAAGCAACTCTCAAAAGATAAATATAAGTTTAGAATGCTTAGATTGAGATGTCGCGATGTCTTCGTCCTTCTGCACATGCACAGCTTCCCAATTGCTCTGGCAGTTCGTCATTTGGATGCATGTGCAAAGAGTTGTCTTTGTTCCAAGTTTGATCGTCGTATCGTCTCCTTCATTAGCTATGAAGAGCCCTCTGGATTTTTGCTTTAGATCTTCAGTTTATCTGTCTCAAGTTGTCGGGCAAGTCGTTAGGAACACGTAGGAGAAGACGGCTCGTCGTTTCGACGTCTCTAGCTCTTGGAATTGGCAAAATACCCTATGTATATACATTGACTTATATATGGTAGAGTCATATAGGGTTTGGAACTCTAAAACGGGTCAAAACCCGCTCAAAACGCATCCAGACCCTAGATCCAAGTCGGCAGTAATCCTGGTCGACGGATCAGCCTTCGAAATGCGGGATTGGCTGATGTGATGATACGTGTCCAAGAGATTTGCTCAAATCCAAAAACCATACATATTTCAGCCGTATTTGGGTGTATTTTGACCTCTGAAAAATCCATAAATTCCTCAAAAACTCACCACAATTCTAAGAGCTCATTCTTCACCTTGTAGAATTTTATCAGGCCTTTTTCTACTATAGATCAAATTCCCTTTATAACAACTCCATTTCTTCACGTATTTCTCCAGTATACGTGACATTTCATGTGCCAAAAAATTCCTAAATTCTCCATAAAATTCCTGAGAGTTCCTTGATATACTCTTCACTGTTTTGAAGAGTTTAACTTCATTTTGTTGATGTTTGCTTTGACATCCCCTTGCAAGTACCCAATTTTCCTTCGTATTCAATGGTATTACTCCGTATTTCTTTGCATAATCAACTCCATCATGAGTATTGTCTCTACCATCATATTTAATAGTCTTCGTAGCTTTGTAATAACCTGAAATACACTTAACAAACACATTAAAACAGTTCACACAGGTTTGTTATTATCAAACAAGAAATCATCGACAACGATGTTTCCAACAATATCCCCCTTTCGATGATGACATACCTCGATTACGAATTGATCATATAAATCTCATAATCTTGTCATCGTGCTTGTGTATGTGAAGTGTGATCATGCAAGTCAATGGGATATAATAAATTATACAATTATGAAGCTCTTACTTTTGACATGCTTCCCCTATTTGAATACTCTATATTAACATGCAACCAATTACTTCAACATCCATGATGGTGGTTCAAATCTTATAAATTTCTCTCCCTTTGTTATCATCAAAGTTCACAAAAGATTATATTTCATATGCTTATAGAAAATAAAGCATTATAAAACATGGCATATGAATCCATTAAGACCATCACGAGTAGTTAATCAATATTCAATAATTTAGAACTTGGATTATAAACATCTACATGCTCGTGTGTGATGATTAAAAGTTAAGTTCGTAGGGAGTTGACTTCATGAATTCAACCTTTACATAGCAAAATTTTCCATATGTATAAATTTCAAAGATCGAATTCCCCCACTTCATGAAACATGAATTCAAGTTATCAACACCCATACATAGCCTATAAGGACTTTTAAACGAGGGGTGGCATTACTTGACGGATAAAACATCAACGCTAATAAATAAGAATTGCATAGCTAATTTGAATGTCTATGGGTTGAGACTTAGCCAAGAACTGTATCCATTTTACATACAAGCTCTTTATATATAATTTTTATTTCTTTGCACAATTATTTTTCTTTTCTTTTTCATGAGCATCAATTTTTTTCTTGGCTAGACTCATCGTATCCCATTAAGATATAAACATATAATTATCCACCTTCATACACTTTTAACATATTCATGAAAAGCAATTCCAAATGAATAATAACATTTAATCCGTGAAAGTGTGATAGAAGATGTAAAAATCTAGTTTTTCATTATTGAACATGTCTCAACTAAACATCAAGTCTATTATGCATGCTTAGAGAAGAAAATAATACTAGAAATCTATGTGAATAGGAATTTCATCAATATTTTCCTTTTAAATCAAACAAAGAAAAAAATATATTCAATAAGATCATCTTTTAATGAATTTTTCTTTTCCAATTGTTTTTTATAAGAATCTAAACATGCTAAGCAAAAGAAGCATAAACTTAAGGAAACGAAAATCAATCTAAAAGAAATATAAAAATGAAAAACACAAAATTTTTTATCATATGAAGGTAATTAATACTTTAAAATCATGCAAGAAATCATGCCTTCGCGTCGTCAACTTGGTCAAGGAACTTCATTTAATTTGACATTGAAATCCAAGTTCCTCGCCCAACCATCTTTCCTTCTTACTTGGAAGATGAAATGTGTGGCCTATTCGCCAACATAGGTCCACCATCGTTCTTGAATGTGCCCTTAGGAACCCAAACCTGCCTGAACTTTAAATACTTGTTCCTATTCCAACGATAATTAAAAGTGTGTCCATATTTTCCACAACACATGCATCTTGCAACAACAATTTTACCTTTGTTAGAGTCATTATTCTTATGCACATATTTCACTTTGGCAACATTCAAATTTGCATGCATAACGTTCTTTCCATTAGCAACATTCAAGTTCTTATGCACAACATTATTAAATCTAAGTCCTTTTCTATTGTTTGCATACACTTGATTATTTAATAATATATTCACTGATTTTTCACTTATAACAAACTTTTTCATGAAATTTTCCAATTCATGAACTTTGGATTTAAAATAAAGCTCATCAACAAGCATTGAACAACGTGAGATAAAAACATCATCTTTCTTTTTCAATTCAACATTCAAAGCATCAACATTAACTTTAAGCTCATCTCATTCAATTTTAATGTCATGCAATTCTTTTTCAGATTTAGACCTATTATCACAATCAAGTTTTTTTCAAGCACTTGTTCTTCTAAAGCTAAGTAGTTTTGACATTCTTTATTAAGCAATGAATTTCTTTCAGATCTAAGTTTCTTAGCTTTAGCAATTAACCTTTCAATTTCATTAGATAAGAAATTATTCTATTTAAGCATGGCATCACACATCTTGACTAAATCACCATAAGACGGTTGAGTTACCTCATCATTAGATTCTTCTCCACTTGAATCATTGTATGCCATCAAACATAGATCAACTACATGGTTTTGATCATCCACGTTGTCATCATCCCATGTAGGCATCAAAGCTTTCTTATTCTCATCCTTTTCTTTGCCCTTTGCCACCAATGGACACTCCACTTTGATGTGTCCAGATTCCTTGCAATTATGGCAAATAAGTTCCTTATTAGAACTAGGAGTTTCTTTAGACATAGAAGCGACACTTTTATTTACAAGAACTTTTCCTCCCTTTCGATTCTTCTTATTGCGTAGCCTATTTCTATCACTTGAGGCATAATTCTCGAAAGGTTGCTGATCGCTCCTTATTTTACATTTTTTCTGCATGTTTTCATGACGTTTCAATCGCCCTTATTACGTTTTCCACGATTATTCGACGATATCGCGTTGCTTTTCACTATTTCTTGTTTTTGTCGTATTTCAAGAGATATGGAGCAATTTGGAACAAAAATGAGGTCAAAGGATTTTCGCGCACTTCGGAGTGTCGCCCACGGCTTATTTAAGGAGTTATCAGCGATAGAGGATGAGCAGAAGAAGAAGAAATTCTTTAGAACCAATGAGGAGGCGAGGAGGAGAAGAAAGGAGCCAAGATACAGCCCACTCGGCCGAGTAGACTGCTCACTCGACCGAGTCAGAAGTAGTATACGCACATCAAATTTTTAGCGTTCACTCGGCCGAGCAAAGGAAGTCCACTCGGCCGAGTGAGAAAGCTACTTGCCCGAGTGGTACAGAGAATTCGTCCAGAGAAGCTGCCAACTTACTGGAATTTCTGAGGAAGCCCACTCGGCCAAGCATGATTGCTCACTCGGCCGAGTGAAGAATCTCACTCGGCCGAGTCAATCAGAGCAACAGACCCCAAAACCCCCACACTCTCTGTTATTTTACTGGGTCTGTCACTCGGCCGAGTGACAAGGGTCACTCGGCCGAGTGACCCTCTCCGACTACTGCCAGGATTGAGAATTCTAGGCTGTGCCGTGCAGTTTGGTCACGATTTTTTTGGAGGATTTTAGCTTGTATTTTAGCCTAGTTTTAACCCTTGTTTAAGGAGAGACTTCTATTATTTTTTGATGGCTATTCTTTTGTGAAATCTCAGCTGGAGATCGTAGGCGACAACATTGGTTTGTTCTTTCTTGTTAATAAACTCATTTTTATGAATTGTCTCTTCTTTGCAATGAATTGTGCCATGATTATATTTGTTATTTCTGAGATTTTCATGATGATTAGTGTGTAGTTCCGTCGTTCTAGGGCATGGGGATGAACCCTATGGACCCGGTCTTTTGAATTGTGATGAACGAATATAATTGTTGCTAGAATTGATAAAGATTAGGTTTTGATTGATTTATTACGAGCGGCTAGGAATTTCTATCATTGGGATTTGCAAGAGATTGGATCCCAATTTATTGGAAGGCCTAGACATTCGACTTAGTTTATAATCAAAATTCTCTAGATTTGGTTTGCAAGAGATTGGACCAAAGCTAGGATTTTTATTATGAATCTATACTAATATTCGTTTGCAAGAGATTGGACGAATATGAATTATCATAACCTAGGTCGTAGCTCGAGTTTGCACGAGAGTGGGCTCGAGTTGCGATTGGACGATGATTTCGATCTTCACGCTAGTAGCTTAGGTTCGAGTTTGCACAAGAGTGTGCTCTAATCTAGGTTGCTATAGACCGGCAATAGCGCGAGAGCGTGAGCTTGGTTCTACATTAAGTTGCGACTAGTTCACCTATATTCAAGCTTTGCAATATTTGTATTCATAATTCACAAGGATATGAGACGGTCCGTAGTGGGGATTTCCTATCCTTAGAAGCTTTTATTATATTGATATTTACTTGCTATTGAACGATTGTGACATTGCCACCAAAACTATTCTTGTTCTCTTGATAGCTAGGTAATCAAAGTAGGATACTGTCAATTCTCCTCCCTGAGTTCGATACCCGCTCGCCACTACGCCGTGCGCTTGCGGTAAAACTACAGTCGTTTTCCGGGTGTATATCCGGGTGCGATCAAGTTTTTGGCGCCGTTGCCGGGGAGGCGACGATATTTTATTTTATTACTTAGTTGTTTCTTTTTTATTTTATTACTTAGTTGTTTCGTTTTTATTATATTATTTTTATCTTTTTATATCCTCTATTGTGCCAACGATTCCCTCGAGACTCTATTTTTCTGTGCATGCACACGAGATCGACGGAGCATCAAGAAGATCTATTATTTGATCCAGAGATCGAGCGTATGACAAGGAAGCTTAGAGCTGAGAAGAGACTTGCTATAAAGGACAATCATATGAACCGGCGGGAGACACCGGAAGAATTAGTGACATGCATAGCTAGACTTGTTTCTATCAGAGATAGGCTACGGCCTAAGACTACTTCTACTACTTCATCCATTGCGATGCTGGAGTTGGCGACGGATAAGAACTTCGAGCTTAAAACGGGACTTGTGGTTCTAATGCAACAAGACCCATTTCATGGGAACTCCCATGAGAATCCACACTACCACCTCCAGTTGTTCTTGTCCAAGTGCGCCACTTTTTAGATGCTCGGTGTACCGGCCGACGCCATCTGACTGCGCCGCTTCCCATTCACCCTTAGGGACAAAGCATTATATTGGTTGAGAACGCAAGAGGAGGGGATATTTACTACATGGGATGAGTTGGCAAGTGCCTTAATTGATAAATTCTACCCACCATCCAAGACAGTCAAGATAAGGAGCACGCTCATGTCCTTCAAGCAAGGACCACATGAAACTGTATTTGAGGCATGTGAGCGCTTTAAAGATCTCCAACACCAATGCCCCAACCATAGCATTGAAGCATAGGAGCTTGTACATAGCTTTTACAATGGACTACAACCAGGCACCAAGCAAATCATCGATGCAACCGCTAATGGAGCCATATTATCTAAGACACCGGATGAAGCTACAGCCCTACTAGAGGAGATGGCCTCTAACAACCAATAATTGGGCGATGAGAGAGGACATTCTTCATCCTCCTTGAAGCCAACAAGAATTTATGAGGCAAAGGCCGCATCGGAGCTATCTACGGAGTTTGATTCTCTCCACAAGGTAGTGAAGAGATTGGAGAGGTTGATTACTGAGTCGCATGGGACTCCCACCGTTTCTACACCGAGGGAGGATTGAGCGATTGGCAAGACCAATCTCAAGTTATGTTCGTTGGAGGAGAGCAAGGTGAAGGAGCTATAGTGCATGTCTAATATGTTGCGGGAAACACCGGTTATTGGGTAAACCCGGCCACGAGAAATCATCCGGGCTTTTCATATGCTAATAATGATGGAGCTTTGAACCCACCACCACCGCAACAACCTCAAGCTCGGCCTCCACCACAACCTCAATATCAACCAAGGGGGACACCACAACAAAGCTTCCCGCCTAGGCAACAAGCGGGACCATATAGGCCGCCGGGTTATAATCAAGGGTGGAGAGCACCTAATCCACCATATGCACCACCGAGGTCTGACCATGAAGCAAGGGTCAAAGAATTTATGGCGGAGCAAAAAAATTGAATGCTAGATTGACCGTCCAACAAGACTCTCTTAATACCTTCGTGGCGCAATTATCAGAGCAACTAGCATTGCTCAAAAAAATACTCAATAATTGCCGGCTCAACCGGAGCCAAACCCAGGGAGCAATACCGGCCATATCAAAGCTGTAGTGGCGGTAACTACTAGGGGAAGAAAGGACACTACTCCCATCATGGTCCAAACCAAGGAGCATGTGGAAGAAATTTTGGATGACAAGGAGCTGGCTATTAAGGAGGAGTGCCCAAAAGAGGCAAAGGACGGTGAAAATTTTGAAATTATGAAGCCACATGAGGAGCGCACCTATATGCCACCGGTGTCCTTCCCACAAAGGTTGGCAAGAGCAAAGATTGAGAAGCGGCTAGCCAAATTTCTTGAGTACTTGCTAGGAGTGAGCCTCAATATCTCTTTCTTGGACGCCATTGTAGAGATCCCGTCATATGCCAAGTTCCTAAAAGACTTAATTTCGGGGAAAAAGAGAAAGGAGAAGATAATGCTTGCAGAGTAAGCTACATGGTTCATCCGGAAGGAGAAGGAGCCTACAAAATTCAAAGATCCCGGAAGCTTTTGCATTCCTTGCACGCATGGAGAAGTCCCACTACAAAAAGCCTTGGTAGATTTGGGAGCAAGCGTGAGCCTAATGCCCCTAACTATGTTTAAGAAATTGAATACGGGGACCGACTTGAAGCCGACGGATATGAGAATACAACTAGCGAAACGGTCGGGTTACTAGGCCGGTGGGAATTGCGAAGAACATACCACTCCAAGTACCTGAAGGAATTTGCTTGCCGTGTGACTTCGTAATTATGGACATCAAGGAGGAGAGCGATACATCGCTAATTCTTGGACGCCCCTTCTTAGCCACCGCCGGCGTGATAGTTGACGTGAGAGAGGGTACCTTGTCTTTGAATTTCAGAAACATAGAGGTGGAGCTTCATATCCCTAAGGAAATGAAGCACATGCCTTGGACGGAGGAAGTCGATTATGTGGACCTCTATGATGAGGTCATCGATGATGCTATGCCGTATGCTATCGACGCCTTACACAATGATGTCCTTGAAGAAGGCCAATCTTCTATGGATGGAGAAAAGTTGGAAGACCCGCCGGACCATTCTTTGGTTGATGACAAAGACGACGCTGATGTCGTAAGAATTAGAGAGCTATGCAATCTCTCCATAGCAAACAATTCGAAGAAAACTCCGCCGGATAAGAAATTGGTGTCACCGACAAAGAAGAAAAAGAACGGTACAAGCTTGGGGGACTCATCCCCCACTACCACCCATAACGAGGGGGAGCCGAGGAATGCCTACAAAGAACAACAATTAAATCCTAGTGGTCTTCCTGGCAAATTCGACGCGCGCATCTCACATGCACTGAATATCGAGCACTAAACGAATATCTTAAGGGGTCGACCCAAGACCTTAAACGAGCGCTTGTCAGGAGGCAACCCGACGGTTTCATCTTAATTGAATTTTTCATTTTATTTTTGTTTTAGATCTTTCTTAGTGTTTAGAGTCAAGAGTCAATAAAAATCGTGACAACGAGATCTATTTTTCATGACAGGAGATGGAGAACGAAGAACCATTTAGATGAAGGATGACCATGGCCAAGGAGAGCGCTCCAGGAACGTGCTCAGGCCTCAGGGGGAGGAAGAAACTGACAGAGAGACGAAAAACAGAAAGTGGTGCAAAAACAGAGAGTCAGTGCAGAAAACAGCAAGCTACTCGACCGAGTGCACTTATTACTCGGCTGAGTGAAGACTCTACTCGGCCGAGTAGGGTAATGATCAGGGAAGATCCTACAGACCACTCTCTGTTATTTTCTATGATTTATATGCCACTCAGTCGAGTGACTATGTTACTCGGCCGAGTGAATATGATACCCTCTACGCTTTATAATCACTGAGTGGCCTTGCCACTCGGCCGAGTGGAACTTGTACACTCGACCGAGTGGAAAAAGCTACTCGGCCGAGTTGTAACTCTAGGGAGATTTCAAAAAAATTTAAACGATGAGCCACTCGGTCGAGTGAACGCGTCACTCGGCCGAGTGACCCATACTTTATAGGCTAGCACATATGGGCTCGAATCCTAAGCGCTCAAAATTCCCAAATCAACCCGAGACTCTTCGTTTTCCCCTTCGACTTGCCTGAACCACTTCACCATTCGCCCGAGCACCCCGACGGCCAGCCAGTTGTCGCCACCCTGCCGCCGTCCATGCTACCACCGTCGCCGCCTGCGCTGCCTTCCCCGCCGTCGCTTCTCCTCCATTAAGCCCCATTTCGCCTCTTTTTCTCCATCTCTCCGATCCGTAAGCCCATTAAGCCCCATATCGAAATTAATTCGCATATATATCTATCATTCCCTATCTTCCCCAATATATATTGATATTCATTGCTGATTTGTTTATTTGTGTTTCAGGCTAGCTTGGGAGAGCTTGGGGAGATTCGGGACGCCATGTAGCTTCGCGGAGGAGGTGATTCTTCGCACGCTTCCACTATTTGCTCTCGTGTTATGCTCGGGTACACTCGTTCCTTATTTTTAGCACTTCGCATTTTTCCTTGGTGGGCACGCTTCACGGGCTTCATGCCCCCACATACTAGGTCACGCACACGGGCGTCTGCTTCCAAGCAGAAGAGGTCCATCGATCCTTGATCCTCTTCCGCTAGTGCAGACTCCCCTCCACCTAGCCCGCCACCACCCACACTTCCTCCTCCTACCGAGCCCATTCCACCATAGGCACAGCCCGCCCCTGCCATCGATGCGATGGGGATTACGTTCAGAGACGACGCACACCGTGCCAGATTTGAGCGTATCTCCCATCGCTCGATCGTACCATCTAGGTTTGTGCACCTTGCTGATTTAGAGCACCTAGGGGTACTAGAGGGGCTGCTCCAGTTGTATGGCAACGTGGGGTGGCATGATTTATTGTCGGTGTCGGCGGACACTTACATCCGCCCGACACTAGAGGTCCTTAGTTCTATTGCCAGGACCCCTGGGGGATGCTCCTTTAGATTGATGGATCAGGAGTGCGAGATCACTCTCGACATGCTCCGAGTATTCTTCCAGTGGCCCGCTGTCTCGGACCCAGACCGAGCCTACAGTCCCACGCACATCCCACCCCCGTCATTCGACACACACGCTTTTTGGACACGTATCACGGGATCGCCTCTCGCCTTTGACCCTAGTCGGGCCAAGGCCTCCGCTATCCTCCACCCATGCCTCCTCATTGCACATCGCCTTATGGTGACTACCTTTCTAGCGAGGCATGAGCCGGGGACGTTGTCGATGCCAGAGCTCTACATGCTCTATGCGATGACACGATCGATAGTCTTCGAGAGAAGTAGCGACGTTTTGGTCCCCACCGTCGAGATCGATATTGCCAGTTGGTACATCAACCGCATCATTATATCTGTCGGTGCTAGGACGCCTGTCTGTTGCGGCAGTCTGAGTACCCTCCTGGCCCTTTTGTGAGGAGTTGACCTCCCCGTTGGCTTGCTTCGACCGTCGGGCCCCACTTCACTCTCCATAGATGTTATGGCCCAGATGAGGATGCTACGTCCTCATGGTCAGCACCACTAGGTGTGGCTGTACGGTCTTTTTGGTGCTGACTACATGGTTCTCCCGAGCCCTGCTCGGACACATATTGGACCTGTGGGCGGGGAGTGGATTCTAGCAATGGATCTCCTCATCCATGCCGTGTACGTGCTAGAGCCCAAGGGTGCTCAGCAGGAGCCCCTCCTTCCACCCCAGGCCCCTGTGATACCTCAGCCTGTACCAAACATGTCTGCACCTCCCGACACCTCTGTCCACACTTCTGTTAGAGTCGGGAGTACACTAGTTGAGTCCAACCACATCACCACCACCACCACTGTGCCGATGTCCATAGATCCTATTTCTGCTGTGAGCCCCGAGTGACCCACCACCATTATTAAGAGCGACGAGTCCTCTTTTACTTCTGTGGTGGAGACCCTTTCCACATTATCGTTCTCGACCGCTGGGGAGTCTTTTTCTGCACACTTCACGGCCTTCCCAGCTGTCGACACTTTGGTCTCCACTACTACAGTCTTTACTGAGAGTGTCATGACGTCTGTCCCCATGTCTGTGTCACTGACCTCTCTGCTCTCATCGCCCTCTGTCACCACTTCAGCTTCTGCTGCTGCTCCTTCCTCTTCTACCATTCCCGCATCTCAGCCTCCCACAGAGGCCGTGCGAGACAGCTCCGTTCCTCACCAGTACGAGCCTCTGCTCCACCTCCCCCTGACACCCTAGTTCAGCACATCCGTGCTCCAGTTAATGGGCTTAGAGGAGATTTCCGGGCTCTCTCCACTACCATCAGTGCTGTCCAGTCCCGCATCGCCTTACTTCCTGGTATTCATGCTTACCTGAACCAGATTCTTGCGCGACTGCCATAGCCGACACATACCCCCACCCAGCAGCCTCCACGACCACTACCTCCACCACAGACGGTGCTGGTGCACCACCACTCACCTAGGCACACATTGGATGCCTCCCATACTTTTGATGCTGCTATACTGGATATTTTTAGCCTACCAATTTTGCACCCCTCCTCCACACACGTTCTGGTCACTTTTTGCGCATATCTATCTATATCATTCTGGTAGAGAGGGGGTATTTTTGGGGACACTCATATTACGCCATTTTGATCTCTGCATGCATCATTTGCATACCCATCTCATTTTTCTCATTTATTTTCATCTTGCACGCATCCTCACCCACCCCACCCATATTTTGTCTCTCAGTGTGCCACACTTTGCACATTGAGGACACTGTGCAGTTTAGCTTGGGGGAGTGAGTTTCTCACGCACTTTTTATTTTTCTTCGCCCTTTATTTTATTATCTTCTCACTTTTCTTAGTTTTTACACTTATTTTCACCCACTTTTTCATTTTTTCTCATGCATCACGTTTTTCTTACTTTTTGTGTGTACTGCATATGTACAGTAGTTTTTATTTATCCTTATTTCTTTTACCTTTTTTGCTAGAGATGAATTTTCTGTGATGACGATGAAATGGTACTAGCTTATCTCTGTATGCATGTTATCTTGTTATGCCATCATTTTTATTTCAGATATCATATGACATGCTTGCTATGCATTTGAGATAGTAACCCGCACTTTCATGTATGAATATGGATGAAATTCTTCTATTAGCTGAGTCTGATAATTTGTATGTATACTCTTTGTAGAAAACACGTCAAGCTTCACACATTGATTGCTTAAATTTGGAGTACTGCTTTCTTGTCTTATATCACTTCTTATTGCATGAAAATTGTACGCTTCACTTTCAGGTTGATTGGATGTATGTTATGTTGATATAACTGGATTAGTTTACTTTCTTAGATCAAACTGAATAGATTACATTACTCTGCTGAAAGTTGTCGTGCACATTCTATAGAGTGAACCGAGTGTTACATATATTTCTTTTTCCACATATCTTGAGCATTATTTCTATACTGAAAATCATTGGTGAAACACCCTTTAGCGAATCTTATATTAGCATATTCCCCAGCTATAAAAGATCCATGCTCGAATACCCCAAAATCAAAAAAAATAAAAATTCATGTATATCTCTCTATCTTTTGATTTGGGATCACAGTTGTATATATTTTTATGGAAAAAAAGAAAAAAAGAGAAAAGAAAATAGAAAAGAAGTATATATATGATCCCATTTTATCTTTCTCTCTTTCTTCCCTCTTTTATTTACTTGGAGATTCAAAAATGGGAAAAAGTCTTATTGATAAATTTGATGCCACCACGCTTATAATAAGCTTGGGGGAAGGGATCCAATGAGATATGAGAGAGTGACTACTTGTTTGTGCATGACAACCTAAGCTATGTAATTTTCTATACTCGGCGAGATTACTAAAAGTTTTATGCATCTCATGAAACCCACTCCTTTCTATTCTTATTGCTTCATATTGTGTGATACTTTTTATACTCCAAAAGAAAGCGATCAATTGAAAAGTGTTTGGTCTATAATTATGTATATCACTTTAGATGCTTCTGACGATGCTAATTCTATAACTATTCCATATTTCATACTAATGTGATATTCTTGGGTTTATATGTTGAATGCATCCTTATATCATGATATCGAGATAAAAATCTTTGGCATGTTTTTATTCACAGTATGCTATTTGAGTAAGAGAATCACGTCCTGAGAAAATGATCTAGCACCTCCCTCTTTGTTTTATTTTCTATCTTCTTTTTCCTTTTCCTTATTTTTACCCGTCGGGTTTGCCTTTTACTCATCTTCCTCAAGGACGCGTAAGAGGTAAGCTTGGGGGATTTTGTTCGCTCCTTATTTTACATTTTTTTGCATGTTTTCATAACGTTTCGATCGCCCATATTGCGTTTTCCACGATTACTCGACGATATCACGTTGCTTTTCACTATTTCTTGTTTTTGTCGTATTTCAGGAGATATGGAGCGATTTGGAACGAAAATGAGATCAAAGGATTTTTGCGCACTTCGGAGTGTCGCCCACGGCTTATTTGAGGAGTTATCAACGATAGAGGATGAGCGGAAGAAGAAGAAATTCCATAGAACCAACAAGGAGGCGAGGAGGAGAAGAAAGGAGCCAAGATACAGCCCACTCGGCCGAGTAGACTGCTCACTCAGCAGAGTCAGAAGCTGTACTCGGTCGAGTGAAACAGATACGCACAGTAAATTTTTAGCGTTCACTCGGCCGAGCAAAGGAAGTCCACTCGGCTGAGTGAGAAAGCTCACTCGCCCGAGTGGTACAGAGAATTCGTCCAGAGAAGCTGCCAACTTACTGGAATTTCTGAGGAAGCCCACTCGGCCGAGCATGATTGCTCACTCAGTCGAGTGAAGAAGCTCACTCGGCTGAGTCAGTCGGAGCGACAGACCCCTGAAACCCCCAAACTCTCTGTTATTTTATTTGGTCTGTCACTCGGCTGAGTGACAAGGGTTACTCGGCCGAGTGACCCTCTCCGACTGCTGCAGGATTGCGAATTCTGGGCTGCGCAGGGGCAGTTTGGTCACGATTTTTTGGACGATTTTAGCTTGTATTTAAGCCTAGTTTTAACCCTAGTTTTAGGAGAGACTTCTATTATTTTTTGACGGCTATTCTTTCGTGAAATCTCAGTTGGAGATCGTAGGCGACAATATTGGTTTGTTCTTTCTTGTTAATAAACTCATTTTTATGATTGTCTCTTCTTTGCAATGAATTGTGCCATGATTATATTTGTTATTTCTGAGATTTTCATGATGATTAGTGAGTAGTTCCGTCATTCTAGGGCATGGGGATGAACCCTATGGACCCGATCTTTTGAATTGTGATGAATGAATAGAATTGTTGCTAGAATTGATAAAGGTTAGGTTTTGATTGATTTATTGCGAGCGGCTAGAAATTTCTATCGATTGGGATTTGCAAGAGATTGGATCCCAATTGATTGGAAGGTCTAGACATTCGACTTAGTTTATAATCAAAATTCTCTAGATTTGGTTTACAAGAGATTGGACCAAAGCTAGGATTTTTATTATAAATCTATACTAATATTCGTTTGCAAGAGATTAGACGAATACGAACTATCATAACCTAGGTCGTAGCTCGAGTTTGCACGAGAGTGGGCTCGAGTTGCGATTGGACGATGATGTCGATCTTCACACTAGTAGCTTAGGTTAGAGTTTGCACGAGAGTGGGCTCTGATCTAGGTTGCTATAGACCGGCAATAGCGCGAGAGCGTGAGCTTGGTTCTACATTAAGTTGCGACTAGTTCACCTATATTCAAGCTTTGCAACATTTGTATTCATAATTCACAAGGATAAGAGACGGTCCGTAGTGGGGATTTCCTATCCCTAGATGCTTTTATTATATTGATATTTACTTGCTATTGAACGATTATGACATTGCCACCAAAACTATTCTTGTTCTCTTGATAGCTAGGTAATCAAAGTAGGATACTTTCAATTGTCCTCCTTGAGTTTGATACCAGCTTCCCACTACGCCATGCACTTGCGGTAAAACTACATTCGTTTTCTGGGTGTATATCTAGGTGCGATCAGTTGCTCGCTTCCATATGTCATCTCTAAGGTCCTCCATATTTCCTGCGCAGACAAGCAATGCGAAATAAAGTCAAATACATTTCTATTTAGGCCGCAATATAAAATATTCATTGCTTGAGTATTTAAAACACATGATTTCTTTTCATCTAAACTCCAATTATTTTTAGGCTTATAAATTTCAATATAACCAGTTTCAATGAGATACCAGTATCGAAATCCTCAGATAGAATATAAACTTTCATCCTTGCCTTACAATAATTAAAATCATGTCCAGAAAATATATGAAGACTATTATTACCTTCATCGACATCATGTGAAATATTCATGGCTGTGTGTGCTTGCAATCCTAACAGAGAGAGATATATATATCAAACTTGGCTCCGATACCACTTGTTAGGATCGATAAGGCACCCTAGAGGGAGGTAAATAGGGTGAGTGTGGAATTAAAAATATTTAACGATGCAAGCACGTTCATTTATATGATTTACAGAAATAATCACAGGCAGTCAAAAGATATACAGAAAGTAGCAATCAACCAATCATAGATGAAACCAAGATGTACCATGGTTCGGTCAAACCTCGACCTACTCCAGCAACCCCCAAGATCTGCTCTTTGATTATCAGTTTCTCCATGCCTACAAGACACTATGAACTCGCAACTCCCTTTTCTCCACACCAAATAGCTCTCTAGACTCGCAACTCCCTTTGTTAAATTGAACTAACTAAACAAGCTAGACCATGTCTTGATCATATCACTTGCATCGAGAATCCCCCAAACTACAACAAGTAGCTTGCACATAAAGCTTGTAAAAATAAGATTTACAAAGATCAAAGCAACTCTCAAAAGATAATTGAGTTTAGAAAGCTCAGATTGAAATGTCGCAATGTCCTCGTCCTTCTGCATGTGTACATCTTTCCAATGGCTCTGGCAGTTCATCGTTTGGATGCATGTACAAAAGTTGTCTTTGTTCCAAGTTTGATCGTCATATCGTCTCCTTCATTAGCTATGAAGAGCCCCCTGGATTTTTGCTTCAGCTCTTCAGTTTATTTGTCTCAAGTTGTCGGGCAAGTTGTCAGGAACACGTAGGAGAAGACGGCTCGTTGTTTCGACGTCTCTGGCTCTTGGAATTGGCAAAATACCCTAGGTATATACATTGACTTATATATATGGCAGAGTCAAATAGGGTTTGGAACTCTAAAATGGGTCAAACCCTAGATCCAAGTCGACAACAATCCTGGTCGTCGGATCAGCCTTCAAAATGTGGGATTGGCTGAGGTGATGACATGTGTCCAAGAGATTTGCTCAAATCCAAAAACCATGCTTATTTCAGCCGTATGTGATTGTATTTTGACCTCTAAAAAATTTGTAAATTCCTGAAAAAAATTGCCAAAATTCTAAGAGCCCATTCTTCACCTTGTAGAATTTTCTCGGACCTTTTGTTCTATTGTATCTCAAATTCCCTTTATAAGAACTCCGTTTCTTCACGTGTTTCACCAGTATACGTGACATTTCATGTGCCAAAAATTACTAAATTCACCATAAAATTCCTGAGAGTTCCTTGATATACTCTTTACTGTTTTGAAGAGTTTAACTTCATTTTGTTGCTGTTTGCTTTGACATCCCATTGCAAGTACTCAATTTTCCACCGTATTCAAGGGTATTACTCCGTATTTCTTTGCACAATCAACTCCATCATGAGTATTGTCTCCACCATCATATTTAATAGACTTCATAGCTTTGTAATAACCTGCAATATACGTAAAAAAACACATTAAAACAGTTCACACAGGTTTGTTATCATCAAACAAGAAAGCATAGACAATGATGTTTCCAACATAGTTTGGTGGGGCCTCACTACTGGTGGCCCCAGTCCAAAATGTCATCTGGAATGTCCCTTCATCTTCTGGCTTGATATTGCCTATTCGAGTTGAAACCAAGAGGTCAAAAGTGAAGAGACGAGGTGGCGAACCCAAAGAAAAGCTGACGCCAACCTTATCTTGTCGGTCTGACTCGCTTTAGGAATGATGAGTCTTTGGTGAAGGGTGGCACCTGGGTGAAAGCACCCTCATGATGGCATGCTGACGTGGCTGCCATCTCTCGAGAACCAAAGAAACATCGCTTTGTATATCCTTTCAGAACCCAAAGAGACTATCTTGGGTCTCGAGGAAATATCACTTAATGATGTGGTAGAGTTTGATTCACTAGTGGCAAAACATGCGGAAGTTGGCCAGTCATGGGGATTCAAACGGTCATGAACGTCTCCCATCGTTCTTTCTTGGGGCAAGTTAAAAAATAAAGGAAGCCAGCTGTTGTTCATACTTGAGATTATCGCTCTGCTTTTGTATTCTGAATTTTGGATTTTTCCTTCGAAAATCATGTCTAAGCACTATTCGTCGTTGCCTCTGGATGTTTTCGTTGGCGGATAGGGTAACCATCCCTTTGAGGGATGGGAGAGATTGATGTGGACTCCAAGCCTAGGAGGTTGGATAAGGTCGCATTTGCGACAGGGAGAGTGTTGACCCATTACCATGGTGCTTGGGTTATGCAACCTACTCCTCATCGACCCACCGTTCTCACTGAGCCGCATCATTTAGTGGTGGCTGAGCATCCTCTGGTGGTCCTCGTTAACTCGATTAACGAGATTGATTTCCACAGCTATGCCTTGGCTGAGTGCCTGACGATGAGAAAGGGAAAATAAAAGATAGACGAGGGCATAGCCCCTGAGCTGTAGTAGAAGAAGATCATGGTGGTAGCTCCCGTATAGGCTTCTGGCCCACCAACCCCTTAGGTGAGACATGCAGAGGCCTCCCAGCCTGATGGGGGCACAAGGTTTGATAGTGAGGCACTGAACTAGGAGATGGAACCCATATACAAGGCCGGGAGAAAGGGCTATCTTCCAGGGCTAGAGATTGAAGGGTTCGTCATGGCCCTCTAACACATAAGTCAGGTATGCTCCGTGGTAGCTGCTAGTTTTCATGCTTTAGCTCCAATCTAACTTTTCTTCCTTTGCTTAGGGTCAAGTAAAGTTGTGTTGCTACTTCCATAGACACTGACTTTGGAGGAACTGGACCCAATCTCTAACTAAGGACATTGCACTATTCAGGGAGCTATATGTTGAGGTTGGAGGTCTTCCAGGGGTCGACGACCTTCGCTCAAATGTCCTTTCCATGTATGGGGATCTTACCAAGGGTCGACGACCTTCGCTCAAATGTCCTTTCCATATAGGGGGAGCTTAGCTTGAGGGAAGAGCTCTAAAGGCTGAGGGAAGAAGAGCTGAAGGATGAGTCGAAACTGGTCTGCCTGAGGGACGTGGATCTGTTGGAGGCGAGGGCCTTATGGCAACGAGCTGAGGCGGAGAAGGAGGAGATGAAGATGAAAGCTACCTAGGTGGCCAGGGCCTACCGCATTGAGCCGGGGAAGACCGAATGTGACGGCCCGTTCCATCACTACACGTATTCCTGTATTTTTACTATCAAAATAATTTTAAATGATTTCAATTGGGTTTATATGATTTTTAAAAATAGTTTACATATGTGTATTCAATTTTTAAGTATATATTATCAAAAATAGTTTCAAAAATATTAAATAATATAGTTTTAATTTTAAGTATTAAAATGGTTATAAATAGTTTATATGAATTTTAAATACTTTTCTTTATAAATATCGTTGAAATCATTTTGTTAAATATTTTTCTATGTAAATGTTATCAAAATAGTTTCAAACTAATATAAATATGATTATATGATCTTTAAGTAATTTTTACGTATTTTTCTGAGGGCAGATCGACTCGAAACCCGCGAACCTGTGACCCGCCATTGATAGACGAGTTTTTCCTCAAAACTAATTTGATATAACACAAAATTTTAAACGAATATTATTTTCATGATCATCACGACGTTTTGAACTGGTGGTATATTTTGGAAATTTTTCGGAGACGTTTATTCCTAAGGGCAAAAACACAATTTTAAGAAAATGCTTAAGCTTAATTAGCTTAATTAACTTCGTAATCTATCCTAATCCCTACTGTTGTCTCAGATAAAGCTCTCAAAATTTGTAACGCAAGCGCACGGTGTAGCTGTAACGATATACAGATCGTCCACAAGGAGGCAGTTGTTGAGTACTAGTTTCTCCCTAAGTTTATTAGCTACGCGATCAAGATGTGGCTAGAAGAATGAATTATACGAGAATTATCAATTAGGAAAAGCTCTAGGACCTAGGTATCCCCACCATTGGATTAAAGCTATGATTAACTTATATTGACCGATGTTGAATTCATGGGACTCGGAAGAGGTCGTTTAACTTAAGGGCATTCTCCTAGCCACCACTTCTGTGATGCAATCATAGGATATTTCCTTATGTTATCCCTACCCCCACTCTCGTGATGCCATGATAGGAATATCTAACCCATATCGATACCAACTCCTGTTGTGTATCGATATGCGTTAGATGCAGTATGTCCGACGAATGTCCCCAATCTTCCTACATGCCACTATCGTAGATTTGGATTTGGATCTATGCTAGGAGGATTTTAATCCATGCCCGACTCCTGCCGTCACTTGGGTAGTATGGATCAATGTAAGGATTGAAAACCCACGATTAACATCGATTCCCACCGTCGACTAATCTATTTATCCGCAAAGGGGAAGATCAATTTGCATTGATAATAATTATCCTAGCATCTCCCCCATCACAAATTATTCAACAATTAACCAATAATTCATCAATCCATCACAAATTCCAATAGGTTCAACACATGGTCCTAGATGGGCGACTACTCATGATCTATTTATGAATACGCAATCAAAACAATGAATTGAATAGCCATGTCAATAAGAACAAGATGGAAATTTGCAATCAAACGATGCGGTCATTTCACTAAAGTGCATAAGTTGGGGACTTTTGTCTTCAGGCGATGTGACCGTATGGATTGGCAATGCAACCACGTCGTTTGGCATTCATATCTTTAGATTCCTTCTCGAAACAGTCGCGTTAAGCGGCCGTTTGGCTTCAGCAGCTCTCGATATGACGCGGTCGCCTCGTTCACCAAACAACCGACTCGATTTGGGTTTCCTTTTCTCAGCTCTTCAGCGATGCGACCGTTTAGATCTTCAGCATAACTGAATCGAATTGGATTTGTAGCTGCTTGGGGTTGTCCTTGTGATGCGACCACGTGGTTAAACCATGCGGTCACGTGTTACACTTTTATCTTCTTTTCCCCTTGATTTTGTTTCAGTTCCTCCTCGCTTCATCCTATCTCTTGTTTCTCCACTCTAGGGCCCAAAACTTCATGTTTTCTCCTGCAACACATGTGTGATACCTCAAAGTAAAAAGGAACTAAAGGGGGGAAAATAGAATGAGACCGGTAGTGAAATGGTATGAAATGTATATGAAATGAGTGTAAAATTTACATATACATAACACACATCAAAATCCCCCAAGCTAAAATCTTTCGTGTCCTCAAGGAAGATATGAAAGCATAAAGATTGGAGGCATGCAAGAAAACACACAAATGATGGCATGGAGTTTGAGAAATTCGTAATATCGAGCATATATACATGGGTTGAACAGAAATTTCAAATTCATTGGAATTAAACCCGTCGATTTCTTTTCTTCGATTAGAATATAATCCTAGGACATCATTTCTAGCTCGAATCGTCAAATGATATACTAAGCTATGGTTACGCTCAAGACATAGGATATTTCCTCTAACCCGTCCTAAGTTAAAGGAATAGGAATCAAAGATATGCGATGGTCGAGGAAGAGATAAGTATCGGATAATTGGTTAGTGGTCTCTTGCCATTGATTGCTCCATGTTTATTTCCACCTGAAAAAATTTAACAAACACATCAAAAATATTCACAAAAGTTTGTTATCATCAAACAAGAAATCAATTATCATTATATCCAACTATACATTGTATCCAACAATATCCCCCTTTTGATGATGACAAACCGCAATAAGATTTGATCAATAAGCTCTATAAGATGACATCGTGATATGTGTTTGTAAAGTATGGTGATGCATGTTAACATGATTTAAATCATATGCAAGATGCTCCCCTATTAAATTGCTCCTCCTCTCAACATGCTTATTATGATCAAATCTATACATTATTCTCCCCCTTTTGTTATCATCAAAAGAGCACTACAGAGTTTCATGTCATATGCAATATAAAAATAAAGTATTATTAGTCAAGACATATGATCAAATTAAGACAATTAAAAAAACAACCACTTGATATTCAATTAATCTCATAACAATGATTAATACACCCTCGTGCTAGTGTGATGATTAAGAGTTAAAACATATAGGGAGATGTTTCATGAAAATCAACCAATACAAATCAACTTTTCCAAGTAACATCAATTCGATTAGGATTGATTTTTTTCCACCTCATTAATAATGAGTTCAAGTTACCAACACCCAAAACATAGCGTATTTGGACGCTTAGATGAGGGGTGGCATTGCTTGAACCAACACTAAAGATTAATCTTAAAGCATAAGTTGTATACCCATAGGTTGTCTCATTACCCTGGACCATATCCATTTTTCACACGGAGCTCTTTCTTTTCTCTTCTATTTCATTAATATGCATTTTTTAAATAACACATTGTTCTCTTTTCTTTTCATGAGCTCTAATTTTTATCCAAGGCAAGATACTTCATATCCCGTAGAATAATATGTTTTTCATTATTTTTTAATTCATCCACCAACAAACACTTTCCCAAATTTCATGAAAACAATTCCATATGTGCAATAACAATTAATCTCGTGAAAGTGGAGGGTGAAGGTGTACAAATCAAGTTATTCAATTTATTGAACATGTCATGATCATTTAGAAAATCTAATATGCAATTATAGTCATGTCAATAATACAAGATTTCTACATGGATATGAATATCATTCAAAAGTGCAATTTTGATAAACAAAAGAGAGATAAACAATAAGCTCAGTCTTTATAAACTTTGCACTTTCTCTTTTTATTAATTTTCAATTTTTCAATGTTTTTTGTCTTTTTATCAATTATCTATCACACAAAGAAACTCAAAAGCATACAAAGAAAACGCTCCAAAAAAATCACACTCATAAATCACTCCAAAAATGGACACACCAAAATATCCTATGAAGGTACGCAATGAGCTCAAACAAGAAATCATACCTTCGCGTTGTCGTTTGGCTAAGGAACTTCAATGAAATGCGATGTCCAACCAATAGTTCCTCGCCCCTCCATCTTTCCTACATGGAAGATGTTATGTGTGACCTTAGAATCTATCAAGGTCCACTCATGTTAGTCAACAAACTTTTAGGAACCCATATTTGTTTAAACTTCATATTTTTGTTCCTATAAATGCAATGATGAGAAGTATGACCAACACATCCACATGTAAAGCACTTTGCATGAATATTTCTAACTTTCATTGGCTCACTGTGAACTTTCTTATTTTTAGAATTTTCAACGTATTTCAAACCATATTCAAGTCCCCGCCTATTACTGCCATATAGTTGATTTCCAAGAATAATATCTAAGTATTGTTTCCCACACCAAATTTATTTATGGTCAATTCTAGGTCCGTGACTTTTGATTTCAAATAAAAATTTTCGTTCACAATCAAAGTGCACTTACTAATGAAAGCCTTTTTATTCTACTCTTCATTCTTTTTCAAATTTTCTGCTTTCTTCTCCATCTCCAAAGATTTTCCTTTAAATTTTTTATTTTCAGTTTCCATCTTGGTCAATTTTTCTTTTAGCTCCTTTCTTTCATTTTCTACTATAATTATCTTTTCATTAAGCTCTTTCTTTTCAATTTTCATTATGGTCATTCTTTCTTGGCACACTTTATTTTCATTCTCAAGTGTAGGACATGTTTTACATTCTACCTTTTCATGCACACTAGATTTTTCCTTTTTCATTTTTGTAATGGTATCTCTAAATGCATCATTTTCAGCTTTTATTTTTTCAACATCTAGTGACATATTATAGTTATCTTGCAGCAATTCATAATTAGCATATTTAAAGGATTCCACAGCAGATTCTAGATCATCAATTTCATTGCACATTTTACCACAAATAGTAAGAAGCTCAATCTTAGTTCAGGATTTTACCTCATCGAGATCTCCCACTAAGCATAGAGAGGAGCGAATTGTCTCCTCCTGAACCTCATCCTCACTATCGTCATCCCAAATATCTGCCCATGATTTTTCCTTCTTTTCTGCAGTATTGTTCTTCGCTTGTGGGCATTTCTTCATGAAATGTCTCTGCTTTTGCATTTAAAACAAAGTACTGATTAGCAGAATTCTGCTCAGAAGAAGTATTTGATGGATTAAATTTATTGGACCGATTGAACCTTTTTCTCATTTCAGCTCTTTCCTACGGAGTCTTGATGTATCTTCTGAATTCTCTAACCATTATTGCCTGCTCCTTATCAAGTTCATCATCATCGTCTACTTCATCTTTAAAAGCTAGTGCCTTGGGAGTTTTAGCCTCAGATTTCTCTCTTGATTCGATGGTCTTTATTTCAAGTTCATGTGACATCAATTTCCTAATCAATTTCTCCACACTAAGCTTTGCAATGTCTTTTGCTTCTTGGATGACCGTGACTTTGGGATGAAATGAGCTTGGCAGCGCTATCAAGATCTTTCTTACTTGTTCCAGGCTCGAATATGGTTTTCCAAGAGCATTTGAATTATATACAATGTCTGTAAATATTGCATACATCTCCTTGATGGAGTCCGTAGGAAGCATGCGGAAGCTTTCATATTCAGTGCTCAACAAGGCCAGTCTGGACTCCTTCACCTGCGACATTCCCTCATGTGCCACCTCCAGTGTGTGCCAAATCTCTTATGCAGTTAGACATTGAGAAATACAATTAACAATTTTTTTCCAAAGCACAAATAATTGCATTCATAGCTCTACCATTAATAGAATAACATTTCCTATCAGTATTATCCTATTTATCTTTAGGTTTTAAAATTTCAGTATCTTCAATTTTAATCATGGGGGGTTTAAATCCTTTCTCAATGATATTCCATACATTATCATCAACAGACACCAAATAAATTTTCGTTCTTGCTTTCCAATAAGCAAAGTCTGTACCATTAAATTTAGGGGGTTTGGCAGTGGACTGACCTTCAGCAAAGGCTGAATCAGAAATATTCATGGTTCTATAGCCTAGATTCTCTAACCCGCTCTGATACCACTTGTTGGATCGGGATCTAAGCCTAGAGGGGGGTGAATAGGCTTATAAAATAATTTTACGAATACAAAAATAATGGCCAACTCAAACAATCAATCTCAGAGCAAATAATGTGCAAGTAAGGAAATCATAGAGCAATCACCGAGTGCACAAGAGATTTACCCTGGTTCTGTTGCCCCAATGACATACTTCAGCCCCAAAGCAAATACTAAATTTAATAGTATCAAGGTACAAACTATAAAGAGCTACTAGCCCCAACTCTATGCTCACCAAGTACTGTACCCTAATCACCAAAGTGTCAAACACTACAAATTTAGTAAAAGCTTTCCCTTGACTAGCCCCAACTAATTAAGAGCCCAAAACCCCAAAACGAAAAGTGTAAAATAATACAAAGATCTATCAACTCAATCACAAATACTAATAAGATGAAGAGTTTAGAGTGCTCAGTTTATGATGATTAAATAGTCCATGTCGATAAGCTCGTCGTCAAGGCCGGCCTTGTTTGCTTGTTCTCTCTCCTTGGGAAGTTTTCCTTATAGAAATATGGATTGTATTTATAGTGCTTGGATCCAAGTAATTGGATTGAAACAAAACTCCTTGAAATTGATTTGATATCCCCAAATTGATTTTCTCTCATTTCATCTCTTTGGTCTAATGAACTTGGTCAATATCATATTCAAAATAGAACTCCTTTTGTATCCAAATGAGATCTAATTTGAATCCAAATTCAATCAAATTTGACCAAGTCGAATCCCCTTAATCCAAATTGATTTGGACTTGATTTTGTTCTCTTTTTGAATTTAATTTCTTATCACTCCACATCATGTTGACCAAGTCCAATTCTTGTAATCACGAGATTGCCATCTCCCCATTTCTTGCTCGTATTTACATCTCTGCCATTACTCCCAATTTGCAAGATTGTCATTTATTAATAATCACATCATTGCAATTGATTGCTCCATGTTTATTTTCACCTGAAAACACTTAAGAAATGCATCAACAACATTCACGAACGTTTGTTATCATCAAACAAGAAATCAACGATCGTTGTATCCAACTATACATTGTATCCAACAGGGGCGACACAACTGACTATGGTCCGTCGATCTTCTATCCAACGGCGCACATGCAATGTATGCAAATGAAGCAGGAATTCGATCAAATGGGGCACGTGGCATAATCTGAGTGATTTATCGCCCGATTGAACGATTGATAGCGAATCCCACTTGGATCCGGATCGATTGAGGCATCGGGCAAAAATGGGGTGACATGGTTGAGTCGTAGCGGCACAATTAAGATCCAACTATCTTGATCATATCCGAGGCGGGCGCCATCTAGCAAGCGGATGCGGGCGAAGCGACTACCCGCAAGGGCACACATGTCACTTGCACGAAATATCCCGCCAAGATCTAACGTTCCAGGATTGTTCCGACAGCAGATTGTGGGTTTGAGCAGATTCTTGAAGAGGATCCGAACCCGATAACAACTTAAAACCCGCAATACTTCTATTTAAGCGTATTTTCTAGGGTTTTGATGTATTCTTGGAGTATTCTAAGCTCTAGAGAGTATATTTGGCCGTAATTTTGGAGCCCATGGAGACAGAGGCTGAGAGCCACCATTGAAGGAGATCTAGGGTCTATTTGGAGAGAATTGGTGATAAATTCACTATATTTTCCCTTGTATTTTGCATATTTGGCTTGTATTTGGAGTATTCTTCACGTATTTTGAATATTTGAACTTGTATTTCTCTATGAATATGAGTTTCCTATTCTCTATACATGGCTAATCTCCATATGTGATGGTTGTGATATAGTTAAGATGTTATAATCATTGGTTTTGACGACCTTTTGCCCTATTTTGCATGTTATATCAAGTATTTTACTAGTTTCTACAAGTATTATTCAATTATATTCATTGTTGGTGTACTTGGATCGAATCTGATCTTTGCAGACTTATTCGTGGCGTGATCCCTGCTGACATCACCATGACCCTTGCGGACATCTCCATGACCCTTGCGAGCACATGTGCCTATGTTATTTATGAAACTAATACTTTACATGATTATTTACGGCACTTTTCGATGATCGTGTATCGTTATACTTTTCGACGTTCTCATAACTTGCGGGGCGAAATGTTGAGTTATAGAAAAGACGTTGATTACCATTGATTGCATATATCCTAACCAAACCACAACCAACACATACTCTCCACATTATCACCCTAGTATCGAATTCACTGTAACTATCGTAAGATTTTGTTTTATTCTTTAAAACCATCGTCATGATTATTTTTCCTTCGAAAGGTGGCTGGTTATTATCGTTTCGTACTCTTTATAAACTAAAATTCGTGGTTTTACAGGTCAGTTGTCCAGTGGATACGATACCTGGACTCACCAGGATTATTACTTGTTCGATCTCCTACACTTGGGAGTAGCGCTCACATCTTTTGAGACGGGCCAAGTTTTTAGCGGTTCTAATCTCCATTTGTGATGGTTGCGATGTGGTTAGGATGCTGTAAATATTGATTTTGACGTCTTTTCGCCCTATTTCACATGTTATATAACGTATTTTACTAGTTTCTACACGTATTATTCAAGTATATTCGTTGTTGGTGTACTTGGATCGAATATGATCTTTGCGGACTTATTCATGGCGTGATCCTTGTGGACATTGCCGTGACTCTTGTGGGCACATGTGCCTATATTCTTTATGAAATTGATACTTTGCGTGATTATTTATGGCACTTTTTGATGATCGTGTATCGTTATACTTTTCGACGTTCTCATACCTTTGCAGGGCGTAACGTGGAGTTATAGAAAAGACGTTGGTTACCCTTGATTGCATATATCCTAACGAAACCATAACCAACACATACTCTCCACATTATCACCCTAGTATCAAATTCACCGTAACTATCGTAGGATTTTGTTTTATTATTTAATACCATCGGCACGATTATTTCACCTTTGAAATGTGGTTGGTTATTGTTTCAGAGTGTTTTCTCACTACAAAGCGTTGACCGTGGAGAACCCGGTCAACGTGGTCAAGGGGCCCGCTTTGGGTCCCTCGGGGGCTTCGAATCGGTGCAGAAGGGGCGAGGGGAAGCCTCGGCCCTGGTTGAGACGCTCGGCCTCGGACAGGTGTGCTCGGCCTCGGCTGGAAGGGGGACGAGGGGTAGCCTCAGTCGCCCGGGTAGATGCACGGCCGACGGGTGGCGAGGGAGAGTCTCGGACCCGATTAAGACGCTCGGCCTCGGTAGGGCGTGCTCGGCCACGGCAGGCTGACGGTGAGGGGAAGCCTCACTGTCCGGTTGATCGAATGGTCGGAGAGGGGCGAGGGGTAGCCTCGGCCCGTTGATCTGCTGTCCACCTGCGCAGACGAGAACGCTCGTCAGTGGGCCGGACCTTGGTTCCGGCCAAATCCCCTCCGATGCCTAAGTCAGATAGAGATCTGAGAAAGGAGGCCCGGTGGAGACGGTCCGACTCGTGAGGAGATCGTAACGGCGTCTCTCGGCGCGAGCGGGGGAGGAAGGAGATGAATTGGGGGAACGAGGTCATTGATGGAGTACCTTAGGTTTTGTTACCTGAGATGCGGTCCCTTTGGATGATGCCCACCCTCCCCTCATATAGGTGACTCGTCCTGATAATGTGCCATGATGTGACATCATGGCCATCATTCATGGGGACGTGCAAATGTGGGAAGTTTTGACCTCCACTAATTGCGCCCATCTTGATGAGGAGATGAATGTCCTGAAGGTGGCCATGATGGCTGGAGTGATGGACTCGGGCGGTTGCCATATCTGGCGGGCCTTGATGGCTGGAGAGTGATGGCCATTTAAGTCGGGCCATTAAACTGAGCCATTAAGCCGAGCCATGATGGCTATAGAGTGAAGGCCATTTAAGTCGGGCCATTAAGCTGAGCCATTAAGCTGAGCCATGATGGCTCTGGACGGTTGCCATATTTGGCGAATGTTTCCTTGACTTGGGCCCCGATTTCCTCCATTGTGGAAGTGGGCCTTCGTCATGTGTGGAGAAGCGCGGCCCGCCCGTGAGATCCTTGGGCCGAGGCCCCAAGGTCGTAGTAGTCTGGTTGACCAGTCGTAGTTGACTTGGCTCTTCCGGGCCCGGCCAAACTAGTCCCGTTAACATGCCCCCATCTTCCGAGCTCTACCATTGTTGAGGTGGAGGTCGGGAGATGTAGTATAATGTGGAAGAAGTTGTACTCTCTGCAAAACTTTGGCCCGTCTTGCGGAGTTTGGCCGGGGACGATAAATCGTCAGCCCGAGATTCGTTCGGTCGTGGGGGAGTCGCCCATCGACTTACTGCCGACGAAGGAGATTCGTTCGGCGGCGAGGGGAGTTGCCCCTCGACTTATGGCCGACGAAGGAGATTCGTTCGGTGGCGAGGGGAGTTGCCCCACGACTTACGGCCGACGAAGGAGATTCGTTCGGTGGCGAGGGGAGTTGCCCCTCGACTTACTGCCGACGAAGGAGATCCGCTCGGTGGCGAGGTGAGTTGCCCCTCGGCTTACGGTCGGCGAAGGAGATTCGTTCGGTGGCGAGGGGAGTTGCCCCTCGGCTTACGGCCGACGAAGGAGATTCGTTCGGTGGCGAGGGGAGTTGCCCCTCGGCTTACGGCCGACGAAGGAGTGCTCGGCCTACTGGGGGTTGCCCCCAGCTCTTTGACCGATCCGTTCGTTCGGTTGCGAGGGGGGTTGCCCCTCGGCTTACGGCCGACGAAGGAGATCCGCTCGGTGGCGAGGGGGTTGCCCCTCGACTTATGGCCGACGAAGGAGATTCGTTCGGTGGCGAGGGGAGTTGCCCCACGACTTACGGCCGACGAAGGAGATTCGTTCGGTGGCGAGGGGAGTTGCCCCTTGACTTACTGTCGATGAAGGAGATCCGCTCGGTGGCGAGGTGAGTTGCCCCTCGGCTTACGGCCGACGAAGGAGTGCTCGTCCTACTGGGGGGGTTGCCCCAGCTCTTTGACCGATCCGTTCGTTCGGTTGCGAGGGGGGTTGCCCCTCGGCTTACGGCCGATGAGGGAGATCCGCTCGGTGGCGAGGGGGGTTGCCCCTCGGCTTACGGCCGACGAAGGAGATCCGATCGGTGGCGAGGGGAGTTGCCCCTCGGCTTACGGTCGACGAAGGAGATTCGTTCGGTGGCGAGGGGAGTTGCCCCTCGGCTTACGACCGACGAAGGAGTGCTCAGCCTACTGGGGGTTGCCCCCAGCTCTTTGACCGATCCGTTCGTTCGGTTGCGAGGGTGGTTGCCCCTCGGCTTACGGCCGACGAAGGAGATCCGCTCGGTGGCGAGGGGGGTTGCCCCTCGGCTTACGGCCGACGAAGGAGATCCGCTCGGTGGCGAGGTGAGTTGCCCCTCGGCTTACGGCCGGCAAAGGAGATCCGCCCGGTGGCGAGGGGAGTTGCCCCTCGGCTTACGGCCGGTGAAGGATATCCGCCCGGTGGCGAGGGGAGTTGCCCCTCGGCTTACGGCCGGCAAAGGAGATCCGCCCGGTGGCGAGGGGAGTTGCCCCTCGGCTTACGGCCGGCGAAAAGGGTGAGGACCTTGTGAAGCCTTTCGAAGATTCCATGGTGGCGCTCTGCCATTGCTTCGTCCAGATCGGTGGATGCAGGAGTTGTTCGGTAAGCGGGGACCCAGCAGCACGGTCGTAGGAGCGATCCGGGTGCTTGAACTCAGACGGGGGTGCTTCGGCCAGATCGGCTTGGCCAGGATGAGGACGACTTTGAGACAAGGTGGCTCGGAGGCTTGGAAGGGTGGTCCGACTCGTCTGGACCGGTCGGCCTCCTCTGGGGTCGGCCTCGGTCTCGGCCTGAACTGGTCGGCCTCGATCGGAGGAGCTGCTTGGTTGCTCGAACTCAGACGGTGGTGCTTCGGCAAAACGGCTCGGCCATGGTCGGAGGAGCGGTTTGGATGCTCGACTGGTTCAACAGCCCCATCGCAGTGGGGATAACTTTGTAAGCTCGACGAGGTGGCTTGGCGTTGAAACTCAGATACTTGGCAAGGCGGTCGGACTTGTCTGGTCGGCCTCCTCCTGGGTCGGTCGAAATGGTCGGCCTCCTCTTGGATGGGTCGGCCTCATCTAGACACAGCTCTAGTTCTATTTCCAAATTCAGCTCCAGCTCCAGCTATAGCTTTTGTCTGGATCCTAGCTTCTGCTCCAGCTCCTGCTCTAGCTCCGGCTCCCACTTTTGTCTGTTTGGCGGTACGACCAAGGTAGCTCGGCAAGGGCGGCACAGTGATGGGAGCTCAGCCCATATGCTTGGCGATGGCAGCACGGTGTTGGTATGGCGGACGTCGAGACAATGGCCAGAGATGGTGGTAGGGCCATCGATGAAGGCCGAGTCGGGGCTAAGCCCGACGCCTGCGAGGGTCGTCGGTGCTGTCTCTTGTCTGAACTCGATCGAGATCTCATTCTCCTTGGCGACCTTGCCAGGCCACTCGTAGCCCCGCGTCTTCCTGGCCCGTCCCCGGATCTAGACGCACTCCTTGCCTCTCCCTCAAGTTGGCCGAGGCCGCAATGTCGGTCGCCGTGTGCTCCGGTGTTGTCGCGACCATGGCAGCCTTATCGACAAGCTTTTTGTGAGACATTTGTTGAAACCGGGGGATGTGGTTTTTTATCACCATCTCGCAAGAAGTTTAAGAGAGGAGAATTGTCAGGGATGCTCTTGTAGTGGTCTGAAAGCACACAATTAATTAGCAAAGGGGGAAGAGGACAGTTTGACCTTTTTGCTGGGTCGGCTTCGGCCTCTTCTGGGGTCGGCCTCGGCCTCGGCCTGGACTGGTACGATAAGAACAGCTCAGCCGATCCGACACACAGGCGGGTGGAGACCTGCTTGTTCAGATGAAGAAACAAACATCTGCTTGTTCAGATGAAGAACCAACGATCGACATTTTCAGGGAGAGAAAATCCCTGAGCTCGGTGGTCTTTGATTTGCAGATCCAGGCACAAGCCTCCTTTGTAGACTTGCAAAACCGCAGGGTCGGTTGTTGATCGCAGGCAACAAGATCTTCGTCGTGATACTCGCGGAGATCTCCGGGCTTCCTCAATCTCGAATTCTTCGCCGTCCGAGCTCCTCAGCATGGTCACCTTCCTGGGGTTCGCTGGGGGGTGGTTGATCTTGATGACATCAGCATCCCGGATCTTGCGCTTGGTGTAGATGGTGAAGCCATCGGGCTTGGAGGCCGATGAGGTGTCCTCACGTTTCCTCAGGCAGAGGAGCTTCTGCCAGAGACTTCGTGCGTTCCAGAGCCCTCGGCGATGAAATCGAATGGTCCGACGTCGCGATCTCGGATCTCACCCTCGATCTTAGCGGCCCCTGCGACCTGTCCTCCGGTGGTAGGGACAACCTCAGCCGGCATGGGTCGAGCTTCTTGTCGGAGAAGAGATGGCCGGTGAGCGTCACGACGGGATCGCCTGAACCTGAAACCGCCGAGATCCGCTGATTCGTGGTCCTGAACTCCCTACCAGGCGGGATCTGTCGTTATCGCCGGTGGCATTTTCCCCTTCGGGGGAGTCTCCATCCACGCCTCATCGAAGAACTTACCCACGGGATCGCTGTCCTTCGAAGATGGGGAAGAAGACTCACACCTCATCGTCACCGAACTCGTCGAGATCGCCGTCAAGCGGGTTGAAAGGTGTGGCGGGATCTCGCCAAGGTGAGAGATGGGTCGAGCACATGGTGTAATAAGGTCGGATGACGGCGGACCCATGCTCGAGAATCTGAACCTTGAGATTAGGAAAAGGGGGGCTTCATCTTTCAGAAAGCCTTGGTGCAGAAAAGGAATTTTAGGTCCAAATGCTGGTGTTTCTTCCCCATGGGGTTTTGGGGATGAAGGGCGTGAGGGGTAAATCCTCACGAGTTGAGAGTGTGCGAAAGTACGATGACGTGGTATGCCTTTACTTCCGTAGTCCGGTCCTTCAGATCTTTGATTAAAGGAACGAGCCATTGCCTATGTGGTTGACGTCGTGGATGTCGACTCGTTCCCACAGACGGCGCCAGATGTTTCAGAGTGTTTTCTCACTACAAAGCATTGACCGTGGAGAACCCGATCAACGTGGTCAAGGGGCCCGCTTTGGGTCCCTCGGGGGCTTCGAATCGGTGCAGAAGGGGCGAGGGGAAGCCTCGGCCCTGGTTGAGACGCTCGGCCTCGGACAGGTGTGCTCGGCCTCGGCTGGAAGGGGGACGAGGGGTAGCCTCAGTCGCCCGGGTAGATGCACGGCCGACGGGTGGCGAGGGAGAGTCTCGGACCCGATTAAGACGCTCGGCCTCGGTAGGGCGTGCTCGGCCACGGCAGGCTGACGGTGAGGGGAAGCCTCACTGTCCGGTTGATCGAATGGTCGGAGAGGGGCGAGGGGTAGCCTCGGCCCGTTGATCTGCTGTCCACCTGCGCAGACGAGAACGCTCGTCAGGGGGCCGGACCTTGGTTCCGGCCAAATCCCCTCCGATGCCTAAGTCAGATAGAGATCTGAGAAAGGAGGCCCGGCGGAGACGGTCCGACTCGTGAGGAGATCGTAACGGCGTCTCTCGGCGCGAGCGGGGGAGGAAGGAGATGAATTGGGGGAACGAGGTCGTTGATGGAGTACCTTAGGTTTTGTTACCTGAGATGCGGTCCCTTTGGATGATGCCTACCCTCCCCTCATATAGGTGACTCGTCCTGATAATGTGACATGATGTGACATCATGGCCATCATTCATGGGGACGTGCAAATGTGGGAAGTTTTGACCTCCACTAATTGCGCCCATCTTGATGAGGAGATGAATGTCCTGAAGGTGGCCATGATGGCTGGAGTGATGGACTCGGGCGGTTGCCATATCTGGCGGGCCTTGATGGCTGGAGAGTGATGGCCATTTAAGTCGGGCCATTAAACTGAGCCATTAAGCCGAGCCATGATGGCTATAGAGTGAAGGCCATTTAAGTCGGGCCATTAAGCTGAGCCATTAAGCCGAGCCATGATGGCTCTGGACGGTTGCCATATTTGGCGAATGTTTCCTTGACTTGGGCCCCGATTTCCTCCATTGTGGAAGTGGGCCTTCGTCATGTGTGGAGAAGCGCGGCCCGCCCGTGAGATCCTTGGGCCGAGGCCCCAAGGTCGTAGTAGTCTGGTTGACCAGTCGTAGTTGACTTGGCTCTTCCGGGCCCGGCCAAACTAGTCTCGTTAACAGTTATTATCATTTCGTACTCTTTATAAACTGAAATTCGTGGTTTTGCAGGTCAGTTGTCCCGTGGATACGATACCTAGACTCACCAGGATTATTACTTGTTCGATCTCCTACACTTGGGAGTAGCGCTTACATCTTTTGAAATGAGCCATCAGTGATGATCGAACCGTACAAAGTAGTGTCCAAGAGTATATCGCTCAATGATAGCTTCTACGTGAAGCTATTCTCTCAATACAACCTCACAAAAATAAAATCAAACTGATTTAATACTAAGTAAAAATCCAAAAAGATATCACTGTAATGTAGTCTGTGAGATTGCGGTCGCATGGGAGAAAACGGTTCGTCAATCCGACGTCTGGATCAAAAGTTATGCTCCTCTGAAGTTCGTTGCACAAATCTAAAATCTGCAGGGACTATTCCGTACAAACTGCCAAATCTGGATCAGTGCTTGCTAGTTGATCAGAAGATAAATATTACCGTTGCGTAGAGTTTGAAATTTTGGTCATCTAGGCGTAAACGGTTCGTCCATCTGGATCAAAAGTTATGCACTTTTCAGCGTCGTCCGTCGAGCTTCCTCCTCTTCCGGTGAATTTGATGATCTCTATGAAACTTGGAAGGGAGAAATTCGGCCTTGGGAGGAGGATGGCTAATCTTTGAATATTTTTGCTCAATGAGATGCAATGGGATACTTCGACATGGGATGCGTCTTCTCCTTTTATAGAGATAAGAGTTTCTCTTCAATTAGAACAATTGGTCTTCAAATCTTCCATAAATTCTTCAATCAAATCTTCAATCAAATTTTCAAACTTTGACTTAGGCAAATCCTATTGAAGATGTCACTGACTGGACCTGAAAGGTGATACTCGCAAGTGTACGAGATCGGCAAATAATATAGCCGGTGAGTACATGATCATATCCACAGAGACGGAACTAATCTGCAAATTCACACAAATAGTCAGAGCATGTAGAAAATGGCTGAGGATTCTAACCACCCTTTGACGGTGAATGAGTGTTAGTATAGATGATTTATCTAAGTACCCTAGAGTTAGGGTAATGTCCTAAGATTTGGATGCAAGGGAGAATGAGAGTGCGAGTGTTGAGGATATTGGTAGGATCACTCAATTGCTCTGCTAAATGTTAATGCCATGATAACTTGATCACTCATCCATTTCATGGTATGAGGATCCGGAGATATATCAATTAAGCACATATGGGGTGCACCAAAGGTAATTGCTAATTGGGTTCTTTTCCTAATTAAAGCTCATGAATCACCCTCACACCCATATCAAGGTATGTGAAAGTAGTGCATATCGGTCGTGTTGCCCATCACACAACAACCGTTCTGCGGCCCCTTTTGGGTACTGCACGATTCGATAAATGGGTCACAACCCAATTAACAATTTGAGTTATCGGGTGAATTAAGCTACTAAATTGCAAAATATGGATTGAAGGGGTCTTGCATTCATTTCAAGGTATGCAATACCCATTGGATACATAGATGCAACAATTACGAAGCACCACAGTTCTTCGGCTCCTCTATGGATATCCAATTAATCATAAGCTTATTTCACCCAACAACATGGATTAACAAAGGGTGCTGGAAATTAACATTAGCAAGGCAATCAAAACATCCTACAACAATCCAAAGCACCCACACAATGAATTCAGCCTAACATATCAAGAATAGAATAAGCATTCATAGAAATATACATAGTTCAATACAAGAAATGAAAGCAAAAATATAAAAGTAAATGAGTTGAAGATTTGTCACCAAATGCTAGCTTCCTCAATCATCAATCAATCTAAGCAACATCAAAAATGAGATCAGAAAACTTAAAACTCTCCAAAACCCTAATCCCTTTCTTAAGGAAGAAGATGACCTAAAATAGTAAAATATTAAGTTTTATATTTATTACATCTGAATAGTAGTGTTTTATACCCCCTAGGGGTTGCATCTCACCCCTCCAAAGTATCATCCAACGCTCCATCGCAACTGGAGAGAAATCGGGTTAAGAAAAACCCATTTCTCGCAAACCAGAATTTGGGGGGAAAACCCCGATCAGTCGACTGCTGAACAAACACCAGTCGACTGATGACAGGCGACTGTCGTTGGTCAGAAATTCGCCTGGTTGGTGGCCAGCGCAGCTTCCAACTGAAGACATGCGACTGTCTTGAATATTACAGTCACCTGTGTGACCCACATGCGACTGTCTTTTGTGCTTCAGTCGCCTGCTGCAGAAATGTCAAATTAACAGTAAGTCGGCTCTTTTTCCTTCCTCAAGGATTCAAAAAATCAGGCGACTGAGGCGAAAATGACAGGCGATTGTACAATATTAAAGTTGACTGTCAATCCACTTACATGCGAATGTCATTGGGCTTCAGTTTCTCCAGCTCCAGCTCCTTAAAGGCAGGCGACTGCTGTTGTTTAGGCAGTCGCCTGTTTGGTTGCCTAGGCGACTGTCATTCCTTCTACAAGCGCCTCTTTTGTACTCCTCTTCTTGAGTTGATTTAGTTCCCTTCATGACAGATGAAAATCCAGAAAAAACCCTAAAAATATAGTAGACATTTATAATGCTTTGGAAAGTGAAATTGTGCCAGAATAAAATCATATGCTCACAAATGATGAATTAGCGTAAATGTAATTAAGAGAGCATGATTCCATGGATTATATGCACAAGAGGAGATGATTATGAAGTTAGATATGATATATTTAGTCATAATCATACCCCCAGCTAGCGTTTTGCTAGTCCCTAGCAAAATAAGTGACCATTCATGGATTATTGGCAATACTAAATGGTGCTGAAATCATATATATATATACACACACACACACACATATATTTGGTTTTTTATTTTTTTGACAACCCAGAAAAATCCCCAACCCCCTCCCCCGCCTTCGGCATAGGAGGGTAAGGCCAGAGCCCGGCCGAGACTATGTAAACTGGGGGGAAACTGACATGCCCTCAACGGCCCCCGGGTAAGTCCGAGAGGGGAGATGTAGCCCCATGATAAATAATCCCCCAACAAATACCAACCCATGTAGGCTAGAGGCCTGAACCCATGACTATTGGCTTTGGAGTGGAATGACTTACCACCAGGACACCCTCTCGTGGGCATACATACATACATACATACATACATACATACATACATACATACATACATACATACATACATACATACATACATATATATATATATATATATATATATATATATATATATATATATATATTGACGAATCAAGTGAGTCTATATATTAATCCCAAAAGGTTACAAAGAAGCCACGCTAGCAACAGCTAGTAGACCTTAATTAGAAAGGGGATAGGGCACAGGCGCCGTCACCCTTTACTAACTAAAATTTACTGCCCTTACAAAGCAAGGCTAAAGTATGTACATAAGAAAATCCAAATAATACATCACAAAACATAATTCTGTCCTGAATAACCATTACACATTTGTAATCCCCCAGTTAGAGAACGGAATTGGATCAGATGCCTCCTCGATATTAAGTTGTTGTAAAGTAGATCTGACATCATTCGCAACCTCATCAAACAATATAGTCTTTCCTTTGAATTTGTTTTCAAAAATTCGCTTATTGCGCTCCTTCCATATGTGCCAAACAGCAGAGGACAAGGCTAATCTGGCCAATACAAATAAGGGGTCCTTCTTACTGTAAATAGTTTGAAAAAGGTCACAAGCCCCTTGGAGAGAATTAGGAATTTGACCTGAATAGTGCAACTTCAAAAGGCATCTGGTTAGAATATAACTGGAATACTCACAATTGAAGAAGACATGGGAGATGCTCTCAGGTGATTTGGAATCACAGAGGACGCAGTCAACGTCACACTCAACCCCTCTAGATAGAAGCAAATCTTTGGTAGGAAGTTTATTTTGCATAGCTTTAAGCAAAGTAAGACCAAATTTCGGTACCTGCTTAGAAAACCAGATAGAGTCACAGTAAGCAAAAGGAGGATAAGGTGTTCTTGCGTTCTTCCAAGCAAAATTAAAAGTGAAGGCCGGTCCAGGATTCCACTTCCAACCATCCAAGCCAACACTTAAGGAATTATATATATATATATATATATATATATATATATAGGGCAATCTTCCATTGCGAAAAAATGGTGCGAAAGCCCGTGCGAAAACATTTTTTTTATTTTTTTGAAATTTTTTTTTTCAAAATTTCTTTTTTTGATGTTTAATCCATACAAATATATACCCCAGGGAAAATAATGGGTGAACCCGTTGGGCATTAGAGCACACATCCACCCGTTACAAATTTAACGGTCTCAAAACGTGCGAATTTGATGAAATGCCTTGATCGAAGGCCAAATGACATTATTTCTCAACCATTATTTTTTGAGGGGGGTATAACAACATATGATGAGGGTGGAAAAAAGAATTTTTGAAAAAAAAAATTTCAAAAAAAAGATAAAAACATTTTCGCACCGTGCGAAATGTTCTCATTTGAAAATTTTCCTATATATATATATATATATATATATATATATATATATATATATAATACATTTGACAGTGATTTTTGAATCCTAGGGCTGACTAGGACAAGCTGACTAGGACAAAGGGGTTGATAGAAAGAGGGCCAGGATTAATTTAGGTGAAATGAACGGTTTAGATGAAGCTTTGAGATGAAGGATTTGTATTTTAACACATACTTTTGATATTTGTGGGTCCCATTTGATAGCAACATGCTTCTTAAATCATTTTAAGTCAGAAATTAACTCGGAGATAGCAACAGGCTTTTTGGGGAAGAGCAAGAGGCGTTTTTTGTGGATGGTTCCCCAAAACTCCTCTTACTCTTCCCCAAAGCAAAGAGGAATCTGCTTTGTCCCCAAAGAAATTAAATCATTTCTCGCAAGGTGAAGAACTGTCTCCTTCGTCCCCAAGGGCACGAGTCTTGCTTGCCGCAAATCTGAAGGTACCGACTCTACTGGTGTTTAATTATTCTTTCTGGAACCAAAAGTTGCAAGATCATTTGCTCTTCCCCAAAGGTGTTTAATTATTCTTTCTGGAACCAAAAGTTGCAAGATCATTTGCTCTTCCCCAAAGGTGTTTAATTATTCTTTCTGGAACCAAAAGTTGCAAGATCATTTGCTCTTCCCCAAAGCAGGAATGCGAAGAAGAGGAATCTCTTTTCTCTTCCCCAAAGCAACAAGTTCATTTCCCCGAGGGCTTCCCCGAGTTCTTGCTTGCCGCAGATTTGAAGGTATGGATTCTCGCAAGATCATTTGATCTGAAGGTACCGAGTCTTACTCATTTCTCTCAAGATCTGAGGGTGTTTGCTCATTCTCACAGCAAGATCGATTCTTCTCGCAAAGATCTGCAAGGGCACATGTTCTTGCTCTTCCCCAAATCGGCAAGGGCACCTGAAGGTACGGGTTCGTTTAATTCTTCTTATCTGAGCTTGCAGAGATTGCTTCCGATTTTCTTGGTGCATTGAACCCAGCTGGTGCAATGAACCCAGCTGATCCTAGGCTGAGAAGCTTACTCTAATAAGTCGAACATATGAGTTGCAATTTCACCAGCAAGAAATCATGATCAGTTTATATTACTACTTGATACTAACCAAGCACGTGAAACCAATACTTTTAGATAGTACCATGTATTGCTAGCATACAGAACATCTCCAATAAGGTTCGAGGTGTGATGAACGGCTTCTCACTGGCATACAAACGTATTTGTGATGAAATAAAATTCTATTTACATTTCCAGAGGACTTCAAAGCAGTTAAATACTGATCTTATTGATGCAAATGCTTATTTCATTTTAAATGTAAGGCTTAGCAATCATGTTGTTATGGACAGCTTTCCTTGGTAGTTAAGTGCAACAAGCAGTAATGAAATGGCCAAATGTTTATATATTAGATTTTTGGACATGTGAATAAGAGTGCTATCAGTTACATTTGTGATGGCATATCCATCAGTATATTGTTTACAAACAGTTTACAAAAGAAGTTGCTGGCCATCATATTAGGGGAGTAAGAGTTCATGCATATTCTTCAGCAGTATCAATTTTTACTTATTAAAATTTAGTTTGTCACACTTTATCTTTATCATGCATGTTCTTATTCTACAAATTTACCCTTATGTTTCATTTTCTTGGTTGGATTTAATGCTTTACTGTTTTAGAATGATTGTATGGTTTTGGCCAAGAATCTAAATGACAGTACTTTATAAAGTAAATGTATGGAAAGATAAAAAAGTAACGAACCGGAAAGTAGAGCATAACGAACTGAAAAACTCAAGTTATCAAACATTTACAAAGAGGCTTCACTACTTATGAATGTCGAACTACAGGTTCAAAATGGATCACATAAACCAAAGCATGATGGGATACATGACATTAGAGTCATAAAATAAAAGCAGCTAATACTTAACAAGCATGCCAGCAATTGTATTGTTAATCTTACAGTGTATGTTAATGCATAGAATGATAAGTTAGTAATGGTTATTTTCAGAGCATAAAAGCATAGTTCAAGACTCATCTTTAGATTCAGATAAGCATTTCCTTGATGTAGAACCATATGAGTATCACCATGAATCCGAAGTTATAGAGATTTCTCGCACGCACAAAGCATTTCCTTGATGTAGAACCATTTGAGTAGTAAGCAACAACACCGACCAATCAGTTGACGGCTGATCATGATGATCGTGTCATGCCATTGCACTCGATCAAGTTACTCCCAGGAAGTTATTTTTCTTTTTCTGCATCAGTTAAGAATTTGTTTTGCTGTCAGCTATAATACTGATAAGATATCATACCCCTGCCATCATTTACTTTCCTTTAATGTCTCCACACATTGCACAAATGAACATTAAATCTGATACTAGGCGGTGTTGTCTATGTTTCTGCTCATTAATTTTCTCCAGGATCCTAGAAAATATTTAGCCGATATTTTATATCTTCATTGTTCTTCATATCCACAGGCCATGCAATACATTCTCTGCAACAGTGTGGAGAAGAGCCCACCGACCCACCTAATCATTACCCGTATCGATCGCAAGGCAGGGCATGGAGCTGGTCGTTCTACCCAGAAATAGGTCTATACTACAACCCTCAAAAAGAGTTTCTTAACCAAATCCTTCACAGTATTTTGTTTGATGGTGCCCTGTTATGTGCTTAAAAGACCAAATCCTTCCCAGAGTTTCTCGATGCAGAAACAGATCTACATTTCATTTGCACTGATTTTTATGTGTTTAAAACCTACTGACTTTTCAGTTCATGTAATGTTCTGCCATTAACACTGTCACATTTGCAATTGGAATTCAACAGCACTGTTGAGAGACACTCTCATCAGGATAAGAAGAAGGTACTCTTGGGACATATGTGATTGTCTTTAGCCGCTATCTAAACAAAAGGTTAGAATTGCTCTCAGTTCTTTAATAGTATTTTATTTCTATCATTGTACTTGAATTTTGGGGGGAAATATCTTGGGGGAAGCCTTTGTTTAAAATTAGGGGTCTATGATTTTTAATGGGAAATATTTTAAATGAATCGTGTCTAACTCTCTCTCCCATCTCTCTCTGTAGGTTCTACTGAGTTCTCCACGAGAGTAGGAAGAAGAAGCATCAGATCCGCACCAGATCTTGCTCCCATTCTTCCGCCAGTCAAATGCTTTCAGCAAAGCCTGTCTTTGCAATGTTTTTCGTGTTTCTCCCGCTAAATTTCTTGAATTTTTGTTCCTTTATGTAGTTGCATGATGATCTGATGTGAGAGGCATGGACTTTCTGTAGATGATTTTCTATAGAAGTTGGAGAGCAAGCCCATTCTATGAAAGTCGGAGGCCTCAGAGCTTGACAGAGTACGCACATAAATCACATTACCCAAATTCGTTGTTTTTGATGTTTATACAGCGAGTTTTGGCCCTGGATTCGGTTCCTGCGACTCGAAGGAGGGTATGCCGAAATCTTATTTCCTTCAATTTCGTGTTGTTCATTAGATTTTTGTGATTGTATCACTAGAATTTGTGATTGATTTCCTTCAATCTGTACATTTTAGGGTTTCATTTGGATTGGGAAACGTTTGGAATTTGGGTTTCTAATGAGCAGATCAGAGGTTTGTGGTTCGATGCTTCAGCTATGGCAGTAATACTATCTACTCCGTTTAATTATCAGACAGTTGTGAGTATGTTTTGGTGTTTATTTTTGTTTTCATTTGTTCATTTGTTATGATTGTTTTCATTTTCTAATTTATTCATTCGTTCATTTTCTAATTTGTTCATTTGTTCATTTGATTCTGTCACGGACGCTACCTTGGGGATGTTGTTGTAAGGAGGTAAGAGGAAAGGAGCCGATTGATTTCATTTGTTCATTTGTTCCGATTGTTTTCATTTTCTAATGTATTCATTGAAATATCTAGAAACATTGAAATTTCTACTAATTAAGTTTACTAAGAATTCAATTTTTTTTGTTTTCGCCATGTTTTCAAGTGATAATTCAATCCGTTGAGCTGTTGCTAATTCAAGCCGTTGAACAGGTGTTAATTTAAGCCTAAGAACCGTTTGTTACCAGTAAGAAGGATGAGATTACTAAGGTAAGGTAAGAAGACTGTTGTGCCAAGGACTTTGCCTGTGCGTGTGTATACATACAAGGTATTAACAATTGCAAACAATTGAAAGGTTTTATATGCACGGTTGGATCCCAAGGTGTTATATGCGTGGTTGGACCCTTTAAATTTTAAAACATTATAAGCTGTAAAAAATTATGAACTCAAATTTTGCACATGATTTTGCATTAAAGTATTTTGCCAGAATATTAATCTCATTCTGGCTTTATTAGTTTCAAAATATGCAGTTTACTGTCATGCATCTTCCTCTAATTCAAGAATCATGCAGTTCTATGTACATACATGTACTCTGAACCATAAATTTTGCTTTTAATTATTTGATTTCAGTTTTGTATTTTTTCCCTCTGTTAATGGTAGACTGCCATTTTTTTGATACCATCATCAATTCTGTTAGATATGACTTTTATACAAGTCTTCCCCAGTGTTGCTTTGGTCATCTCTATTTGTCGTGTTTGTGTGTTTTATCTGCCTATTTTATTAAACTAACTGTGACACTTGGATGATTACAATATTAGACAACAACACTCGATAAGGAAAGCATTTTGGTGAAAATTGTTTGTAATTGATTACATATGCTAGGAGTAGGTTGGGCTCAGTTGTTGATATCAGAGTATCCAAAGAGACATGCAGCAAAGAGACATGCTCAGCCACTGGAGGTTGATCTTCATTATCATAAATGTGAACATTTGAATATAGTTTTTTGTTTTTCAAGCTTGATTAAATATTTCTTTTGTAGTTTTTTTAGTAGACCTGGAGCATACAAACCTATAGCATGTTCTAACCTGGAGCTTGTGCTAGCTTACAACCCTGGAGCATGTTCAAGTTCTAGCTTACTACACTGGAACCTGTGCTACCTGGATATTTACAATTACCAGATAAAGCATGTGATAGCTGGAGAATGTCATTCATAAGTTCATATAGTACATAGATATTTCTATATGTGGCATGCTGATGTTTCTAGATATTGCAATTTTTAGTAGATATTTCGATGTTTCTATATATTTTTGTATGTGTCATGTAATACATGAATATTTCTCATTTTACCCTGTTTTTACACTTTGCTCCTGGGTAACGATTGTTTCCGTGTCCTCTGGGCACGGGCATACATTAGGTTCACCTTTTAAACCATTCAACCAACTTATGGGGGTTTTCCCTGCTGAAAGGTTAGGTATTTTGATTTTTTTTGGCTGTTTTATCTTTTCATGTATGTACTTTAATGAATAAAAATTCTACTCTTTGCAGTTCCCATGCACATCCTTTCCATTATAGGAAATTGATGACCGATCCAAGCTCACATATTATTGATTTCTATCTGACTGGTATTCCTTAACATCATGATTTTGGTCATCCCCATGTTTTCTTCTCTCTAACAATACTCTCTATTTTACTCTATTATCAGAATTGCGGTTGACATGAATGGAAGAGGATTGCTTGGCAGGTAAGATAATCTTATCTTTTTAGAATTTCTGGGTATGGTTTCTATTTTATTGGATCATTTGATGGAGTTCATCTTGCGTGTCCAATCTGAGGGGTATTGCAAAACTGCCTTTTATTGACGAGGACCACTTGGTGAGATAAAGAATATAGAGCACACTTTATCGGCATGCTAATTGACCCATATATATGGTCATATTGTATCTCTTCGTGGACAATCTATTCACATCTCAAAAATGTGTTCCGAGTATTGGGATGTATGTAGAATTTAAGGATGAATGGATAGCTTGAGATTTGTATGTGTTGGACTATGGGCGGCCTTCCACACTTACATTTTTAATCTCTCATGGCATTGTTACCTAATGACTTATCCATTACTGTCATTGTCTTAGCTATCATATGAAATAACTGACAATTGTATTCTGTGAACTTCCCAGGTTGTAGTTTTGACAAGGAGGAAGACTCCACTTCAGGTGTTCTATAAGGAGTTGTTCTATGTGTATATCATCTTCCAATCTACTGGCAAAGTAATTTTTTTTGGACTTTTCATCGGGGTCTGTTTTGTTTTCGAATTTTTGGTTCGTTTGGTAAAAGAATAGATTTTTCAATGTTATGTTATTATGAACCGAGCTCTCATTCATGTGAGTATTGAATAGTTTTTTAATAAAAATTTGTTTGTCCGCTAAGTAAATAGATTGCAGCTGCATTTGAATTTGATTCTACATGTGTATACTTTCATGTTGTTTTAAACTTGGTTCAAGTATTGTATATATTTCAAGAACTATGTGGTAACTAGGAGATAACTGATATATTTTAAAACTGTTGGTATATTGCTCTCCGCTTCCCGTCATCGGCGGTGGCTGTCCTCTAGAAGACAGTGGAAAGCCTACTTAGTTGGTCAGTTCGTAGACACCAATCTATGCTTGATTCATGCAAAGAGGTTGACGCTCATGCCCAAGGACATCTAGCTCATAAGGAGGATCCAAGGCAAGAGAGGGCTTATGATATTAACAAGCTGCTTCAGCTTACCTTTTTGTGTTTAGGCGTTGTTTTAGTTGGTGTTGGTTCTGTTTTTTTATAAGTATTTTTATTAGGATTGTGTCTTTAGTTGGGTTTCAGATGTATTGGGAAGGTGTGATGTATGATGTAATATTATAGAATGAAAGGAAAACTAATTATTTTGTTAAAGATTTGGGTATATCTATTCTATTCTGTAGGTAATTTTGTTTATTTTCCCAGCGTTTGTGGTATCCAATAATTTTTTCCCAAATTAATTATGCATAATGATTGTGCGTATTACTATATGATAATGTACGCAGAGACAAACAAAGTTATTTTCTTATCATTGGCCGTTTTGGGATCATAAAACAGATTTGAGATATGATGTAATGTTATTCATGGATAAGTCAAAAGTTAAGCGACTACATTTGTTCTTTAAAGTAAAAAAAGAAGTGTACCAGAGAAGGAATACTTGATCCCGCATCAAAAACTGTGTTGAAAGTTTTAACTATCGATTTTATGCTACAATGTATTAGCTCATATAGGTAAATTACAGTTGTCAAATTTCACCTTCTCTTTAGCTCTGTAAATTGTGTGTTTGGCAAGAGGAAACATGCCCCCAATAGCAGTTTGAATTCATAATACAAGTAATAAAAGAGAACCAAGAACCATGCTAATTGTTTCTCAGAAAATAGAATAGTTGCTCTGCAATACAATTTAATCTTATATGATTTTTACACACACACATACACACATTATACTTTGGTTTTTAATTTTTGAATTGGTTTGCTGACTAGGAAAAATGAGTTGGGTAATGCTATAATGTATTTTTTGGTTTTTAATTTTAATTTTATTTCTAATTCATTATATTGGAAAGTTCATTATGAACTATTAAATGATGTGTTGGTGCTTTGGCTCACGTCGAAATAGCATATGTAGCGATCATTTCAAATATATGTTTACTTAGATTTGCTTGAACTGAATTTAAAATTAAAACACATTTGCAGCCAACTCCGATTATATATTTTTTGAAAACAAATTGGCTTAAAAATATTGGAAGAATTTCGAATTTTTTTGAAAGCAAATAAAATAAATATTAAAAACATGGGCATGTGAAAATTTTGGCTCGAACTAAATCTGGATGGAAATTTTGGTGGAACTAAATCTGGATGGAATTTATTTTTGGGTTGAACAAAAATTTTGTGAGTGGAACTAAATTATCTGGGTAACTAAATTTTGGGCAAACTAAAATTGTTGGAAAGTGAAAATTAAGCAGGAAACCCACTAAAATTTTTGGGATGGAACTAAATCTGGAGGGTTCTAAATTTTGTGAGGAAGTAAAATTTTTGGGCGGAACTAAATTCTCTAGGATGAGCTAAATTTTGGAGGGAACTAAATTATTTGGAAAAATTTTCGAGGAACTAAGTTTGGAGGGAACTAAATTTTGGAGAAATAAAATTTTTTAGGGGAACTAAATACAATTACGGGATTCACGGTTTTGAGTGGGGAATATTTTAAGTAAATCGTGCCCTTAGGGCACGAGTTATGACTAGTATATATATATATATGCCTTAGGCTGCGTGCGATTTTCGAGCGTTTTGCGGTGATCTCCCATCGCCGGCCGGCCGGCCGGTCCCCGGCATCAGCTCGAGTCCCTTTCTCGAGCCTCGTCCTTGCTTGTTGCTCTCGTCCCCCCTTGGGACCAGATTTCCAAGTTCCTGTGTGGGCGTGTACTTCGTAGATCTGGATCTGGGTTTTTTCTCCAGCCTGTTTCGATCGGACTCCATCGCTCCGATCAGTCTCGTCCCAGGGCCGTCTTCCTAACTGGGCGAAGATCGGGCTCCTCCGGTCTTATCTGAATCGACCACTGCTCTGATCTGACTCGACCCCACTCTGATCAGACTCATCCGCTCCGATCAAAATCGACCCCGGGCCTTTCCTTCTTGGGCGGCGACCTGAGTTCCGCTCCGATCAGTTGCGCCAGCGGAGCGTTCTGCCCGCATACCTTGGTGATGGCGGTCGTCCTGATCATCTCTGATCTCCGATCATTGGCTCCTTGGTTCTGATCTGCTCATTTTGTGGCCGGTTTTGGGCATCTGATTTGGTAATTTTTCCGGTCCGGTGATGGCGTCCTTTCCGTTATCGTCCGATTCTGGTGTGCCTCTGCTGCCCTCTCTTCCTAATCTTGGGGGTGATGGGTAGATGGAGTTAACAAGGAAATTGAGGGGGAATCGTCATGTGGGCTTCAGGTAGCCCACTGCACACCCCAGGCTACGCGATGGGAGGTCTCCTACTGCTGTTAGGCCTCCTCGCCACCCTCATCCTGATGCACCCCTAGTGCTCGAGCATAGGTCTGTTAGACCTGGTCTCTCCGTCTCCTACTCTCAGGCGGTCTGGCCATCTTCATGGAAGGATGTGTGTAATGGTCTGGCTGTCGCCGATGATAGGAAGCTGAAGTATGTCGTCCCTGTCCCCTTTGTCGGTGGCCACTCTTATGGGTTGGTGACTGACCTCCAGAAATCGGCGACTGCGACCAAATGGGCTAACACTGTCGTGGGGCACGTCCTTGGTGACGTTCCGTTCTTCAGCCAACTGCACATCGCTATGGGACAGATGTGGAAGCTCAAATGTCCTTTCCAGATGTTCTCCTGTGATAATGGGATGTTCTTCTTCCGCTTTGGCGGTACTGAGGCCTGCTCGTCGGTTCTGCAGGGGGGGCCGTGGCTCTTCGACGGCTGCCTACTCATTCTTAGACAATGGAGCCCCACCATTACCCCGATAGAGATCTGCTCCGTAGCGTCCCCGCATGGGTCCGGTTCCCCTCTTTCCCTCTTAATCTCTGGTCTACCGACATCCTTAGTGTGGCGGCCAGCCTTATGGGGATCCCAATTTGCACTGACCGGGCCACCGCCTATCTTAAGCGCGTTGACTTTGCCTGCTGTTTCGTCGAGCTCGATGCATCGGAGCCTCTCCCTCGTGAATTCACTTTGGTTTTCGAAGATGGCTCCACTCACATTCAGTCAGTTGAATATGAGGGCGAGCCACCTAGGTGCAGTCGCTGCCTCACCTTCGGCCACTTACTAGAGCAATGTCCTTCCGCTGAGGCCCCGGTTCCTAAGGGGGAAGGTGGTTTGGGTCCTCTATCTCGGGGCAAGGCCACGCCTCCCGATGTCCTAGCTTCAGAAATTGGGTCTATTCTTGATGCCGCCATGGCCCGACGAGAATCTGCTGGAGCCAGGCCAAGCTTGGCGTCTACGTCTGAGGTGAGGGGGGTCGTGACTGAAGAGACGCTTCCGCGGTCATCTACTGTGGAGACCTCCCCCCATCATTCTAATGTGGGTACCCTCCCTATGAAGGGGTTCGTTGATCCGACGCCCGATCCCTTGGGTGATGCGGCAGTGGCCTCTGTGGATGCTATCATTTCTCCCAACACCGCTAGTAGCGAGGGTGAGCTTGGTGACTCGGATGGTAAGGGTAGAGGGGACTCCGATTCTGTTGTCTCTGACGACTTCACAGAGATGGATGAGGCTTTTGACTCGAGCTTTGGAGCTTGGGGTCCCGACATTTGCGTTGCTGCGTCGGGCAGAGGGGGACGTGGTAGTGGCCGTCGTGGTAAGGCCCCTTCGGCCTCGTCAAGTTGTGGTGGCAGCAATGTTAGAGGTGGGGGTGCCTGTAAGCCTGGTTTCATCAGAGTGGTCCCGAACCCAAGCAGTTCTTCTACTGCATCGAGCTCCCCGATCTGTCCGGAAAAGATGACGGTTGATAACCTGGCATGGAAGGCGCTTTTGATAGCGCCTATGCCCAGGCGGTAGCGTCGAATTCGAAGGCCCAAAAAATAATTGTTCCACAGGTCACTTGCTCCAAAGCGGTGGCGTCTAGCTCTGCATTTGCGGGGCTTTCACACTTGAAGCTTTGAGTTGCGTAGCTTCGTGGTCCGTGTTGGGCGTGTTATGCTGGACGGGTGGGGTGATTCTTTCTTCGCCTGTCTTAGTGTTATGTGGGCGCGTGTGTAGTTGTTGAGGGTCATGTCTATTTGTTGGGGGGGTTGGGGGTCATATTACTTAGTTTTGTTGTTTGGGCCTGGCATTTGTGCCTAGCCCTGCTTTTGGGGTCTTTCTGTGTCTGCCTGATTGCTAGCGCCTGGTGACTGATTCCTGGCCTCTCCATCTCTGCAATCAGGAAAGGCGGAATTGATGTTCCCGTACTTTGTACACACCAGCATATATATAATTACTTGCTTTTCATATATATATATATATATATATATATATATATATATATATATATATATATATATATTCTATAAAAGAGAGCATATTTTGAATTTTATCCTAGTCATAAGTCCAGTCATATTTTTGTTTGTCCCAGTCACCAAGAATGGTCAGGATTCACTCTGATGAAGGGCCAGGATGAATCTACGTACGCATCACGTTCTCACGTTGGGATGCGCTCACAGCCTCTTTAACTTGGGGGGAAACTCACAATTGGGTGGGAACTCAAAATTTTGGGGTATGCACTTACAGCCTCTTCATCTTTGGGGGAAACTCACAATTGGGGGGAACTCAAAATTTTGGGGGATGCGCTCACAGCCTTGATCGCGCCCCGGGAGTACACACACCCGGGACAAGCGACTCGTAGTCTTACTGCAAGCGCACGGTGTAGCGACGAGCGAGTATCGAACTCAGGGAGGAACAATGACAGTGTCTCCTTCCAATCACCTAGCTATCAAAATGGTCGAGAATAATTTGGGGTAAAATTGTCACAATCGTTCAAATGTCGATAGAAATATCAATAAAATAAAACACATAGGGATAGGGAATCCCCGCTACGGACCGTATCTCATCGTTGTGATTCATAGGTTTCATCATTGCTAGACTTGAATTTTAGGTGAACTAGCCGCAACTAAATGTAGAACCAAGCTCACGCTCTCGCGCTATTTCCGGTCTATAGCAAACCTAGGGTAGGGCCCAATCTCTTGCAAACCCTAACCTAAGCCGCTAGCGTGAAGAACGACATCATCGTTCAAGCGTATCTCGAGCCCACTCTCGTGCAAACTCGAGCTACGACCTAGGTAGAGATAGTTCCTACCCGTCCAATCTCTTGCAAACGGATACTGGTATAGAAACACGATTAAAAATCCTAGCTTTGGCCCAATCTCTTGCAAACCAATTCTAGAGAAGTCCAATCGTAAATCTAAATCAAATTTCTAGGGCTTCCTATCAATTGGGACCCAATCTCTTGCAAATCCCAATCAATGCGAATCCCTAGCTATCCGTAATTAATCAATCCCAACCTAACCCTAATCAATTCTAGCAAGAATTTCACCAATTCATCACAATTTAGAAATAGGGTCCATAGGGTTCATCCCTACGCCCTAAGACGATAAAACTACTCACTAATCATCATGAAATTCATGAGAAAATCAATAACAAAATCAGCACAATTCATTGCAATAGAGAAATTATCAACAAAAATAGAGTTTTTGATAAGAAGAGCAACAAACCAATGAGAATCCAATAGCATCCAACAAAAGTAGTCTCTTAATATCCAAAAGAAAATCTAAATCTATTAATCTAAAAGCTCTCAAAAAGGCTGCCAGAAAGCATCAAAAAGTCCTCTCTAACTAGGGTAAAAACTGGGTTTAAATACCCTTCAAAATCGCCCAAAAAATCGTGACTAAAATGCCCATGCGCAGCCCAGAAATCGCACTTTACGCAGCAGGCGGAGCCGCTCACTCGGCTGAGTGACAAATGTCACTCGGCCGAGTGACAAACACTGTACATTTCCAGTAAGTCGGGGATTTTCGGGGGTCTGTCTTCGGAGGTGACTCGGCCGAGTGGCTTTACTCACTCGGCCGAGGGGCATTCCATGCTCGGCTGAGTCATAACTCTGAAATCGACTGACGGATTCCAGTAAGTCGGCTCCTTCGGTGGGTGGATTTTCCCGTGCCACTCGGGCGAGGGGATGTCCATACTCGGCCGAGTGGACTATCGTCACTCGGCCGAGTGCACGCTGATTTCCTTCTGTGGTGCGTGTCCGGTCTGATCGGCCGAGTGGTCTTCTTGCTCGGCCGAGTGAGTGCTTCACTCGGCCGAGTGAGAAGCTGTAGATGCCCATTCTTCATCATTTCACCTCCTCGTCGCTCCTACGAAGTTCCTTCTTCTTCCACTTGTCTTCCATCACCGAATAGCCCTCAAAAGAGCCTTGGGTAACACTCCGGAGTGGGTGCAAATCCTCTTCATCTCAAAAATCACTCCGAATCGCTCCATATCTCCTGAAATACGATAAAAACAAGAAATCGTGAAAAGCATCGTAATATTGTCGAATAATTGTGAAAAAAACGCGATATGAGCGATCAAAGTGGCATGCAAACACACAGAAAAAGGGTGTAAAATATGGAGTGATCAAAATCCCCCAAGCTTACCTCTTACTCATCCTCGAGGAAGATGAGTAAAAAGTGAACCCGACGAGCAAAATAATGGAAAAGAAGGAAAATAAAAATAAAAATAGAATAGAAAGCGAAGAAGGGGGGTGCTAGATCATTCTTCTCAGGACGTGGGGTTTGCTTACTCATATAGCATACATCGAATATAAAACACATGTCGTAGACTTTTATCTCGATATCATAGTATAATGATGTATTCGAAATAGAAAACCCCAAAATATCAAAATAGCATGAAATTTGGAATCATTCTAGGATTAACATCGTCTGAAGCATCTAAAGCGGTATTCATAACCATAGATCACACACTTTTCAATTGAATGCTTTCTATAAGGAGTATAAGAGATATCACACGATATAGAATAGTAAGAATAGAAAAGTATGGTTTTCATGAAATGAATGCTAAGTGTCGATTTCTAAATTTTGTGAAACTTTAGCAATCTCACCGAGTATGGAAGATTACTTAGCCTAGGTTGTCATGCACCGTCAAGTAGTTACTCTCTCACACATCATTGGATCCTCTCCCCCAAGCTTATCCATAAGCGTGGTGGCATAAACAAATCAATATCTACATTCCCCATTTCTTTTGAAGCTCCAAAAAAAATAAAAATAAAAACAAAAACAAAAGAGGGAAGAAAGAGAGAAAGAGTATGAGATGAGATCGTTTATGAACTTCTTTTCTCTTCTCTTTTCTTTTTCTCAATTTTTCCTTTTTTTCTCTTTTTTTTCTTTTTTTGAATAAACATATATACATAAGCGATCCCACATCAAAAGAAAGAAGAATATACATGTATATACATATTTTTTGATTTTGGGGAATTGGAGCATGAAAATTAATAGCGGTGGAAATGCCAATAATAGACTTGCTAAAGGGAGATTCACCAATGAATTTTAAGTAGAGAAATAATGCTCAAGATATATGGAGAAAGAAATAAATGTATCACTCGGTTCACTCTATAAGACGTGCACGACAACTTTCAGTAGAGTAATATAATCTACTCAGTTTAATCTCAAAAAGTAAACTAGTCCAGATATATCATCCTAGCAAACATTCAATCAACCTGAAAGTGAAGCGTACAATTCATGCAATAAGAAGTGATATGAGAAAGGAAAGCAGTACTCCAGATATAAGCAATCAATGCGTGAAGCTTGGTGTGTTTTCTATGAAAAGCATACATATGAATCATCAGATATCAGCTAATAACAGAATTTCATCCATATTCATACAAAAAAAGAGTGGGTTACTATTTCAAATGCAAAGTAGGACATAGCATATGATATTTGAAACAAAAGCTATGACTTGACAAAATAGCATGCACATAGAGATAAGCTCACACCACGTCATCGTCATCACAGAAAAATCATCTCTAGCAAAAGATGAAAGAAATAATGATAAAAGAAAATAGATACTACTATGTATAATGTGGCACACAAAGAAAATAAGAAAACGTGATGCATGATAAAAAAACGAAAAATGAGTGAAAGTGGTGTAAAAACAAAGAAAAGGTGGAAAAATAAAAATAAAAGGTGACGAAAATCTAAAAGTGTGAGAACTCACTCCCCCAAGCTAAAGTGCACAGTGTCCTTAATGTGCAAAGTGTGGCACACCGAGAGACGTGAAATGGGTGGGGTGGGTGAGGATGCATGCATGATGAAAAAGAAATAAAAAGAAAAAGAAAATAAGATGTGAATGAATGTGATGCATGCAAAGATCAGTATGGTGCAGATATAAGTGTCCCCAAAAAGTCTCTCCCTCACTCCCAATAAGATATAAAAAGATATGATCAGAAAGGCACCAAAGTAGTATGTGGAGGAGGGGCAAAAAATCATCAACTCCAAAAACAACCAGCAAAACAGCAGAAATATAGTAGGCATCCAGTGTGTGCCTAGGCTAGCGGTGGTGCACCAGCACCGTCCTGTGGCGGAGGTGGTGGTGGAGGTGGTGGGCGTGGAAGCTGCTAGGAGGGTGTCGGTGGTGGAGGCAGACGTGCCAGAATCTGATTCAGGCAAGCCCGAATACTGGGAAGGATGGCGACGCGGGTCTGCACGGCACTGATCGTGGCGGAGAGAGACCTAAAGTCCCCTCTAAGTCCACTAACAGCCCCCTCAAGAGCACGAATGCTCTGAACTAGAGTGTCTGGGGGTGCTGGACCAGAGGGACGCACAGGTCTAATAGGTGAAATGCGGGGCCGTCTCAGGTGGGCAGTGTAGAGGATGGGGCCAGCAGGAAAGTGTGGAAGGGGTGCTGTGCTCACTAAGTGATGTCCAGCCTTGGTGTGAGGCTGGGACGCATGCTGGGTCGAAGCAGAAGCAGAAGAAGAAGCAGCAGAGGTGGAAGTCAAAATGGGCGACGAGGCAGCGGGAGAGGTCAGTGACGCAGACGTGTGGACAGATGTCACGACGCTCTCGGTAAAGACCGGGGCGGTGGAGACCGAAAGGTCGACGACTGGGGAGGCTGTGTAGGGCACAAAAGATGACTCCCCAGGAGTCGAGAACAGCAATCAGGAGAGGGTCTCCACGGCGGCAGTAAAGGAAGACTCGCCTCTCTCAAGAATGGTGGGTGGACGCTCGGGGCTCAGTGTGGTAATTGGCTCGATGGACATAGGCTCAGTGGTGGTGGTGGTGGTGGACGGCTCAAATAAAGTGCTTCCGACACTAACAGCCGTGTGGACAGAGGTGTCGGGAGGTGCAGACAGTGCAGGTGCAGGCTGAGGGATCACGGGGTCAACAGGTGGTGCAGGGGGTGCCTGCTCAGCATCCTCGGGCTCAAGCACGTAGGCAGCGGGGATGAGGAGATCCATCGCTGGAATCCAGTCCCTGTAAGCTGGTCCAATGTGTGTCCGAGCGGGGCTCGGGAGAACCATGTAATCAGCACTGAAGGGACCGTACAACCACACCCAGTGCCGGCGACCGTGGGGACGAAGCATCTTCATCCGGGCCATAACATCTATAGAAAGTGCGGTGGAGCCCCGAGGTCGACGCAAGTCATCAGGTAGGTCCACGCCGGTCATAAGGGTCAAAAGGGTGATCAGACCGCCGCAACAGATAGGTGAGCAAGCGCTCACTGAAATGATAATGCGGTCCAAAAACCAACTGGCAATGTCAATCTCGATGGCAAGGACCAAATCGTCGCTACCCATATCTAGAACCCTAGGGCGAGCCATCGCATAGAGCATGTAGAGCTCTGGCGTAGACATGGTCCCGGGCTCGTACCTCGCGAGGAAAGTAGTCACCATAAGGTGCTGTGCAATGCGGAGGTAGGGGTGGAGGATAGCTGAGGCCTTGGCCCTACTAGGGTCAAAGGTGAGTGGGGATCCCGTGATCCGTGTCCAGAAGGTGTGTGTGTCGAACGACGGGGGTGGGATGTGCATGGGAGCGTAGGCGCGGTCAGGGACAGGGACGGTGGGCCACTGGAAAAACGCTCTAAGCATGTCGAGAGTGATCTCGCACTCTCGATCCATCAAACGGAAGGAGCATCTTCGAGGGGTCCGGTCAATGGAACTGAGTACCTCTAGTGTCGGGCGGATGTAAGTATCCACCGACACCGACAGAAAATCACGCCATCCCACGTTGTCGTACAACGTGAGAAGCCCCTCAAGTACCCCTTGGCGGTCTAGGTCAGCTAGGTGTGCAAACCTAGAGGGTACTATCGAGCGATGGCAGATACGCTCGAATCTGGCGCAGTGTGCGTCATTTCGAAACGTAATCCCCATTGGCCCGACGACGGGAGCGGGTGGTGGAACGGGATCGTCAGGGATCGTCTGTGTAGGTGGCGGTGGGCTAGGTGGAGGGGAGTCCTCCCTAGCGGAAGAGGGACCAGGATCATCGGTCCTCTTCCGCTTGGCAGCGGATCCTCGTGTACGTGGCCTAGTGCGCGGCGGTATGTGTGCCGCGAGACGTGTCCCAACCAAATAAGTAATGCGACGTGCTAAATGATGGAACGAGTATACCTGAACAAGTCGCGGGAGCAAACAACAGTGTGTGCGAAGAGACACCTCTGCCGCGAAGCTCAAAGCGCGTCCAAAAACTCCCCAAAGCTCCCCCAAGCTAGCCTGTAAATCAAACGATCAAATCAACGAATAATATTCAATATATATGGGGGAGGTAGGGGATAATAGATAGATAGGGAAATTAATTTGAATTTGGGGTTCACGGGCATACGAATCAAGAGAAATGGGGAGAAATGGGGTTTTGGGGCAAAAGAGGGGTGATCGGAGGCGACGCCGGCGGTGGGGAGGTCGGTCGGTCGTCGGCGGTCGATGGGGTGTCGGTCGTCGGTGAGTGGGGGCCGGCTCGAGTGTCGGCGTGGGCGAATCAGGCGAGGGAAGCGTAATCAGCAACGGGCTCGGGCGAAAAATTTGGGAAATTTTGAGTATCGTAAATCGTGCCCGCTACGCTGCCGCTTATATAGGAAATGTTACGACTCGGCCGAGTGACAATGTCACTCAGCCGAGTGGCGTAAAATAAAAAAAATTTCAAATTCTCCTCGCCACTTACGACTCGGCCGAAGGGAGAAACTCCACTCGGCCGAGTGGCTCTGCCACTCAGCAATTCTTGAGATAGAAGGGTATCTGTTTCACTCGGCCGAGTGATAAGGTACTCGACCGAGTGGCAATTACGACTAAAAGTTACAGAAAGTGACAGAGAGTTGGTCTGCAGAAACTTCCCTGTTTGGTGCTCCACTCGGCCGAGTGGAGTCTTTGCTCGGCCGAGCGGCATAAGCTACTCGGCCGAGTGAGGTGCTTTTTTCTGCATCGGCTCTCCGTTTTCGCTCCAGTCTCTGTTTTTCTTCCTCCAGTCCATTTCTTCCTCCTTCTAAGGCCTGAGCGCATCCCTGGGGCACTCTTCCTTGCCTCGGTCATCCTCCATATGAGTGATCTCCGTTTCTCCTTCTCCTGTCATGAAAATTAGGACCCGTTGTCACGATTTTCATGCACACAAGACTCTAAACACTAATAAAAGTCTAAACCAAAAATGAAAATCAAATAAAAAAATGCAAAAATCGTCAGGTTGCCTCCCGACAAGCGCTCGTTTAAGGTCATGAGCTCGACCCCTTTAGATATTCGTTTAGCTCGTGATGTTGGGCGCATACGAGATACGCCCGTCGAACTTGTCGGGAAGGCCGCTTGGATTTGGGTCGTGATGATCATCGGTCTTCCTCGATGCCCCCTCATCATGGGTAATGTTGGGGGATAAGTCCCCCAAGCTAGAGCTCGTTCCTATCATCTTCTTAGCCGGTGACACCGATCTTCCATTCGATGGAGCTTTCTTCGGATTCTTGGCCTTTGAGAGCTTGCAAAGCTCTCGTATTCTTGCGACATCAGCGTCACCTTCATCACCATCCGTGGAGCTATCTGGAGGGTCCTCCAACTTCTCTTCTTCACCAGAAGCTTGGCCTTCTTCGAAGCCATCTTCATGGAGAGCGCCAATAGAGTGGGGGATTGCTTCTTCAATCACCTCATCAAGGAGATCCACATAGTCTAACTCCTCGTGATATGGCATATGTTTCATATCCTTGGGTATGTGAAGCTCGACTTCGATGTTCCCGACATTCAAGGATAGAGTTCCTTCACGCACGTCGACGATAACACCGGCGGTTGCGAGGAACAGACGTCCAAGTATGAGCGAAGTGTCGCCCTCTTCCTTGATGTCCATGATGACAAAATCACAAGGCAAGCATATCCCTCCCGGAACTTGAAGTGGAATGTTCTCTGCGATCCCTACCGGCCTAGTAATCCGACCGTCCACAAGTTGAATTCTCATGTCGATCGGCTTCAAGTCGGTGCCCGTGTTCAATTTCCGGAACATGCTAAGGGGCATAAGGCTCACACTCGCGCCCAAGTCAACTAAAGCTTTTTGTAATGGGATGCCTCCTAGTGTGCAAGGGATGCGAAAACTCTCGTGATCCTTGAATTTTGCGGGCTCCTTCTCCTTCCGGGTAAACCAAGTTTCTTGTTCCGCAAGCATGATTTTTTCCTTCCTTTTCTTTCCCGAAATAAAGTCCTTCAAGAACTTCGCGTAAGACGGGATCTCCACTATTGCATCTAAGAAAGGAATATTGAGGCTTACTCTCCTCAAATATTCAAGGAACTTGGCGAGCCTTTTCTCTATCTTGGCTCTAGCTAGCTGTTGTGGAAACGGCACCGACGGCATGTAACGGCGCTCATCAATTGGCTCCACCACTTCAGAATTTCCTCCTCCAATCGGCTCCTTTTGGCTCTCCTCTTCAATTGTCGGCTCTTTTTCTTCCAAGATTTCTACCATGGGTTGCTTGTTTTGGGTCATAGCGGGAGTGGTATCCTTCTCGCCCCTTGTTCTAACCGCCACCACCGCATTGATGTGTCCGGTGTTGCTCCGTGGATTAGGCTCGGGTTGAGCCGTCAATTGTTGGGCGTTCTTGTTTAGCAACGCAAGTTGCTCTCCAAGTTGTGCGACGACGGTATTTAGTGAATCTTGTCCCGCCGTCAACTTAGCATTGATCTTCCTTTGCTCCGCCATGAATTTCTCCACCCTAGCTTCGTGGTCTGATCGTGGTTAAGCTTGAGGTGGGTTAGGAGCTCTCCAACCTTGATTGTAACCGGGCGGTCTATACGGTCCCGTTTATTGCTTAGGCGGGTAATTTTGTTGCGGTGGACCCCTCGGTTGATACTGAGGTTGTGGTAGTGGAGACCGAGCTTGAGGAAGTTCTTGTGGCGGGGGGTTCAAAGCACCATCATTGTTTGCATATGAAAAGCTCGGATGGTTTCTAGCGACCGGGTTGGCCCAATATCCGGAGTTCCCCACAACATATTGCGCTTGTTCCAAGGCCCCCTCTCCATGCTCTCCTCATACATACATGACTTGAGATTGGTCTTGCCAATCACTCATATTTCTTACCGGTGTAGATGTAGAGGGTGCTCCATGTGGCTCGGTGATATACTTCTCCAATCTCTCCACTACCTTGTGGAGAGAGTCAAATTTGTTTGAAAGCTCCGCTACGGCCTTGGCCTCATATATGCTAGTGGGCTTCAAGGAGGAAGAAGAATGACCTCGCTCATCGCCTCATTGTTGGTTATTAGAGGCCATCTCATCTAAAAGGCCGTAGCTTCATTCGGGGTCTTCGATAGTATGGCTCCATTGGCGGTTGCGTCTATAATTTGCTTCGTGCCCGGTTGGAGTCCATTGTAAAAACTGTGAACAAGCTCCCAATCTTATATACTGTGATGGGGCATTGATGCTGTAAATCCTTGAAGCGCTTCCATGCCTTGTATAGGGTCTCCTGCGGTCCTTGCTTAAAGGACATGAGAGCACTCCGTATCTCACCGTCTTGGATGGCGGGTAGAATTTGTCAACAAAGGCGCTAGCCAACTCATCCCAAGTAGTGAATGTACCTTCCACCTGCGTCCTCAATCAATATAAAGCTTTATCTTTGAGTGTAAAGGGGAAGAGCCGCAGTCGGATTGCATCAACGGAAACGCCCGACATTTGGAAGGTGGCGCACTTGGACAAGAAAAGCTGGATGTGATAATGCGGATTCTCATGGGCGTTCCCATGAAATGGGTCTTGTTGCATCAATACTACCAATCCCGTCTTTAGGTCAAAATTCTTGTCCGCCGCCAACTCCGGCATAGTGATGGAAGAGGTAGTGGAGGAAGTCTTAGGCTGAAGACTATCTCTGATGGATATAATCCTAGCCATGCGTGCCGCTAGTTCCTCCGGTGTCTCCGTACGGTTCATACAATCACCCTCCGTAGCGTGCCTTCTCTCGGCTCTGATCCTCCTCACGGTACGTTCGATCTTCGGATCAAATAGTTTTCCTCGGGGATCGCCGTAGATATCGTGTACATGTAAAGGAAAACATAGTTTCAAAGGAATTGTTAGCACGAATAAGGAGTAAAAAGATAAAAGTAATAAAAGAAAAGGAAGACACTAAGTAAAGAGAATAAAACACTGTCGCCTCCCCGGCAACGGTGCCAAAAACTTGATCGTGCCCCGGGGTACACACACCCGAGACAAGCGACTCGTAGTCTTACTGCAAGCGCACGGTGTAGCAGCGAGCGGGTATCAAACTCAGGGAGGAACAATGACAGTGTCTCCTTCCAATCACCTAGCTATCAAAATGGTCGAGAATAATTTGGGGTAAAATTGTCACAATCGTTCGAATGTCGATAGAAATATCAATAAAATAAAGCGCCTAGGGATAGGGAATCCCCGCTACGGACCGTATCTCATCGTTGTGAATCATAGGTTTCATCATTACTAGACTTGAATTTTAGGTGAACTAGTCGCAACTAAATGTAGAACCAAGCTCACGCTCTTGCGCTATTTTCGGTCTATAGCAAACCTAGGATAGGGCCCGATCTCTTGCAAACCTTAACCTAAGCCGCTAGCGTGAAGAACGACATCATCGTTCAAACGTATCTCGAGCCCACTCTCGTGCAAACTCGAGTTACGACCTAGGTAGAGATAGTTCCTACCCGTCCAATCTCTTGCAAACGGATACTGGTATAGAAACACGATTAAAAATCCTAGCTTTGGCCCAATCTCTTGCAAACCAATTCTAGAGAAGTCCAATCGTAAATCTAAATCGAATTTCTAGGGCTTCCTATCAATTGGGACCCAATCTCTTGCAAATCCCAATCAATGCGAATCCCTAGCTATCCGTAATTAATCAATCCCAACCTAACCCTAATCAATTCTAGCAAGAATTTCACCAATTCATCACAATTTAGAAATAGGGTCCATAGGGTTCATCCCTACGCCCTAAGACGATAAAACTACTCACTAATCATCATGAAATTCATGAGAAAATCAATAACAAAATCAGCACAATTCATTGCAATAGAGAAATTATCAACAAAAATAGAGTTTTTGATAAGAAGATCGACAAACCAATGAGAATCCAATAGCATCCAACAAAAGTAGCCTCTTAATCTCCAAAAGAAAAGCTAAATCTATTAATCTAAAAGCTCTCAAAAAAGGCTTCCAGAAAGCATCAAAAAGTCCTCTCTAACTAGGGCAAAAACTGGGTTTAAATACCCTTCAAAATCTCCCAAAAAATCGTGACAAAAATGCCCATGCGCAGCCCAGAAATCGCACTTTACGCAGCAGGCGGAGCCGCTCACTCGGCCGAGTGACAAATGTCACTCGGCCGAGTGACAAACACTGTACATTTCCAGTAAGTCAGGGATTTTCGGGGGTCTGTCTTCGGAGGTGACTCGGCCGAGTGGCTTTACTCACTCGGCCGAGGGGCATTCCATGCTCGGTCGAGTCATAACTCTGAAATCGACTGACGGATTCCAGTAAGTCGGCTCCTTCGATGGGTAGATTTTCCCGTGCCACTCGGGCGAGGGGATCTCCATACTCGGTCGAGTGGACTATCGTCACTTGACCGAGTGCACGCTGATTTCCTTCTGTGGTGCGTGTCCGGTCTGGTCGGCCGTGTGGTCTTATTGCTCGGCCGAGTGAGTGCTTCACTCGGCCAAGTGAGAAGCTGTAGATGCCCATTCTTCATCATTTCGCCTCCTCGTCGCTCCTACAAAGTTCCTTCTTCTTCCACTTGTCTTCCATTGCCGAATAACCCTCAAAAGAGCCTTGGGTGACACTCCGGAGTGGGTGCAAATTCTCTTGATCTCAAAAATCGCTCCGAATCGCTCCATATCTCCTGAAATACGACAAAAACAAGAAATCGTGAAAAGCATCGCAATATTGTCGAATAATTGTGAAAAAAAACGCGATATGAGCGATCAAAGTGGCATGCAAACACGTAGAAAAAGGGTGTAAAATATGGAGTGATCAGGCCTCTTCATCTTCACCGTCATCAGCATAAAGAAGTCGGGTTTGGGGAACGATGGAGGCTGTTGGTAGATCGGTGCACTCAGCAAGGATGCGGTCGATTATGGAGAGTATCGGGATGCGCTCGATGTCGGAGGGAACGATGGAGGTTGTCGAGATCTGACGATGAAACTGGTAAGATTTTGATGCTTCAAAGTAAAATTTTTTAAGAAAATTGATTCTTTTTCCTCTTTATCTTCACACTCATGAGCAAGAAGAAGTCGGGTTTGGGGATGCGCTCAGTTAGGCGGCGGTAGGTCATGGAGAGTATGAGGGATGCGCTCAACGTCGGAGGGAACGATGGAGGTTGTCGAGATCTGATGATGAAACCGATAAGATTTTGATGCTTTTCCACATCATTTCCCTGAAAGTTGAAGTTTTTATGAAAATTTGTTTCTTTTTCCTCTTCATCTTCACCCTCATCAACAAAGATGAGGTCGGGTTTAGGGATGCACTCAGTTAGGAGGCAGTAGATCATAGAGAGTATGCGAGATGCGCTTGATGTCGGAGGGAACAATGGAGGTTGTCAAGATCTGACGAGTAAACTGTAAGATTTTGATGCTTCAAACAACTAGATTTTCCATATTGTTCCCTTGAAAGTTGAAATTTTTTTGAAATTTTTTTATTTTTCAGAAATTCAGAGATGGTATAGAATTTTTAGCAAATTTTGTGCCCCGTGCAAATTTCATTTTGTTTTTCTTTAACGAAATGGGATCAAATTTTGCTCTAAATGCATGATCTTTTATCCGTAATTTCAATTTTTAAGTGGGCCATATGGAAATTATTAACTTGAAAATTGAATTATTAAATGGGTCTCTGAGAAGTTTCCCCTTTTGTAACAATCTAATTATAGTTCGTACAAGACATTCCAATTTTTCATTAGCAGGTTAACAGTGATAATTTGTCGTTCTACACTTTTTTCTACAGATGATGAACTGGTGAAAAAGAGTGGTATTGCCAGAATGCATATTCGTTTCAGTAGTTAGAGGAGGGGGAACGAAAATTCTAATTTCATCTATGGCAAAGATTGCATTTTAACAATGTTGAGTTCCAATTCTCTTATCATCGGGTTCTCAATGTTTCATGGTGAATTATGGATCCTTCACCAGAGACAAGGGAGCAGATGGCAAGGGATTCGCTCGACATCGGAAGGAACGATGGAGGTGGTCGATCCTGAGAACCTCGAGGGCGAACTCTATGCCAGAGCGATCGCTAGATACTCGCCGCTCTGGCTTCTAATCTGGGCCACAGTAATGGACCTCTTGCTCTGGCTTCTGATCTGGGCCACTGTAATGGGCCTCTTGATCTAGCTTTTAGTTGATTACGCCGAAGGATTTTGATTCGCTTGATGTCATCATAGATATTAGATCCCTTTGAAGTTTACTGATGCCATCTAAATTTTATTTGCCATCGAAAATTTCTCTTCTTTAGTTGTGTTGGGAATTACTCCAAGGATAATTGATTGGGTGGTTTATTATGGACCATTACATGAGAAGTTTCTGATTTTTTTCGTGTCTTAAAATCTTCATTGAATTTTTCAGAACAAATATTTATTTATATTTTTAAGCATAAAATGGATATATTTGTGTATATTTTAGTACGAGAGTGTTCAGAATAATAAAACTTGCAGCTTTTTGTTTAATCGCCTGAAACTATTTCCCACGAGTTCTACTTTATTATGCCTTTGATTTTAATTCAATTATTTATTTTGATCTCTTTTTTAAAGTTTTGGGCAATGCAATTTTTGAGTAAATTATGCAAATGCTTATTTTCAAAGTCCTTACTTTGTTAGATACACTTAAGATTGGTTTATCAAGTTAAACTATAATGTAAAGAAAAAGAAAGAAACTGTTTGATTTTTTGAGAATTTCAATTTTGATGAATGGCTCAGAATCTGCTATTTTGCTGACTTCTTTTGTTCTGGTTGAAATTTCGAAAAATCATCCGTTTCTTTTTTCTGTTTTGTTTTGAATTAATTGGTGATGATTTTTCTCTTTTTCTTTTTTGGATATGGAAATGTTAAAATGCATGTTACCAATTATGGTCCTTTCATTGCCTAATTAGTAAGAAAAAGATATGTAGATTGCTCTCTTATCGACAGTCGTTGGAGAATAATTCAGTATTGCTTGCTATCCTTAAATTATTACTACATTGCGATTCATATTTGAATGAGTTATTAACTTTGCATCGATGATATTGTTGTATTTCTGTATTGATTTTTGAAAAAGCACTGTTGCATATTATTTAGTTCTTCCCTTGCTTGATTCCACCATTTACTTTCATCTGAGTCTTAATAGTTTGATCATGAAGAATTTATGAATGTTATCCTCCCTTTTATTGTTATGTGTTATTTGTATCTCAAATTCCTTTTGCTCAATTATCATTTCCCTCTCTTTTCCATGTTATGTCATGTTTTGATTTTTCTGCTCTCTATCTCTATGTTATGTTACCTTCAGATTGTTCTGCTACCTCTCTCCATATTATGATTGTATTCAGTCTACACTATGACTGTATTCAGTTCTTTTCCCCTTAGATTTCAGATTTCCATTTACTTATTCTGTGTCATTGGACTTGAAACAATTCTTTGGGCATTGCTTTATCATGTGATTGCTCTGATGGATCATAAAACCAATTTTTCGATTTGACATAACAAATTTACTTCCAAAAATTTTCGAAGATGCTTATAAACATTTCCTGCGACATTTGGTTTCGACATATGGTATTCTAAGTAGAATTCGAGAACATAAATTGCTGCTTTGCTCTCATTGATTGATCCTTTTGTTTTAATGAACGCTGTTGTTCCTAAAATGTAGTGGTCTCCCAAAGATTCTCTTTCTGCACCAATTTCCAGTGCAATATATTCATGCGACGAAATGCTGGTGTACGCCAGATTCTACGATGGCGTAATTGGCGTTTTCGATGTGGATAGCCTTAGATTTCGTTACCGAATTGCACTCTCTGCGTACATCTCCCCATCTACTTCCAGGTAAAATTACATTGCCTTGTATATGTAATTTCTCATTCACAACAATCTACTTCTAATTACTGATCTACGTTTTTCCCTCCTCAGTGATGGGCCAGTATATTATTACTGAGAAGTCCAATATGTTGTTCAATATATTAAGATTATTCCAATGAAAATATTTGCAAGTTCTCATTGCCATTTTGTGCTACACCAATATGCAGTTCATTATATGGAGAATATAACATGCTCGCTACTCTGTTGACCTGACAATCTGGTCAATGCTGCAGGGGAGGCGCGACGGGGATCGGATGGTTACGGATAAGTTAAACACATGAATAGGTTGGGCATCAGATGGTTATGGATGCAAAGAGTTCAGTGAAAGAAAAGTTGCATAACTTACACTAGCTTAAATATAGTGATTCACTCATTGAACGAGAAACATAGCATGCTAAAGGATTTCAGCTTTCTCAAGGCATTTAAGGAAATGCAGAGGGGAACAGAAATTTTGAATAAATAATATTCTCGAGCAGTTTATTTCAAGCTGAAACTTTTGAGAATTCACTCATGGTATATTTTTCATGCATATTATCTTTCATGTAATTTGGTGTACATTGAATATGAATTCTTTATTATGTTTTAATTTATTTCTTTTGATATTTTTAATGTTTGGCTTACAGTGAATACAAATACATGTTGTATGCACATTTGACATATCCACATAGTTTTTAATATGCAAGACATATTGACAAATTTGACTAAATTTAACCTGAAATCGGAATATGAAATGAGAAATTTCATGTTTGTCAAAAGTCTTCTTATTACCTTCTATGTGAAATTTACCCGCATGTGATCAGTCTGTTTTTCATACTACAAAATTTATATGCAAGTCGTGAGACTGTAGACGGATGCTAAAGGGTTAATTTTACATTCAGTGACCTAGCTGAAAATGTATGGCCAATATTGCTCCTTTTATTTGTATTTGGATCTGCAAAATTTCTGAGTATCTTTGTTTCTTGAATCTTTTGACAATTTGGTGAGTTTTTATGATAAAGATGATGTCGCGAGGGGACCGGGGGTCGAGACGTGGCGGATTTACGATATTGTAGAAGTAATGGAGAGTGTTGGAGAGTGTTGGGATCCGATCTTGCTTTTTTTTCAAGTTTTCAGGTTCATCCATGAAAGAGATATTTATTTAGTTTTTGAACAGCAAGGCACCGAAATGAGTTACAAATTTTTTTGTTGAAAATGAGTTGTAGCTATTTAAACTTGACTTGACGAGTTTAATTATCTGATAGGATCATGAGAATAGATCTATTTCTTTCTCATGAAGTTGAGGCAAAATTTGATTTTGTTTTTGATTATTTTTTTCTTTCTGAGTAATAATATATGAGACTCTAGGGTGGAATTCAATTATGATGGGGTTTCTTTGAAATTATGTTTTTGAGACTTCAATGGTTGTTTATAATTTGTGATTTGTGTATGTGCTCATTCATGATGTGAAATATTTTAAATGCACTGTCCTCTAAGGGCACGTGATATGCATAAAATTTTGAGGTTGGAATATTTTAAATGAACGACGAAACTAAATTTTGTGGGAGACTAAAATTTTTGGGGAACAACAAAACAATTATTTCCATTTAATTATTTTGTCGTTTAAAATTAGTGAATCTTAGATTTTTAGGGGGGAATATTTTAAATGACTCGTGTCTTTGTGACACGCGTTAAATCAGGAGGAAACTAAATATTGCGGGGAACTAAAATTTTTGGGGGGACTAAATTCTATGGGAAAAGTAAATTTCAGTGGAACTAAAGTTTATGTGGGAGCTAAATAACAACAATTGTGCTTTAATATTGGGGAAGTAAGTCTTTGTGACACCTCTCTACTTGCTTTCTCTTAGCTAATTCTCTGTTTTTAATGTTTTTAATGTTTTTATTGTTTTTAAGTATCTTTTGTTCTATTTTGGCTAAAGCTTGCTGATTTCTTTGTCTTGAAAGGTTTGAACGGGTTGCATGCCGTGGATGAATTAATCTGAACTTGAAACACAACATACTACTGTAAGGATTCTTCTACATATACTGTTTTTTTGAAGTTTCCTTAAGGCATCAATCTTCAGTTTTAATGGGTTTCTTCTTTTCATTAGCATCAAATAATTGAGCTACTCTATATAATGGATCACTTATTTTTAATGGGTTCCATCACTTATTTAATTTGGTTTATTGGTTTGAATTTCCATCCTTTTGATTGAAATGATATGTTTATTGGTTTATTGGTTTATTGAGGGTTGATGTAGCATTTCATTAATCGGAGAAAAGTTATGTATTAACAATTAGCTTAAGTTATTTATCAACTGTTATTTATTACCAGTATGCATTCATGTGAGAAAAGTTCAGGTGATGGTTAATGCCTGTTGAGCTCATTTTCATTTTCATTTTCAACATTTTGCTTTTTCAATTTGCTGTTAAAAAGCTACTCGGGACAGTGGTTAGTGACATTGTCAGAAAATATTTAAGTTAACATTAGCTTAATCAGTTTGCTGTTAAAAAGCTACTCAGTACATAACTCATTTTCATTTTTTCATTTTCATACTTATATTAATAGTTTGTTTTTTCAATTTCATTCAACATTTTGAAAAGAAGAAACCCATTAGTATATTAACAGTTTGCATTTGCCGTAGTATAGCAGCCATAGTATATTAACAGTTTCCATTCAACAGTTTACATTCAACAATTTGAAAAGAAGTTTAATGCTAATTATTAAGTTTTGTTATCAATTTGGATGTATAAATACCAATACAGTTTCCTAATACAGTTTGAATGTATAAATTTAACTTTTTTATTAATTTGATGAATTTGATATACAACTAATACAGTTTGTATTCAACAGTTTGCATTCAACCCATCTATCTTAAGCCATCAATTGTCATTTTTAAGCTAACAAAAAGCATTAGCCATAGTATATTAACAGTTTGCATTCAACATTTTCATTTTCATTTTGGATGTTTGCATTCAAAATTTTCATTTTCAAACTGTTGCAAACATTTTCATTTTCTAAAGTGATTCTAAAGTGCTTTAGAAATTGATATCAAATTGTTGGAGAAAATCTTAATTTTCAATCTGTTGCAAACATTTTCATAGAGCTTCTAAAGTGTTTTGTGAGGCTAATTATTGAGTTTTGTTAAATTGATACATCCAAACTGTGTTATGAACCTGTATTTGGACATACATACAGTTTGAAAAGAAGTTTTAATACATCCAAACTGTATTAGTTGTATATCAATTTCATCAATCATCATTTTCATTAATCTTTAGTTTTAAAGGGTTTCTTTTTTCAGTTTTAATGGGTTTCTTCTTTTCAAACTGTTAATATACTATGGTTAATGCTTTTCATTTATACTATGGCTACTGTTTTTTGTTAGCAAACTAATGAAGCCAAGGCCCTCCCACATTCTGATACAAATTTTAGTATTGATACATCCCGAGTGTTTAGATGTCAAAAAATGCCCTCCTATATTCTGATATTAATTAAGCCAAGGCCCTCCTACATTCTGATATCAAGTTAAAGTTTACTTATTTTTTGAATTTTTTTAAGTCATGCAACTTGCAGAGGTTGATGTAGAATCAAAACAAACGTTTTAAGCAAACTTTTAACTAATGTATATTGGGTTTATTGTCCCAAGGGTTTACTTTTGGGTTTATTGTATACATCAGGATGCGTTTGGTTATTGTAAATGCATCAGGATGTGTTGATTTTCGTCTTTTTAAGTCATGCATCACTTATTTCTGCTAAGCTTTGAATTGCCCATCCTTTTGATTGAAAGGATATGTTTATTGGTTTATTGGTAATAGAGGTTAGCAGCTTGATAACTGGGATGGTTAGTACATGTAACATTAGCTTAAGTTAACTACAGCTAAGCTTATTCTTGATGGATAGTTTAACTTTTATGGCTTTTATGGATATTTATTAGCAGTTTGCATGTTGATACAAATTTGTTCTAATATTATGGGACACCAAATTTGTATTAGAACAACAATAAACCTTGGATGAGTCAGTTTGCATGCCATCCAACAATAAACCCAATATACATTAGTTATTTTGATTGGGTTTATTGTTGGATGGATCAGTTTGTATTAGAACTTTGTTCTAATACAAGGCCATACTGCAATAAACCCAATGCCAAACAAATCAATTTGCAAATTTGTATTGGGTTTATTATTGAATTGCTTTTATGCCATACAAACTAATTCCAACAATAAACTTTTCTAATGCAAACTAATGGTTAATATACATGTTCTAATACAACATAATTTGGATATTCATAGATTGCTAGAATGATGCTTCCATGAAAATAAAAAATATTGATGGTTTCACATTTTGTCCCATTTCCAAACCACAAGCCCAGTAATCCAATACCATATTTGCCCATATTGTGAAAGAAGAATGATTATGTTCTGGAAATTTTATTTCATCTGAAGTTGAGATAAAAAGTTCTCATATAGGTAAAACCAAGCTTGCATGCCATTATAGATGGTGCAAGGATAGAGCATAACTCTATTTGAGACTAATGCTATTATTTTTTTAATGAAAGCAGGTTACTTCAGGTCCTCAGTTTAGATAAATCTATTTGAGACTAATGATATACCTAATGGGGTGCATAGTTACTTCAAGTCCTCAGTTTACTAGAGACTAATGCTATACATATTTGAGACTAATTATTATTTTCCTAAAGCAGGTTACTTCAGGTCCTTAGTTTTAGTCTTAAATAGAATAATTTTTTTAGATAATGTTATACCTAACGGGATGCATAGTTTTAAACCAATAATAGGTATATCATTATTTTTTACTAAAGGATGTTACTTTAGGTCCTCAAGTTTTAAACAAGAGATATGTGGTTTCAGTCTCAAATAGATTTTAGTTTGTTCTAATCATATTTACATCGCTTTGTGAACAACCAGATGTCTGCTTAATACATTTTGTCTACTAACACATACTTTTGAAGTCACATAATCTTTCAGTTTTGTGCATCTTTACTGAAATTTGTATATTATGTTATGGTGCATTTATAGTATAGGTTGTTTGCAAGCATGGTAGTCTCAAGATATATAGAAGTGTGATTGGCTCATATGATCCTCCACAATTCATTCTTGAATCTATTATTGTTGGTTTTGTTGACTAGGAGTTTCAGAATGGGTTTCAGGAGACTTGAATCTCATGGATGCTTTGCGAAGATTAAGTTCGCTTCCAACTCGACTATTTCGAATGGAACTGTAAGTATGAACTTTGATTGTTACTATGGATTCTATTGGTTCGATTTTGGAAATTAGGTATTAAAACGATCAGTGCAACAACATGATTAATATTATTTCTTATAAAAATTATAACTTTATTCCTTTTAAGTTCATACCAGTGTCGTTGGATGCATTGCTTACAAAGTATAGCAGAATTCCAATTAAATATGTTTCTTTCATCTTTGGACAATGACATTGATGTGGTATTTCATATTTTTCTAATTTGGTGATTTGCTTGTTCATTGAAGGAAAAAACTATGCATCTTAATGTGATTTGAAACAAATTTAAGAATTCATCATCTCCAGAACGATTATTGCAAGAAAACGAGCCAGAAATTGCAGTCAATGGGATTTCTGACAGTAAAGCAGCAACCTGCCATAGATTTATGTGCATGTTTGACACATGATGGGTTTAATTCTGGATTCTGTATGATATTATTTTTAAGCACCTTCTATGTGAAAGAAAAACTTCAGTTTGTTTGTTTTTTTGCATCTGTTTAAGGTTGTATCCATCATTTGTTCACTTTGTTGTAGTTTTCCACCAATTTGCTGGGGTGATTTGTGTGATCCTTTAGTAGTGTACAAAGAAAAGAAAGTTTATATAGCCTACTATTCGATATAGCGGAAGCAAGCATGTAACGACTGGTTTTCATGCATTTGGATTATCTATATTATATATATATATAGGTTTTGGTGGATTTTCTCCTCATGTGTGGTTTTCGTCTCCGTAGCTTTCATTTTCGATCGTTTCGTCGTGATTTTCTAGCTTCTTCCTTAGAATCGTTGATCTTGGAGTAAGTCGCTCATGACGAACTTCAAATCGCTCATATTTTAGAGTTAGAGTGATCCTAGAAGCCGTAGGAATCTTCTTAGAACTTCGCACTTCAATTCGGCACTTTTAGTGCACTTTAGTTGGTTCAAGAAGGGGACCAACCGACTAGATTGAGATCTAGTCGGTCAGGAACTCTACTGGAACCGACTAGTTCATTGAATCAAATGTACAGGAGTTACTGTTTACTCTTAGTCGGTCTAAGAACAACCACCGACCGACTAGATGTGAAACTAGTCGGTCAGAACTTGCTCTCAGACCGACTAGTTCCTTTGATAAATTTTACCTAAGCTACTGTTCCTCGTTAGTTGGTTCATGAACACTCACCGACCGACTAGATTCCAAACTAGTCGGTCGACGGGCCTTCACAGACCGACTAATTCACTTCCCAGATTTTCTCCTTCTTTCGCTGTTTGATTCTAGTCTGTTACTGTTTATCGTTAGTCGGTCCAAGAACAACCACCAACCGACTAGGTTGCAAACTAGTCGGTCAGCCATTGTTCTTTAACCGACTAAATCTTTGACCATTTCGACAACCTGAGTTACTGTTTGGTTTTAGTCGGTCACAGTTGGTCGACCGACCGACTAGTTGTTGAACTAGTCGGTCAACAACCCTTCTTTGACCGACTAACTACTGTCGTAAACCTAGGGTTTGCCTAGCCACCGGCTGTGCCTATTTAAACCCCCCCCAAACGTTTTCTTTCTTCCTTCATTTCTCCTGAGCCTCCTTCTTCCCCAAATCATCATCCATCTTCCCCTAGCCTTCCTACTTCATCAAGGGCCCCTCTCCCTCTCCATTTAGGCCGGCCACCACCTCTAGGCCACCTGAAAACCCCCAAAAATCCCCAAAACCCCATTTCTCCAGATTTTCTCCCCATTTCTAGATCTGAACCGTAGGTTCCCGGATCGTTCTTCCATCACCGTGCTTGCTCGACATCGTTCTTCCGCTAACGATTCGGTAATAACTCGATCCTATAATGTTCTCTTAACCCATTTGTGTTTTTGTAAAACCCTAATGAAAATGGATGTTGTTTTGATGATTGTTTCTCCATAATAGCGACTTTCCCCGTAGATTAGCGTTTGTGAGACGAACCTTCGTGATCGTCATCCTCGGTGCTAGGCAAGTGAAACTTGCCACTTAGGGTTTTGGGCCATGTCTTAGGCCATTTGCTTGTGTAGGCGTAAAAGAGACTAGGCGACGAAATGATACTTGCCTAAGCGCAATTTCAGGAACTAGCTTGACAACGAAGTTAGATCCGTCATTTATCATGTTGCATAAGTACTACCATGTCACGTTTAATTTTAATTAACGGTACGCGAATTAATTTTCATCCATGCTATCCATGTTGAACGACGCATTCGTAGCACACGCTACAATACTTATGTTTCCTGGCTCGTGTTCCAGAAGCGGGTCACGTGTGTTGGTTGATAGCCAATGCCCGATCTACTTGTTTCTGGCTAGGCACCTGCGTTGCAGGCATAACCCTACGCCATACATGTTAAATACACTTCCTGGCTCATGATCCAGAAGCGAGCATTCCGTGTTCGGGGTAATGCCCTGGCTCGATACACGTGGAGGGGTAGGGATAAGTGGTCACCTGAGCTTACGAGTTGGCCCGATCAGCCACTCTAGCCAGCAGACGAAATCTCTGTGCACAACTTGTTTACTTGACGTGTTTACCTGACGTGATCACTTGACGTGAACCACTTGACTTGTACTTGTCCGTGTTTTTACTTGTAAAACTTGTTATCCACGACATACTTGCTACTTGCTACTTGTACTTCTCTTTACTTGTCACTTCCATACTATACTTGCCCTGTTATGCATCATACTATAACTGCTAGGTTGTTAGTGTCCTTCCTTTCAGTTTCCTTGCCCAAGTCTTTTAGACTTGCTGACATGTGCCCCTTTACTCTTTTGGGTGACACATGTTAGATCCCGAGCCTGAGAGTGCTGCGGAGGACGTGGTGTTCGCTGACACTTAGTCAGAACCTGCGTTCATTGAGGAGTACGAGGACATGGGCAATCAGTCGTAGAGGCTGCTTGTGTTCTTCATGTTAGATTGTTTTTGTTGTCGATGCGTGGCACCAATACTCTGTTTAAGTTTGTCTTTGGTGGCCTTGTTCTGGGCCTTTAGACTCTTTCTTTTAGCCTAGTGGCTTTTCTGGATGTTGAACTTAATTTTAATGTTGGACAATGCTGAGATTTGAAATTTTATTTCTGTCTCTCTTGTGTTATTATCTTTGTTCTGTTCGTGGTTACAGGGACCTGCACTTGTTTTACTGACGCTTATCAGGCGTGTGGCTTCACAGCTCCACGTCTGTGCAGACCTTCTCACGTCTCGCCTCCATTTTAGGGAAGCGGGGCGTGACAGGTTTTGTTGGTAGCCCATGCAGGTCATTTTTCTGTAACTATGAATATCGGAATAAAGATAATAATATTAGAATGTCCAATAAACTAAGTTCGACGTCCGAGTCATAAGCTATGAGTCTAATCTGCTTCGTTTTCTGTGTCATTAGATGGAAGGAAGGCGATTTACCCATGGTGGTGGTAGTGCGCCCCCTTATGACGAGGAGCCTGAGCGGGAGCCCACCAGTGGGGAGATGATGCGGATGATGCTTCAGATGATGCAGGTGCAGCAGGGCGTGCTCATACAAGTCCAGAATGCTCCACTTGCTCGAGCTGCTCGGGCAATCCAGGATGCCCCTCGCTCCGAGCCGGGAGCGAAGTAATTTCGGGAGCTGGGTCCTGCTTATTTTGATGGGTCTGAGGGTCCTCTAGCTGCCGATGAGTGGATTCGGAACATTGAGGATAATTTGAATATGGTGAAGATCAGCCTGGCTGGATGGGTTGATTTGGCGAAGAGGCAGCTCAAGGATAATGCTCAGAACTGGTGGGATGCGGAAGAGAAGATGCTGGTGGAGCCGATAGCTTGGGCTACCTTTAAGTCCAGGTTTGATGAGGTATTCTTTCCAAAGACTGCTAGGAAGGAGATGCTGCAGCGTTTTATTGAGCTGAAGCAAGGGAGCTTGACGGTGGACCAGTACCACCAAGAGTTCACTAGGCTGAGTCGGTTCGCACCGAAGATGGTGCAGGATGCTGATGAGAGGGCTCAGAGGTTCCTGCAGGGACTTGCTTTGGAGCTTCAGAGTTTTGTGTCTTCCTCGGATCTGGACTCTTATCAGAAGGTTCTGGTCGCTGCACGGAGGCAGGAGCTGAACCTGAGTCAGAGGAGAGGACATGTTTCTGGTGCTGGGAAGAGGCCTATGGAGCAGGCCAGGGCGGTGGTTAGGCCGGGGTTCAGGCCCAACCAGCCAATTCAGTTCAAGAGGCCAGGAGGGCCTATTCAGAAGACTTGCCATTTCTGCGGCAAGATCGGGCATATTAAGGATCAGTGTAGGAGATTCCTGGGCTAGTGTGTTGTCTGTGGAGATCTTACCCATACCATGAAGGATTGTCCGAGGTCGAAGCAGCCTTGGAAGGCACCTGTTGCAGCACAGCCGTTGCAGCAGAGAGCCTCTGTTCCTGCTGGACGTGGAGCAGCTCTTGTTCCACAGAGGCAGGCTTTTCAACAGGCTTTTCCGTCGAGGAGGCAGGCTTTTCTGATGACCGCTGTGGAGAGCGAGGCTGTGGATGAGGTTATCGCAGGTAATCCTCAATCTAGTTGTTACTTTCCTAGCAAGTTTTGATTGTTAGATTATGTTTGGTTGTTTGCATATGATTGGTTGCTATACTAGGGTTTGCCTGTTAAATGGCTTGTTAGGTGTGATTTTGGTGTGCACTTTTCCTGCACGAGTCCTCTTTGACTCTGGTGCATCGATGTGCATTATTTCTTGGAGCTTCGTGGAGAAGCATTCCTTGTCGACGTTCCCTCTTTCCAAGAGTTGGAATATCGTTACAGGGAATGGCATGGTCTCGGTGCATCGTGGTTGTAATTCTTGCTCGTTGGTGGTCTGTGGACATGAGCTTTACGCTGATTTCATTGTCCATGACATCATCAACTATGATGCGGTCCTTGGGATGGATTGGCTTGCGAGCTTCTATGCTACGATCGAGTGTCGGAGGAAGAAGGTAGTGTTCGAGATTCCCGGACATCCGGTATTTGAGTTCAGCCGAGGTAGCAGTTCGCTTGGTCCTGTCAGATTTCGGGCTAGGCCGGTGGAGATTGTGGCTATGCAGATGGAGCTGGAGAGGCCAGCGGTTGTGCGGGACTTTGATGACGTCTTTACCGAGGAGATGTCTGGGCTGCCACCCGATCGAGCTCTTGAGTTTTTGATTGATCTTATTCCGGGAGCGCAGCCGATTTCGAAGGCGCCATATCGTATGGCACCCGCTGAGTTGGAGGAATTGCGGAAGTAGCTGGATGAGCTTTTGCAGAAGGGTTATATCAATCCTAGTGTGTCTCCGTGGGGGAGCACCGGTGCTGCTGGTGAGGAAGAAGGATGGTTCGCGTCGCATGTGCGTGGACTATCGGGAGTTGAATGCGGTGACCGTGAAGAATAAATACCCGTTGCCTCGCATCGATGATATTTTTGATCAGCTTGGAGGTTCGAGGGTGTTTTCGAAGTTGGATCTGAGGAGTGGTTATCATCAGCTGAAGGTGAAGAAGGAAGATGTTCCGAAGACAGCGTTCAGGACGAAGTATGGACACTACGAGTTTGTGGTTATGCCTTTCGGTGTAACCAATGCACCCGTAGTTTTCATGAATATGATGAATCTGATCTTCTACGACTTTTTGGATAAGTTTGTCGTTATCTTTATTGACGACATTCTGATCTATTCTAAGTCAGAGAAGGAGCATGCATCGCACTTGAGGACGGTGTTGGAGATTTTGAGGAAGCATCGGTTGTATGCTAAGTTTTCGAAGTGCGAGTTTTGGCTGGACAGAGTTGCTTTTCTCGGGCATGTGGTGTCTGGAGATGGTATTTCAGTGGATCCAGAGAAGATCAGGGCCATCAGAGAGTGGCCTGTTCCGCAGTCAGGGTCTGAGATCCGGAGTTTCCTTGGACTTGCTGGTTACTATCGGCGCTTCATTAAGGACTTTTCCCGTATTGCTGAGCCGATGACCAGATTGACACGGAAGGATGTACCTTTTGTTTGGTCGGGTGATTGTGAGAATGCTTTTGGTGTTCTGAGGGAGAGATTGACGACTGCCCCTATTCTTGTTGTGCCTGATCGCAGCGGTGGATTTGAGATCTTTTGCGATGCTTCTGGCAAGGGTCTCGGTTGTGTGTTGCATCAGCACGGGCATGTTGTGGCGTATGCTTCGCGTCAGCTCAAGACTCATGAGAAGAATTACCCGACGCATGACTTGGAGTTGGCTGCTGTCGTGTTTGCGCTCAAGATTTGGAGGCACTTCCTGCTGAGTGAGAAAGTGAAGATCTTCACCGATCACAAAAGCTTGAAGTATATTTTTACTCAGAAGGAGCTCAACATGCGACATCGTCGATGGTTGGTGCTCATGGCGGATTATGAGATTGATTTGCAGTATCACCCTGGCAAGGTGAATGTGGTTCCTGATGCGCTGAGTAGGCTTCCAGCGGTGATGATTTTGACTTTGCAGTGGAGATTACAGCAGGATTTTTGCGAGTCTGGTGTTGAGGTCGTTCTTCCTGGAGAGGCCTCTTCGTTGATGACTATGCAGATTCGGTCGACGATCGTGGATCGGATCAAGGCTGGCCAGGCTGGAGATCCGAAGCTGGTGAAGATTCGGGGGCAGGTAGAAGCCGGTCTGCGGACTGACTTTTTGATTCATGAGGATGGCTCGCTGAGGTTTGGAGCCAGGTTGTGTGTGCCAGCTGGGGATATTAGAGAGGAGTTGATGGTGGAGGCACACAGTTCACCGTATTCTGTGCATCCTGGTGGGACCAAGATGTACAAGGATCTTCGTCTGAATTTTTGGTGGCATGGCATGAAGAGGAGTGTGGCTCGGAGTGTCGCCAAGTGCTTGGTTTGCTAGCAAGTGAAGGCGGAGCATCAGCGTACGGCAGGGTTGCTACAACCGCTTCCGATTCCGGAGTGGAAATGGCAACACATCACTATGGATTTCGTGACTGGACTACCTCGGAGTCCGAAGCAGAATGACGCGATTTGGGTGATCGTAGATCGATTGACCAAATCCGTGCACTTTATTCCGTTCCGAGTAGGACAGTCCACTGAGGCGCTAGCGAGAAGATACATGGAGGTAAATTCTTTTACTCTCCGTTTTTTTTCCTTTTTCCTAGTTTAGATAGTGATGTGACGTGAATCGTGCAGGAGATCGTACGACTTCACGGAGTCCCCGTGAGTATCGTGTCGGACAGAGACATGAGGTTCACATCTCAGTTCTGGCAGAGTTTGTAGAAGAGTTTGGGTACGCGTCTGAGTTTCAGCACGGCGTACCATCTGCAGACAGATGGCCAGTCCGAGAGGACGATTCAGATCTTGGAGGACATGCTGAGGGCGTGCATGTTGGATTTCAAGGGTTCGTGGGAGGACCATCTACATCTGGTAGAGTTTTTCTACAACAACAGCTTCAAGGCGAGTATTGGCATGACGCCTTTTGCTGCGCTGTATGGGAGGAAATGTCGATCGTCGTTGAGTTGGGATGACGTTGGTGATCGGGAGCTGTTGGGACCTGAGATGATTGTGGAGGCCGTGGATGTTGTCAGGAACATTCGGGAGAGGTTGAGGATTTCTCAGAACCGTTTTAAGCATTGGGCGGATGCTAAACGGCGTCCTTTGGAGTTTCAGCCGGGCGACCATGTGTTTCTGAAGATTTCCCCGAATCGTGGTGTGATTCGCTTTGGGAAGTGAGGGAAGTTGAGCCCGCGATACATTGGACCGTTTGACATTTTGGAGAGAGTTGGCGAGGTAGCCTACCGCTTGGCCTTGCCGCCATCTTTGGAAGGGGTTCACAATGTCTTCCATGTGTCGCAGCTTCGTCGGTACATTAGCGATCCATCTCATGCTGTGGATTTCTCGGAGATTACCGTTTGCCCTGATATGACGTATGACCAGCAGCCAGTGCAGATTCTGGACAGGCGTCAGAAGTCACTCGGAACAAGGTTGTCAATCTTATGGGGGTGATGTGGCGACACGGCTCGCCAGGAGAGTCTACTTGGGAGAATGAGGATGAGATGCGAGAGCGTTTCCCACTTTTGTTTCCGGATACGTGAGTGTTGGGAAATTCCGAGGACGGAATTTTTCTTAAGTTGGGGAGGATGTAACGACTGGTTTTCATGCATTTGGATTATCTATATTATATATATATGTTTTGGTGGATTTTCTCCTCATGTGTGGTTTTTATCTCCGTAGCTTTCATTTTCGATCGTTTCGTCGTGATTTTCTAGCTTCTTCCTTAGAATCGTTGATCTTGGAGTAAGTCGCTCATGACGAACTTCAAATCGCTCATATTTTAGAGTTAGAGTGATCCTAGAAGCCGTAGGAATCTTCCTAGAACTTCGCGCTTCAATTCGGCACTTTTAGTGCACTTTAGTTGGTTCAAGAAGGGGGACCAACCGACTAGATTGAGATCTAGTCGGTCAGGAACTCTACTGGAACCGACTAGTTCATTGAATCAAATGTACAAGAGTTACTGTTTACTCTTAGTCGGTCTAAGAACAACCACCGACCGACTAGATGTGAAACTAGTCGGTCAGAACTTGCTCTCAGACTGACTAGTTCCTTTGATAAATTTCACCTAAGTTACTCTTTATCGTTAGTCGGTCCAAGAACAACCACCGACCGACTAGGTTGCAAACTAGTCGGTCAGCCATTGTTCTTTAACCGACTAAATCTTTGACCATTTCGACAACCTGAGTTAATGTTTGGTTTTAGTCGGTCACAGTTGGTCGACCGACTGACTAGTTGTTGAACTAGTCGGTCAACAACCCTTCTTTGACCGAATAACTGCTGTCGTAAACCTAGGGTTTGCCCAGCCGCCGGCTGTGCCTATTTAAACCCCCCAAACGTTTTCTTTCTTTCTTCATTTCTCCTGAGCCTCCCTCTTCCCCAAATCATCATCCATCTTCCCCTAGCCTTCCTCCTTCATCAAGGGCCCCTCTCCCTCTCCATTTAGGCCGGCCACCACCTTTAGGCCATCGGAAAACCCCCAAAAATCCCCAAAACCCCATTTCTCTAGATTTTCTCCCCATTTCCAGATCTGAACCATAGGTTCCCGGATCGTTCTTCCGTCACCGTGCTTGCTCGGCATCGTTCTTCCGCTAACGATTCGGTAATAACTCGATCCTATAATGTTCTCTTAACCCATTTGTGTTTTTGTAAAACCCTAATGAAAATGGATGTTGTTTTGATGATTGTTTCTCCATAACAACGACTTTCCTCGTAGATTAGCGTTTGTGAGACGAACCTTCGTGATCGTCATCCTCGGTGCTAGGCAAGTGAAACTTGCCACTTAGGGTTTTGAGCCATGTCTTAGGCCATTTGCTTGTGTAGGCGTAAAAGAGACTAGGCGACGAAATGATACTCGCCTAGGCGCAATTTCAGGAACTAGCTTGACAACCAAGTTAGATCCGTCATTTATCATGTTGCATAAGTACTACCATGTCACGTTTAATTTTAATTAACGGTACGCGAATTAATTGTCATCCATGCTATCCATGTTGAACGTCGCATTCGTAGCACAAGCTACAATACTTGTGTTTCCTGGCTCGTGTTCCAGAAGCGGGCCACGTGTGTTGGTTGATAGCCAATGCCCGATCTACTTGTTTTCGGCTAGGCACCTGCGTTGCAGGCATAACCCTACGCCATACGTGTTAAATACACTTCCTGGCTCGTGATCCAGAAGCGAGCATTCCGTGTTCGGGGTAATGCCCTGGCTCGATACACGTGGAGGGGGTAGGGATAAGCGGTCACCTGAGGTACGAGTTGGCCCGATCAGCCACTCTAGCCAGCAGACGAAATCTCTGTGCACAACTTGTTTACTTGACGTGTTTACCTGACGTGATCACTTGACGTGAACCACTAGACTTGTACTTGTCCGTGTTTTTACTTGTAAAACTTGTTATCCACGACATACTTGCTACTTGCTACTTGTACTTCCCTTTACTTGTCACTTCCATACTATACTTGCCATGTTATGCATCATACTATAACTGCTAGGTTATTAGTGTCCTTCCTTTCAGTTTCCTTGCCCAAGTCTTTTAGACTTGCTGACATGTGCCCCTTTACTCTTTTGGGTGACACATGTTAGATCCCGAGCCTGAGAGTGCTGCGGAGGACGTGGTGTTCGCTGACACTGAGTCAGAACCTGCGTTTGTTGAGGAGTACGAGGACACGGGCGATCAGTCGTAGAGGCTGCTTGTGTTCTTTGTGTTAGATTGTTTTTGTTGTCGGTGCATGGCACCAATACTCTGTTTAAGTTTGTCTTTGGTGGCCTTGTTCTGGGCCTTTAGACTCTTTCTTTTAGCCTGGTGGCTTTTCTGGATGTTGAACTTAATTTTAATGTTGGACAATGCTGAGATTTGAGATTCTATTTCTGTCTCTCTTGTGTTATTATCTTTGTTCTGTTCACGGTTACAGGGACCTGCACTTGTTTTACTGACGCTTATCAGGCGTGTGGCTTCACAGCTCCACGTCTGTGCGGACCTTCTCACGTCTCGCCTCCATTTTAGGGAAGCGGGGCGTGACAAAGCAAGTTGCTGACTGTGTACAAGTTTTTGCCCATTAGAGGGTGTTTTCATGAAAAACTAATGTCGTGACACATATGCAAGCTGACCAAAATTTTTTGACAGAAAATGTAGTTCTGGATGTATTGATGCAAATGCAAAATTATTGATTCAAAAATGTAGCTTTGGATCCCAATGCCTAGAGTTCTGGATGCCCAATGTCTTCAGTTCTGAATGCCCAATGTCCGCATTCAAATATGAAGTTCTGGACCCCAATCCCAAAATAATTATTTATGCAAATACAATACTCAAAATGTAGCTCTACTTTTAGAAAATTATTGATGCAAAAATGCAAAAATGTAACCCTGGAATGATGTTAAATTATTGATGGCAATCCAAGATGTAAATTATGATTCCAATGCCTTGAGTATTGTATTTCAAAGATTCTTTCTGTATGTAAGTTTGAAATTGTATGTCTTTGAGCGAATTCTTCTACTTTTTTATGCATCCTGTCAATCCACACAATGCTATGTAATATCCATGTTAATGGAATAACTTTTTTGGTGATACTTAATTGATTCCACTTTGTGTTTGTCTATTGTTCCCTGTAAACTACATTGATTATATTAGCAAATTATTAATGCAAAAATGTAGTTCAGGATGTGTTACGCCTATTTGACCGAGACCCATAAAGCACGAGCCCAAGAGCCCGACTACTGGTCAAAAGCCCATCGGCGTCCTCAAAGCCCATTCGACAAAGGCCCTACAAGGGACCTTCTCGAACGTCGATCTGACCCGGCCCCAATAACCCGTTGGTCGCTTGCCCACTCCTGTGAAAACCACTCCCCCGGACGCGCGACCACTAAATAGCGATAATGGGGAGGTGCTGGCATGGCGGAGAGAGCGGCGGCGAGGGGGGACTGATGGGGCACGATCAATGGCGGGCGTGGGACGTGGGCCGGAGGCAATCAAGCGGGAGCTCTATAAAAGGGCCAGGAAGACGACGAAGAAAGGGACCGCATCTCAGGTAACTAAACCTAAGGTACTCCATCAACGACCTCGTTCCCCCAATTCATCTCCTTCCTCCCCCGCTCGCACCGAGAGACGCCGTCACGATCTCCTCACGAGTCGGACCGTCTCCGCCGGGCCTCCTTTCTCAGATCTTTATCTGACTTAGGCATCGGAGGGGATTTGGCCGGAACCAGGGTCCGGCCCCCTGACGAGCATTCTCGTCTGCGCAGGTGGACAGCAGATCAATGGGTCGAGGCTACCCCTCGCCCCTCTCCGACCACTCGATCAACCGGACAGTGAGGCTTCCCCTCACCGTCAGCCTGCCGTGGCCGAGCACGCCCTACCGAGGCCGAGCGTCCTAATCGGGTCCGAGACTCTCCCTCGCCACCCGTCGGCCGTGCATCTACCCGGGCGACTGAGGCTACCCCTCGTCCCCCTACCAGCCGAGGCCGAGCACACCCGTCCGAGGCCGAGCGTCTCAACCAGGGCCGAGGCTTCCCCTCGCCCCTTCTGCACCGATTCAAAGCCCCCGAGGGACCCAAAGCGGGCCCCTTGACCACGTTGACCGGGCTCTCCACGGTCAACGCATTGTAGTGAGAAAACACTCTGAAACATCTGGCGCCGTCTATGGGAACCGAAGATCATCCCACGAAGCAGAAAACCACACCAACAATGGCACGAGCCAGCAATGGAAGGAAGCGCATGACCCCCATCCCGGAGGAGGAGAATGGCGCATCCAATGGCAACCCCGAGGACACGCACGTCGACGGCCACCCCGCCCACTCAATCGAAGAGACCGGCGGTTCAGAACTAGCCACACAGGGACAGCTCTGTGCCCTGGCTCAGGAGACCAACGCGAGCCTCCAGACGTTGGTCGCGACAGTACAGCAGCTTGTCGGCCACGCGCCGTCCGACGGGGGCGCGCTGAACGATAGCCACCGATGGGCGGGGGGTCCCCCGCACTTACGGTCCGCGGTGGTCGACGACCACGGGACCCGGAAACCGAACGCAGAGCGTCGGTTCACGTGGTCCGGCTCCCGTCAGGCGAGGTCACGTGCCTCCTCGCCCTATCGTGAAAGGAGCCGGAGAGAGACCGAAGGGACGAACGGCGAATCGATGACGACATCGTCTCATCAATCACGGTCGTACCACCGCAGGAGAAGCGAACGACACCACTCAAGAGACCGATCACGGCGGAGCAGGAGCTCCCGCAGGAGGAGTCGGGAGCGTCGGGTCAGCCCGACCCCCAGCGTGGCGAAGGCTGCGGAGCCGGCCCCACCGGCGCCGGTGCTACCTCCACCCCCGCTCGAGCCGGAAACAGGCGAATACCGCATCCCTGGAGGCATCCACGGGGACCGGTGTCCCTTATCGCAGAGAATAACCGACGCCCGGGTCCCCTCCCGATTCAGGATCCCGGTGCTGGGAAAGTACGACGGAATTGAAGACCCGGCACACCACGTGATGGATTACGAGGGGGACATGGCCTTCCAGGGAGCTGACGATGACCTGCTCTGCCGGGGCTTCTATTCAACCCTCAAGGGAGCGGCGAGGATCTGGTACCACAGCCTGCCCGGCCGCTCCATCGACAGTTTCGAGCAACTCGCCCAGTTGTTCTGCAAACAGTTCATGGCGGGGAGGCTGATCAAACCTGGTCCTGAACATCTGTTCAACATAGTGCAAGGCCCGGCCGAGCCACTCCGACAGTTCATGCGCCGCTTCAATGCGGAAAGGCTGAACGTGAACAACCCACCCGACCTGGTGGTCCAGACGGCTCTTAAGAAAGGGCTTCGCCACAGGGGCCTCAAGAAGTCCCTACACACCGACCCCCCAAAGGACCTCCCCAGGATCATGGCGAGGGCCGAACGCTTCATGCTGACCGAGGAGGCCTTGGCCGAGGATGCGGGAAAAACCGCTCGAGGGACCAAGCGTGGCGACGGCGGACGAGCTAGCCCCGAAGGGTACCGGACCGAGAAGAGGCAGAGGAACAGGCAGCGGGGAGAAAGCGCGAGGGACACCACCCCAGACGCCATTCTCGCCCAAGTACAGAAGGAAGAGCGAGCTGATCGCCCCCCACCGAAGGCTAAAAGAGGCGGGAAGAACCGGGAGAAGTACTGTAAGTACCATAAGGACGATGGCCATGACACGGAAGATTGCTGGCATCTGAAGAAGGACATTGAGAAGCTGATGAGCCGAGGGCACGCCAGGAATCAGGCCGACGAGCCGGCCTACGGAGAAGGGACCTCCGCGCAGCCAGACAAGGGGAAGAAGATCAACACCCTCCAAGGCCCCCTCCGCATCATAGAGTAAGCAGGCGACGTCTCTCCCCCCGGTGGCAGCCTAGTATGAGGGAGTTATCTAGTTTTACATCCCTCTGTTTAAGCTTCATTTCCTTTTTTCCGTTTCCTCCAAATGTACCGGTCCGACAGGACTCATGAGAGTACAAACGCATTCTTTTTATTGTCTTTACTTAAAATCCCGACGGAGTTGACATGTCGCCAATAACGCAAAAGGCAGGGGACCACCGCCTCACTGGAGGAGGAAGAGGAGCTTTGCCCTCGCCGACCGACTCCAGCACTCATAAGTCTGGGGGCAATTCCCCCAGCAGACGCGGATGCTGACCAGCCCTAAGCCGAGAAGCTTTGCCCTCGCCGACCGACTCCAACACTCATAAGTCTGGGGGCAATTCCCCCAGCAGGCGCGGATGCTATCGGTCCTAAGCCGAGGAGCTTTGCCCTCGCTGACCGACTCCAGAGCTCATAAGTCTGGGGGCGATTCCCCCAGCAGACGCGGATGCTGACCGGTCCTAAGCCGAGGATCTTTGCCCTCACCGACCGACTCCAGAGCTCATAAGTCTGGGGGCGATTCCCCCAGTAGACGCGGATGCTGACCGGTCCTAAGCCGAGGAGCTTTGCCCTCGTCGACCGACTCCAGTGCTCATAAGTCTGGGAGCGATTCCCCCAGCAGGCATGGACGCCGACCGGTCCTAAGCCGAGGAGCTTTGCCCTCGCCGACCGACTCCAGAGCTCATAAGTCTGGGGGCGATTCCCCCAGCAGGCACGAACGCCGACCGGTCCTAAGCCGAGGAGCTTTGCCTTCGCCGACCGAATCTAGCGCTCATAAGTCTGGGGGCAATTCCCCCAGCAGGCACGGACGCCGACCGGTCCTAAGCCAAGGAGCTCTGCCCTCGCTGACCGACCCCTGCGCTCATAAGTCGGGGGAGAATCCCCAACGCCGGTTTCGTCCATTCCCAAGCCAAGAACAAGGCGACAACGCAAAGCACACAAGAAATCCAAGTAAGTCGATTTCGTTTATAATAGTTAACCCGAGTACAAAAATGCGTCTTATTTACAGGGGATGAAGGCGAAGGGAACACCCTACAAACAATCTACTCGCGACAAATGACCAAACAAACGCTAGATCGACACCGACAAAGCAAAATTGGTTAACAAAAGACCCGGAGTAGGTGACCCAAGCTAACGGCCATGCAACCAGCAATTGTTGGCCGCGGGGCTGAAGGAGATGGCCAGGGATCCATTTCAAGTAGACTGGCCCAAAGCGAAGCGGATGCTTAAAAATTTTGAGGATAAGGCCAGGAGGGACGGCTTAGGGGGCCCGGGCTCGAGAGGACACATCCTCGGGCACTTCGCCCTGCTCGGAGCGAGGGGACTCGATTGGCGGAGGGGCTTCCCGAACGCGCTCCGCACAGTCCCGGAAGGAAGACTGGACGACTTCGACGATCCGGGGGGCGATGATGTCTACATACTTACTGAAGGCCTCCCGGAGAACCTCGAAGATCTTCTTCCCCAGGGTCTCGACGACGCCTTTCTCCACCTCCTCCGCGAGCCGTGCCACCTGGCGCCGATCAGACAACTCCCTCTGAAGTTCCTCCCTCTCCAGGCGGAACGACTCCGCCGCTTCCTCAGCCGACTGATGAGCATCCCCCAGCTTTCCCTCGAGGTCACCCACTTGTCCCTCCAACGCAGCCACACGGAGAGTGAGGCGCCGAGACTCCATCTGGGCCTCCATCATGGCCACCTCGGCCGCCCCGGCCCACTCCTGAGCCCTCATGGAGGACTCCTCCAGCTCCCTCAAGCGGACGGCTCGACACTGCAACTCCACAGCGAGCGCTGAACCCTGAAAAGACGAGACATGGGCTAAGAAGAGGATAAAGAGAAAGAGAGGATAGCAAGATAACCGAACCTGTTGAAGGATCCAGACCAAGGAATCCGACATCTTGTCGGCCGGGATCTTCTTGAGGAGGCTGCGGTCCCAGGGAGGGACGGAGACCTCGGCAACCTGCTGGGCCAGGGCTCGGTCAACAAACATCGAACTCCCAGGGACGACAATCGAAGCCAAGTCGCTCGCCAATAAGGCCCCGATCCCTGGTGATACGGGCGAAGACGCTGCGAGGGGGGTGGCTGGCAAAGCTATCGAAGGATCCCCGGCGGTCGCCACGGGAAGCGCCGAACCTGCCGGAGCAGAGGGATCCACGTCCTCCTTCCTCTTCTTTCCACTGTGGGGCTCCGAAGGCGTCGGAGGGGAACGCTTCCGCCTCGCACCGTCCTCGCCCCCCGGAAGGGGATCTCCAGAAGAAGAGGCGGGAGGCGCGGCCACCACCTTACCCATGGAAGGCTCGACTCGGCGCACTTCCTCCTCGACGGTCCTCTGAGGCGCCCTTCCCGAGGTACTACCTCAGCTCCGAACGGCTCCACGACGGATCAGCTCGTCGACGTCACGGACGAATTCGCGGCCGGCCATCCCTGCAAAGGAGACCGAAATCAGGATGAGTCACAGGGCGATCCGGGGATGAAAAAGCGACCTACCCGGAGACCACAAGACGGCCTTCAGGAGTAGATCGTCCAGCAAAGACCAGATGGACTTCATTTCCAAAGGAAGAGCCAACAGAAGCGCAGCGGCTGCCTGGTCGACATCTGAGAGAACTAACGACGGGCGAGGATGGACAGAACTGCCCCAGCTTGTTAGAATCTGGGCCTCACCCAAGAAGACCACGAAAACATAATCCAAGTTCCAATCCCCTGACCAGCGGGGTAACCCGATTAGGCATTCCCTCCTCGAACGAGCTCGGAGTAGCAGCCATGACCCTGGACCGACCGTCTGGACCTGGTAAAAGTGGAAGAGAAGGGGAAGAGTCGGCTCCAGACCACGGGTACAGCAGAGCGTTACGAAGCCCGTCAGTACCGCGATCGAACACGGGGCGAACTGACACAGGGACACTGTGAAATGTTCCATGACCTGGATGAAGAAGGGATGGAGCGGGAAGTGAAGACCCAGGCGGAACATCTCGACGTAGACGCCGACCTCATTGCCCCTCGGAAGGCAAACCCGCTCGTCGACAAATGGAACCCGAACCTCGTATGGGAAGCAGAGATATCTTTCCCGGATCTCCGCGGCCACCGAAGGAGGGGTCCTCGACGGCGTACGGAGGACAACCGGGGGCACATTAAGCCGTACGGCAGCCGACGCCACGTCATCACGGGCGAAGTCTGGAAAAAGTTTCTCCTTCCCCTTATCCTGAAGAGAACGACTCCCGGCGGGGGAACCTGATCCCCCTAGCCGGAGCTCACCCCGCCTGGACTCTGAAGGATCCCTTGCCCTTTGACCAGAACCGCCTATCCTAAGGGCAGCCATAAGGTGAAAGCGAGAGAGGAATTACCTTTTTTCGACTGGTCTGGAGAAGGCAAGGAAGCGAAGGCGACAGGAAACTCCGAGTTGTGGAAAGCTTTGAATACCGGGAGAAGCAAGAGAGAAATGGATATCAACGCGGCTGAGGATTTTATATACCGGGCGCAAGGGTGAATTCGAAGCGGCTGACAAGAACGCGTGGCGGGCTTCGAATAACTGGCGGCGTTTCGAAACCAGCGCTAGTCGAAGTCCAATCGATCCGCCTCATCATGACCCGCATTTATGGCCTCGCCTCGATTGAAGCGCCGCTCGGAATCCCAGGAGACACAACGGGCGATCTGAGCGAGCCGGGGCTGATCGACCCCACCAATGGCGGCTCACGAACCCTTCGGCTTCTCGAACTTAAGGCGACTCCGCGAACGGCGGGATAGGCTTGCCGCTACACGTGGCAGCATCCGAAGGCCGACGGCGCTTCGGGACCCGCGCCTTAAAAGTATCGAACGGGCCAACTCATGACGACGACTAATAAATGAGTCGGCATCGACTGGCGAGCTCGTCAAAAACGGCAGAGGTCACATCGGTCGAGCCGAACCGGCCGAGGCCGATCAACCCGACCGATGGGGGCAATTGTTACGCCTATTTGACCGAGACCCATAAAGCATGAGCCCAAGAGCCCGACTACTGGTCAAAAGCCCATCGGCGTCCTCAAAGCCCATTCGACAAAGGCCCGACAAGGGACCTTCTCGAACGTCGATCTGACCCGGCCCCAATAACCCGTTGGTCGCTCGCCCACTCCTGCGAAAACCACTCCCCCGGACGCGCGACCACTAAATAGCGATAATGGGGAGGTGCTGGCATGGCGGAGAGAGCGGCGGTGAGGGGGGACTGATGGGGCACGATCAATGGCGGGCGTGGGACGTGGGCCGGAGGCAATCAAGCGGGAGCTCTATAAAAGGGCCAGGAAGACGACGAAGAAAGGGACCGCATCTCAGGTAACTAAACCTAAGGTACTCCATCAACGACCTCGTTCCCCCAATTCATCTCCTTCCTCCCCCGCTCGCACCGAGAGACGCCGTCACGATCTCCTCACGAGTCGGACCGTCTCCGCCGGGCCTCCTTTCTCAGATCTCTATCTGACTTAGGCATCGGAGGGGATTTGGCCGGAACCAGGGTCCGGCCCCCTGACGAGCGTTCTCGTCTGCGCAGGTGGACAGCAGATCAACGGGCCGAGGCTACCCCTCGCCCCTCTCCGACCACTCGATCAACCGGACAGTGAGGCTTCCCCTCACCGTCAGCCTGCCGTGGCCGAGCACGCCCTACCGAGGCCGAGCGTCCTAATCGGGTCCGAGACTCTCCCTCGCCACCCGTCGGCCGTGCATCTACCCGGGCGACTGAGGCTACCCCTCGTCCCCCTACCAGCCGAGGCCGAGCACACCCGTCCGAGGTCGAGCGTCTCAACCAGGGCCGAGGCTTCCCCTCGCCCCTTCTGCACCGATTCGAAGCCCCCGAGGGACCCAAAGCGGGCCCCTTGACCACGTTGACCGGGCTCTCCACGGTCAACGCATTGTAGTGAGAAAACACTCTGAAACAGGATGTATTGATGAAAATGCAAACTTATTGATGCAAACATATAGTTCTGGATCCCAATGCCTTGAGTTCTGGATGCTCAATGCCTTCATCCAAAAATGTAGTTCTGGATCCCAATCCCAAAATAATTATTGATGCAAATACAATACTCAAAATGTAGTGCTACTTTAGTAAATTATGGATGCAAAAATGCAGCCCTGCAACGATGTTAAATTATTGATGACAATCCAAGATGTAAATTATGTTTCCAATGCCTTGATTATTGTACTTCAAAGACTCTTTCAGTAGAATTCTATAATATGCAAATGCAACCAAATGTTGAACCTGTCAAGGATGTGTTTGGTAACAGAATTAGTTTTCTCAACAATGGTTTCATGGAGTTTATACAGAACTCCAAATTTGCTTATACACATTGTTTACAAATTATTTTGGAGTTAGCAAACACCGTGGGAACTCCAAAATTGTAAAAACAAATCATTTGGCAGCTGTTTTGAGTTAGCCAACCCCCTAGCACAGAAGTTTCTACTTGATTGTGTTTTATGAAACTTCATTCTGAAATGGAATCATGGTTTATATGTATGCAATCTCTTAGTATAAAATAACTCAAACAAACTCAACATAAAAAATTGAGCTTCTCAACTTCTAATGCATCATAGTTAGGAGTTAGAACATATTAGGCAATGTACCCAGATTGGGAATCAAAAAAACTTCAAATTGTTTCACGCATTGATGCTTCACATGTGAGACAATATACATAACTTTTATCACATAACATTTTCAAATTTAAATGTATACAACTTGGGAATGTTAAGCATATAATTAAATGCTTTAGGAGTCACTTATTATGCTGAGGAAAGAACTAGCACTTTACCCATCTTCTATTAACCTTGAGGAGGCAGAGGAGGAGGCTAGGGCCTCTACCCTCCAAATAAACAAAGGATACTTTTTATGTTTGAATAGTTTACTTTTGTCTTAAAATCACATTTATGTTTTCTTCTTATACTGAATTACCGTCTTCTATGATGTATTTATGATATGGGCTTTGGATCATATATGCTTTCACAGGATCAAAGGGCAAATGAGCTGATTGGACATGATTATCCTGGTAATAGACCAAAAGATGCGAAAAATCCATATTTGGGTTGGATGATAAGTTTCACATTTATCATCAGCTTCTAAAATCTCATATTTGTACGATTTTGAAGAATGCTAAAAATATATATGTGACAGAAGTTTTTGAAAGGATTTGCTTACCGTTGACAGAAAACTTATTGAGAAACCGCTCAAGACCTCATCTTTTCGAGGCATTTGATTGATGAAGTAAATGAGAAGTATCCAACCTTTTGTTTTTGTGGAACTAAATAACAATTATTGCATTTCATTATTGTTATTCTTTTAAAATTAGGGATCCAAGATTTTGAGGGGGAAATTTTAAATGAAGGGGGGAACTAAATTATGTGGGGTCTAAAATTTTTGGGGGGAGAACTAAATAACAATTATTTCACTTTGATTATTAATGTTTTTTTAGAATTAGGGATCTAAAATTTTGAGGGTGTTAAATTTTAAATGAGCGTGCCCTTATGACATAAGTTAAATCTAGATGGAACTAAAATTTGGGAGATAATAAATTTTTTTGGAGAACTGAATTCTCTGGGCAACTAATTAATGATGAACTAAATAATAATTATTGAGTTTTACTTATTAATGTTCGTTTACAATTAAGGGATCCAATATTTTGAGAGGGTAATATTTTAAATGTATCGTGCCCTTAGGGCACGGGTTACGACTTCTATATTACATTTGACAACCTTTTTTTTGAATCCTAGGGCTGATTAGGACAAGCTGACTAGGAAAAACAGGTTGATAGACGGATGGTTGAGATTTAATCTTGGTAAATCAACGGTTGAGATGAGAGTTTGTGAAAATTTTGGGAGGAAAAACCTTTGTATTTTGGTGGAGCTTTTTAGAGAAATTAATCTTCATTTAATTTTGTGAAATTCGAGATCTTTGAATTTAAGAGGTCTTGGAAGTTGAAGAGCCAGGTAGAAATAAAGAAAAGTAATATTATAAATGAATTATGTGTTGCATATTCAAATCATCCTTATCTGGCATTTGACTTCATCCAGAAGAAAATAATACACTCACAAATGGGATAACAGAACGTCGCAATTAATACACTCATTATCGGCGCCAGCTAAATTTTTTTGCCCTAATTTGTTGTTCCGCATCGAACGCGCCCGTGGTGCTAAATATTTTTACGCTAATTTGTTGTTATTTTAAATTTTGTCCGTGGAAATAATTTTTTGGGGAAAAAGTATTTCACGGGGTAAAAATCTTAATTGAACCGTGCCCGCAGACACGGATGCGCCGAAGGTGCACCCGCTAAATTTTTTTAACTCTAATTTGTTGTTCCACGGCGAAAGCGCCTGTGCTGAATTTGTTGTTGTACGCTTATTTGTTGTTCCACGCCAAATTTGTTGTTCCGTGTCGAAGGTGCCTGCACCGAATTTGTTGTTCGGCACTGAATGCGCACGTGCCTCTAAATATTTTTACGCTAATTTGTTGTTCTTTTAAATTTTGGCTGTGAAAATAATTTTGTGGGGAACACAGATTTCATGGGAGAAAATCTTAAGTGAACCGTGCCCGCGTCATTTTTGTACACTAATTTGTTGTTCCGTGATAAAGGCGTCCGCTCTAAATTTGTTGAAATTTTTTTACGCTAATTAGTTGTTCTGCTCCGAATTAGTTGTTCTGTGCCGAAGGCGCCCGCGCTCCTGCGTCGAATTTGTTAAAAATATTTTATGCTATTTGTTATTCCACGCCGGAGGTGCCCGCTGCATTTTTTACGCTAATTTGTTGTTCCGCGGCAAAGACACCCGCACTGAATTTGTTGTTCCGCATACCGGATGCGCTCACACACCAAATTTGTTGTTTCGCGGCGAAGGTGCCCGCGCCAAATTTGTTTAGGGCTGTTGACAAACGAGCTTGAACGAGCTTGAACAGTGAGCTTGGTTTTGTTCATGAACAAAATCCTTGTTCAAGCTCTGTTCGTTTACTAACCGAGCTCTAAATATATATTCAAGCTTGTTCGTTAAGCTTACCGAACGAACGTAAACGAACGTAAATGAACATTTACAGAGCTTGTTGACGAGTACTTAATCGAACATTCTGTTTGTTAACAAGTCTTATCGAGCTTGTCCGTGAACATGTTCAGGAACATGTTCGTGAACACAAATCAATCTTGTTCATGAACAGATTTTCAAACAAACAAACGAACGTTAATTTTTTAATCAGGAATAATAATATTTAAACATTATTTTTTAAATCAGGAATAATAATATTTAAACATTATTGTCAATGACTAAATCAATTAAATAAAAGGATTAAATATTTGCAGGACAAAAACAAACAAATCCAGCATAATAGCTCCATATATCACAGTACAAGCATACATTCCAAGCATAATAAAAAATATAATATTTGTCTAAATTTACTATTTTCAGTACATGTTCGTTCACGAACACTTAACGAGCTTGTTCATGAACATCACTTAACGAGCTTGTTCACGAACACTTAACGAGCTTGTTCATGAACATAAATGAATGAACACAGTTATGTTCAAGCTCCGTTCGTTTACTAGCCGAGCTCTGTTCAAGCTTGTTCATTAAGCTTCCTAAACAAACGTAAACGAACATGTACCGAGCTTGTTCACGAGTAGTTCGTCGAATGTTCTGTTTGTCAACGGCCCTAAATTTGTTGTTCCATGCCGAAGGGCGCTCAGTGCTGCTAAATATTTTTACGCTAATTTGTTGTTCTTTTAAATTTTGGTTGTGAAAATAATTTTTTGGGAAACAAAGATTTCGCACGAGATAATCTTAAATGAACCGTGCTCACGGGCACGGGTTATGACTAGTATATATATATATATGTATATATATATGCGTATATATATATATATATATACGTATATATATGTGTACGTATATACGTATATATGTACGTATATATATACGTATATACGTATATACGTACATATATACGTATATACGTATATATATACGTACATATATACGTATATATATATATAGGTCGACTAGGATCCATTCGGATGGATCAAACATGCGGATCCATCCAAGTGGAATTTAAAGCTAGAAAATGTAAATAGAAAATCCGACCGTTGGATGTCATCTAACATGTCTAAACTAGCTCCAAACAAAATTTCAACTAATTTGGACATGTTTTGCCCATGCATCAAGTGGTTGTAAAATCGATGTTTTTGAATAGTTATAAAATCGGCCGATTTTGCAACCAATTGATGCATGGGCAAAACATGTCCAAATTAGTTGAAATTTTGTTTGGAGCTAGTTTGGACATGTTAGATGACATCCAACGGTCGGATTTTCTATTTACATTGTCTAGCTTTAAATTTCACTTGGATGGATCTGCATGTTTGATCCATCCGAATGGATCCTAGTCAACATATATATATATATATATATATATATATATATATATATATATATATATATATATATATATAGAGGGTAAAGTGTTCCTAGGGTGACTCCTTAGATTCAATCTAAGGAGTTGCCCCCATTTTCCCTCATATCCCACAATTTTTTTGGATTTTATTTTTCATGGGGTTGTTGTTACCTCATGGATGATCAACATACCAAAAATCAAACCATCCCAATACTTTTAGAACCACCATCTACCCCTTGCAACTTCAACGGTCTGAAAACGTGCTGAAAACCCATGAAGTTGCAAGGGGTAGATGGGGGCTCTAAAAGTATTGGAATGAATTGATTTTTGGTATGTTGATCATCCATGAGGTGAACAACAACCCCATGAAAAAAAATTCCGAAAAAAAATGTGGGATATGGGGAAAACGGGGGCGACTCCTTAGATTGAATCTAAGGAGTCACCCTAGGAACAATTTACCCATATATATATATATATATATATATATATATATATATATATATATATAGGAAAATTTTCAAATGAGAACATTTCGCACCGTGCGAAAATGTTTTTAGTCTTTTTTTGAAATTTTTTTTTTCAAAAATTCTTTTTTCCACCCTCATTATATGTTGTTATACCCCCCTCAAAAAATAATCATTGAGAAATAATGTCATTTGGCCTTCGATCAAGGCATTTCATCAAATTCGCACGTTTTGAGACCGTTAAATTTGTAACGGGTGGATGGGTGCTCTAATGCCCAACGGGTTCACCCATTATTTTCCCTGGGGTATATATTTGTATGGATTAAACATCAAAAAAAGAATTTTTGAAAAAAAAAATTTCAAAAAAAAGATAAAATTCTTTTCGCACGGTGCGAAAAGCCCCTTTTTCGCAATGGAAGATTGCCATATATATATATATATATATATATATATATATATATATATATATATATATATATATGAGGAGGGATCAAATGACCCCCAAAAATAACCCCCAAAAATGACCCCCTATCAAAAATCATATGCCCCCCATTTTTTCGGAAGATCCGAACCGTTCATCTTGATCTCCACCCTCTAAATACCCGACCCACCAATTTTCAACCCGATCCCATGTGTTTTGCATGTTCATCCATCCGACCCAAATTTAACGGTTTTGCATGAACAGAACTTTTGCGAATGGTTGATGAACGGGCAAAACAAATGGGATCGGGTTGAAAATTGGTGGATCAGGTATTTAGAGGATTGAGATCAAGATGAACGGTTCGGATCTTCCGAAAAAAGGGGGGGCATAGGATTTTTGATAGGGGGTCATTTTTGGGGGTTATTTTTGGGGGTCATTTGATCCCACCTATATATATATATATATATATATATATATATATATATATATATATATATATATATATATATATATATATATATATATATATATATATATATATATAGCCCACGAGAGGGTGTCCCAGTGGTAAGTCATTCCGCTCCAAAGCCAAGGGGTGCGGGGTTCGAGGCCTATGGCCGCCGTGACTTGGTAATTATTGTGGAATTTGTTGTGGAATTATTTACCCCGGGGCTACATCTCCCCTCTCGGACTTACCCGGGGGCCGTTGGGGGCACGGCGGTTTCCCCCCAGTTTGCATAGTCTCGGCCGGGCTCTCGCCTTACCCTCCTAAAAAAGCCAAAGGCAGGGGGAGGAGGTTGTGGATTTTTCTGGGTTGTCAAAAAAAACAAAAAAATATATATATATATATATGGGCAAAGTTTTTAAGTCTATACACTCTTCCCTATGACTATAATCTCATTCCTCTTACGTGCTTCACCATCCACACCTAAGCTTAATATATCCCTTAATTTGACACAATCTCCTGATGTAAGATCCTTAGGGACTCTCGAGCTTATGGGATATAACACTTACTCCCTCAAAAGATCATGTAAATGAGTTTTAGTTCAAATTTCATGCATTTATTCAAATTTCATGGCAATTTTTGCCTTATTCAAAGTACCATGGCAAAAGTTCACGTCTTATTCAAATATGCACAAGTGCACTTATTATTATAGCATTTGATATCATTTATTTGAGCAACTTCAAATTCCAAGTCACTATTTTAGGATCCATGAATATAAACCGAGCCGAATTTTTAAAATTCCTAAGGCTTAATTAATTCATTGTTGATACCAAGGCTTCTACATCACTATAGGGCTTCAAATGGATGGTAATTGTCATGAGCTTCAGGCTAAAGGGCCAAGTGTAAGCATGTAGAGAGACAATTCATTGCCCTTAATACATAAAGATATAACACACCCTAATTTGCCAAAATACACTTCAAGAATACATGTTTACCAAAGTTGGGACAGATCACCATATTTAATCAATGGGTATACAAAAAGCTACAAGTTGCAAAAATGTTAGATGGAAAATTTTTATTTCATTCAATTTATTCACAAAAAGATGAAAATCATAAAAAGATGCTCAAGAAGTTTCTATATCATAGTCTTACACCCCCAACTAAAAATAAACATGGACCTCAATGGATAAACTAGGATAAGATGAAATATATTCATAGAAAATGGATAAAATAGGATAAGAAAGCTTGAGCAAGAGTTATTCATTACTACATACTACTTGATAGGAAAGTTTTGGAACGAACACACCTAGTTGCTTCCACCCGGCGGTGGTTCCGTAAGCTCCATGGTGTCCTCGTCTCTACTCCTCGGCTCTTGGTAATGATTTAAGTGTTGGCCGTTCACCTTGAATTCATTGCCGTTTTGTGGGTTGGCAATGGTCACCGCGCCATGTGAAAACACCCCCCGAACGATGAAAGGTCCAATCCACTTCGAACGAAACTTTTCGGGGAAGAGATGAAGTCTTGAGTTGTAGAGTAGCACTTCTCCCCCAGGGCAAATTCTCTCCTCAAAATGATTCGATCATGGGCGCACTTAAACCTCTCCTTTATAAGCTTGGAATTGTTGTATGCGTCCCTCCTTATCTCTTCGAGCTCCACTAACTGCAATTTACAAGAAGAGGGGTCAATTCCATAATTAAACTTTTTAATTGCCCAAAAAGATTTGTGTTCAAGTTCAATGGGCAAGTGGCAAAATTTTCCAAAAACTAGGCGATATGGGGACATCCCTAAAACTGTCTTTTAGGTGGTACGGTACACCTACAATGCCTTGGGAAGACGCATGCTCTAATATTTCCTTGATGGATTAACCGTCTTTTGGAGTATGTTCTTGATCTTCCGATTTGCCAACTCCACTTGTCCATTGGTTTGGGGGTGGTATGGTGTAGAAACTTTGTGTTTCACCCCAAACTTCTTCATTAAGCTTGCAAAGAGGCGGTTGCAGAAATGTGACCCTCCGTCGCCTATCATAGCCTTTGGCATCCCAAATCGTGCGAAAATATTTTCTTTCATGAATTTAAGCACGATAGCCACATCATTGGTCCTACAAGGAATAGCCTCAACCCATTTAGATACATAAGCTATAGCAAGCAAAATATATGTGTACCCAAAGGATGGCAAAAATGGCCCCATAAAATCAATGCCCCAATAATCGAAAATTTCTAATTCAAGAATAGGGTTTAACGGCATCATATTTCTTTTAGTAATCCCCCAACTTTTGGCAAGCTAAACATGACTTACAATATGTTTAAGTGTCCTTAAACATGCTAGGCCAATAAAAACCACATTGTAGAATTTTTGCTACGGTCTTTTGGGCGGAAAAATGACCACCACACACACCCGCATGGCAAAAATGCAAAACACTATCAAACTCATGGTCGGGTATGCATCTTCTTACTATTTGGTCATTACAATACTTGTAAAGGTAAGGGTCATCGAAAACGAAAGATTTTACCTTAAAGATGAACCTTTTGTAATCTTGGCGAGACCAAGTGTAAGGAGTCTTACTGGTGACCAAGTAGTTTATGATGTCGGCATACCATGGGAGTATGTGGGAGATTGCAAAAAGATGTTCGTCAGGGAACGAATCCTTCAATGGGATGGATGCCGGCTCCATGCTCATCGTTAACCGTGAAAAGTGATCGGCAACATGATTTTCCACTCCCTTCTTGTCCTAAACGGTGATGTTGAATTCCTCCAAGAGGAAAATCCATTGGATTAGTCTAGGATTGGCGTCTTTCTTGGAAAGGAGATATTTAAGAGCGGCATGGTCGGTAAAGATTGTGATTGGGAATCCCAATATGTAGCTCCTAATTTCTCCAACCCGAAAACAACGGCTAAAAGCTCCTTCTCCGTGGTGGTGTAGTTTTGTTAAGCTTCATCCAAGCTCTTGCTTGCATAATAAATCACCATGAGGGTATTGTCATTGCGTTGTCCAAGCACGGCACCAACCGCATAGTCACTAGCATCACACATAATCTCGAAAGATGTTGTCCAATCTGGCACTTGAAGAATAGGTGAACATGTAAGCAAATTTTTCAACTTCTCAAAAGCAAGTTGACAATCATTATTCCAAGCAAAATCTACATCATTTTTCAAAAGCATGCAAAGAGGTTGAGATATTGAGCTAAAATCTTTTATGAACCTCCTATAAAAACCGACATGCCCAAGAAATGATCGAATATCTCTTACACAATGAGGAGTGAGTAGCTTTTCTATTACCTCGATCTTGGCTTTGTCAACTTGCATACCTTCCTTGGATACAATATGACCGAGGACTAAGCCTTCGATTGTCATGAAATGGCATTTCTCCCAATTCAGGAGAAGGTTTTTTCGATGCACTGATCTAACACCAAAGCCAAGTTAGATAAACAGTTATTAAATGAGCTACCATACACAGAGAAATCATCCATGAATACCTCCACAATCTTTTCAACCATATCATGGAAAATGCTAAGCATACAACGTTGAAAGGTTGTGTGGGCATTACATAAGTGAAATGGCATCCTCCAGAATGCAAAAGTGCCAAAGGGACAAGTGAAGGTGGTCTTCTCTTGTTCTTCGGGCTCTATTTCTATTTGATAATATCCGGAATAGCCATCAAGGAAGCGATAATACTCGTGTCCGGCCACTCTCTCTAGGATTTGATCTAGAAATGGGAGAGGGAAGTGGTATTTATGGGTCTTAGAATTAAGCTTCCTATAGTTAACACACATGCACCATCCCGCGGTGGCTCGCATGGGAACTAACTCATTGTTCTCATTTTTAACTACCGTTAGCCTCGATTTCTTAGGTACAACTTGAATGGGGCTAACCCATCTATTGTCGTCAATATGGTATATAATACTCGCATCAAGGAGCTTAAGGATTTTACCTGACACCACTTCCTTTAGGTTAGGATTTAACATACGTTGCATCTCTCTAGTGGGTTTGGTGTCATCCTCTAAGTAGATGTGGTGCTTACAAATTAGTGGGTCAATACCCTTAATGTCGGCAATTGTCCAACCAATTGCCCCTTGTGAGTTTTAAGCACTTCTAACAATTGCATTTCGTACTCATTGGAGAGTTTAGATGATATTACCACAGGGGATGTGCCGGATTCCCCAAGAAATGCATACTTGAAATATGGCAGCAATGGCTTCAAGTCCAAGGATGGGTGTTCTAGCTTCGATGGCCTTTGGTATGGCGTGCCCAATGGTAGCGGCTCAAAAGATGGCATCCACTTAGTCACCGCACCAACTTCCTGCAAAAAAACAATCGGTGTCAATATTTTCACAAATATGTTCAACAAAATTAAGCGCGTCAATAAACTCCGCATCAAAATGCTCTTCAACTAGAGTCTCAATCATGCAGGCATCCTCAAACTCACCATCCCCCGACGGCAACTTACATTAAAAATGTTTAAGTCATGGGTCATGTTACCAAAAGAGATTTTAAGTTGACCATCCATACAATTGTTTATATCATTGCTTGTGGCTAGGAATGGTCTACCTAAGATGATGAGGGTTGGTGTTTTGGTTTGAGGTTCAAGAATGTCCAACACGACAAAGTCTACCGGGTAATAAAATTTTTCCACTTGGACAAGCACGTCCTCTATGCTATCCTTTGGGACCTTGATGGATCTGTCGACCAATTGGAGAATAATGTGTGTAGATTTCAATTCTCCGAGTCCTAATTGCACATACAAATTATATGGCAAAATGTTAACACTCGAACCTAAATCAAGGAGGGCTTGCCCTATCTTTTTGGTTCCTATGATGCATGTGATTATAGGTGAGCCAAGATCCTTGTATTTAGGAGGAGTGTTATGTTGCACAATAGCACTAACTTGTTGCGTTAGGAAGGCCTTTTTCTTAACACTAACATTCCTCTTAACTGTGCACAAATCTTTCAAAAATTTAGCATATGCTGGAATTTGATTTATTGCATCAAAAATAGGAATATTAATTTGACATTTTTGAAATATTTCGCGGATTTCAGATTGAAACTTATCTTTCCGTGGGGGTTGAAGCCTGTGAGGGAATGGTGCGAGATGAATGTATGGCTCAGGCTCTTCAATGATGATCTTTTTGGAGTGGTTGCCTTTGTCCGATCTTCCCTCTTGCACCTCTTCATTTGGGGTGGCTTCATTCTCTATAGCTATCTCCGCCTCAACTCTCGGTGGCTCAGCTTCTCAATTTCTCGACCACTCCTCAAAGTTGTCACCGCTTGACAAGATTTAACGGTTGATCCTCCCAATGACGAATTCATGTTGGGGTTTGGGAGTGGTTGTGCCGGAAGCTTGCCCTTCTCTAGGTTTGCCGCAAGCTTTGCCATGTTCTCGTTGAGTTGTTGAAATTGTTGTTGGTGTTGCGCCTGTGTTTATGGTAGTTGTTTCCATTGTGGAAAATCGGCTTGATTTTGCGTCTCTTGCATTTGGATGAATTGTTGCACCGTGTCGCTCAAAGATTGCACTTTGGCTCATTTGTTTCATCCCTCCTCCTTTGTCTACCTTGTTGATTGTTGTTGTTGTTGAAGGGAGGTGGATGATAAGATGGTTGAGCTTGTTGTTGTCTTTGGGGGACCCCAACTCAAATTCAGACTACTTCTCCCAATCAGGCCTCTTGATTATTGGAATTGTTGTATCCTTGCCCTTGGTTGAAATTCGCCATATAATTGATGCACCCCGATCTCACACCTAAAAATCCACCTGGCGGTGTCACAATCACCATGCGCAATTGAGTTCCTCGGTGCTGGATCTGGGCTCTATCCGCAAGGGGACGGTGTCAAATTATAGTATATAAGATTGTCGAATCCCACAGGGACAGTGACAGTGTAATGTGGTCTCAGATTATCTTTAAATCTCAGAATAAGATAGCAGTCGGTTTGGAAAGATTGGTTGTGATGGTGTTATTGGTTTGAAAATAAAAGAAGCTAGGGCCTTAGGGATCCCCGCTAAGACCGTCGAAGATTGATGTAGAATGAGATCTTTACGTTGCATTGGATTTAGGGGGTTTGATCTCTCAACTCATACCACTCTCGTGGGTTAGAATTTCGAGGTATTTCGGTGGCTCTCATTGACGCAATGGCGGTAGCCGTCAATGTAACGATATAGTTCTTCGGTGGATCCCCTCAAGGCATGAGCTGGGCATGTTCACGAGCCTTGGTTGGATCCACTAATTCCCTATTTAAATCCCAAATATACTCCGTAAGCTCATCAATTCTACTGACTGTGGGCATGATCTCAGTACGAGTTCTCCTAGGGATTTGGATGGATCGACCGAAATAATCCCCCTTATTCCCAATACAACCTAGAGATCCAGATCTACATCTCTTTCCTAGAGTCCTAGGGCTAACCCGTCAACCCTAGGGAAAACTACTTACACATAGCGATTACGACAAATAAAAACATAGTTTCTACCATAGAAAACATCATAGCAATAAAATCAAGCGAGGGATTAAGATCTTACGTACCACGGATGAGAAAGAGCAATAGCCAATAGAGATCAAAGAATTCCTGCAGATTCCAAGACAAAAGAAATAATAAAACTTAATTTTTCTCCAAAAACAACTCAATTCTCCAAACCTAGATCTATATCTAAAATCATTTTTCGATCCCCTCTCCCTAAGCTCTATTCAAAAACATAATAAAAGCTCTGTAAAACATCAGTCAAAATTAGCTTTAATACATCAGTGTGGGACCCACACGAAAATAACTTGAAATTCTGGAGTCTGGGCCCGCTTGTCGTCGACCGAGTCAGTGACTCGGTCGAGTAGACGCCTGCTCGGTCGAGCAGGCACATTAACTGCTCTTGGCTTGGGCGAAGGGGTCCGACTACTCGGTCGAGCAGCCCGCCTACTCGACCGAGCTGTCAGTAGATCGGATCTCCTTCCAAAATGTCGCTCTGCCTACTCAGCCCGAGTAGGCCTTTCTCGGTCGAGTCGTCCGCTGGATCGGTCGAGTAGGTCTTGCACAGTCGAGCAGGATGTCGGTGAGACGCAGTTCGAAAATAGGTCGACTCGGGCCGAGTGACCACTCTGCTCGGTCGATTCGGATGCGGGCTTTTATATCAGCTCGACCGAGCAACTTGTGCTACTCGGTCGAGTCGCCTGGGAAACATCCCTAATGCCTCCTTTCTTATGCTAGCTTCTCATCCTCTCCTCCCATAGGCTTTCGAACCTCGACGAACTCCCGCAGAGCCTTGCCAATGGACTCACGTGCATGCTGGATGTGTCCATATCCAAAAGTGGCTCCGAATCGCTCAAAAATCCCTGAAAATCCACAAAACTCTACGAAACTTGAATATGGCGTTAGAAGTGCAGTATCTAGGAAAATGCAGGATTTGGATGTGGATATGACATGATATGCAATGGAATGATGCTATGAAAAGATAAAAAATATGGACACATCAAAATCCCCCAAGCTTACCTCTTACTCGTCCTCGAGGAAGACGAATACTAGGCATGCCGGTCGATAAATAAAAGAAAATAAAAGAGATAAGAGATGGAAGGGGGATGCTAAAATGTCCAATCAGATCTCAATCCTCAACAGTATATCACGATGCTTCGAATAATAAAACACATGCTAATAATATCCTCAGTCTTACTAATCATATATGGCTATCATGCAATAAAGGCAAAAGTAGGGATCTTCTAAAATCATGCCATCAACTCATATCAATTTCATGCAATCTATAGAGTCTAGTATAAAAAGAGTTAGCAATGCACTTTTTCAATCAATAGATACAAGTGGAGCACAAAGAGATCACACCAACATGCAATAGAGAATGGAAAGAGATCATTCAAATATTCACTTCAAATCATGAAAAATCTCCAAAACTAAATTGTTTTGTAAAGTTCAAGCATTATCGAATCTCCCCGTTGTGCACCATCTCCACTCTAATGTTATACTCACTCACATAATCAAATGGTTCACACCCCCAAGCTTAGCTTGAGGCGTCACATTTAGGAATAGGATATGGAAATTTTTGTCTTTTCCCAAGTATTTGTAGTAGCTTCTGATGAAGGGATAGGAAATAATTTTCTTTCATTCTTTTCTCTTTTCTTTTCTTTTTCTCTTTTCACATTTTTTATTTGGAAGCTATCTTTTTTTCTTTGGGATTTTTGGGAAGTAGATGCGGTAGAAGTAGCTGCAAGAAATAAAACCAGATGATGTGTAGAGAATCATAAGGATATGTGGAGAAAGAAAACAATATATCACTCGGTTCACTCATCAGAGGTGCACAACGACTCAATAGGATAATACTCTAACTAAACTCATAGCTAGCATGGATATTTTCTTTCAAATCAATGAATATTGAAAGCATGTGGTATAAAGCACAATAATATCAGGCATGCAAACAGAAATGGACAAGATAACAAATGGGTGCTCCAAATGTACTAATGATGCATGAACCTAGGTGCATTACCCAACAAAGATCGTACTAGATACTATTTTATGCATTCAATTTCAATTCATATCAGGCATTAAATTAGAGAGATCAGCAAGAGAATATGCCATCATATAAATAGTAAAAACTGAGACTACCCTAAATAGCATGTCAACAGATATGAGCATCGTGAGTAGCTACTGAGGGATATGAGAGATATCATCATGCAGAACAATTCTAGCTAAAAGGGAGAAAAGCGAAGAAAGTAAGAAAATGAAACATGCATGTAAACAAGAAAATTTTTACATTTATTAGGTTAATTAACAAAAATAATTCGTTGAATCTTAGGACCAAAAACACCAAACTCAACCCAAAAAATGAAGAGGAAAGGACAATAACATAATCGCAACAGCTACAAAAGAAAACTAGTATAATATTAAACCCACAAGCATGCATCACAGTGTCTCAATCAATTTTTAAACACAATTAATGGATTCATGCATGTCCGTTTGTTGAAATTTATGGGACTAGTATTCATGCATGTCCACAAACATAATTGGACTATCTGAGCTTCAATTATAATGTCGAAATTTATGGGACTAGTATTCATGCATGTTCGTTTGTATGTGCTACAGAGCTAACATAACCCTTAAATATTTTATGATGCATAGTTTTTCTTTCTTTCTTTCTTTTTCCCCCATGTGATACGTCAGAAGAGAGATGTGTTTATGGGTGTAGTTACCACATAAAAATATTTTACTGAAGAATTAAAGTCATGGTGATTATGGTCCTATGGATGTCTATATTACTGCCAAATTTCTTACCATTTCTCATGATATGAAAATTCATTTTTACGTTTGTTCTCTATATGCCTAGACTGGAGCTAATTGATGTTATCTTTGATTTATGTAATTGAATTCAACCCGAGGTCAGTGAATTGGAGAACGTTGCAACCCGAGGCCAGGTAATTCGATCATATTTGGTATTTGGTTCTTTTTTCTGTTATTCAGAATCTAATCAACTTGTATGTAAAAAGAGAATCTTGTTGTGGGTTGGTTAGTTGGACCATTTATGGGCAAATTCTGATAAGTGTGTTATTAACGGTCTTATATGTCTGTTTAAACTTAGTGTATTTGTTTGCCTTGTTAAAAAGAGCATTTCTGTAAATGAATTCTCTTTTGGTGAACCTTATTATGTAGGTCTTTATAATTTTTGTTACTTATTTCTTTCCACAATCTTGGTGGGTATATCAAATTAATACCTTTTGCATTTAGTAGATAATTTCCTCTCATTTGTTTGGTAAAGATATCTGGTCTATTTTTGTAGTCACAACAATATGCTTGAGGATGAAATGATGTTTTTTTAAAGATATGAAAGGCCCATATACGTTATAATATTTTTATTAAAAAGTGTATTTATGCTTAGAATATGTTAGATCATGACCATTTACATCATCTCTATAGGATCTGCTTTGCATTTTGGGGTTCTCTTTGTTGAATCTTTTATCAAAATAATGGTGTACATATGCATTCGATGGTGTTAGCAGGAAATAACAGCAAATATCGAAGGTATCGAACAAGTAAGAGTGGCTTCCTTTAATAAACAAATATCAGAGGTATTTAACTCCAGATATAAATAGTACATGTTCCAGGTTTGCGAAAGAGCGGCTGCTGGGGAAATGTTTGGGGTGATAGGAGTGCTGCTTAACAGATCACATCCGTTCAGGGTTCGGACCGTCGAGCTCTCGCAGATCCTAAGGCTCAACAGGAACACACTGATGAATGTGCTTCGGTAAAACAGGGAGGATGGGGGCTATTGTCATGCATAATCTTTTCCAGATATGTTCAAATTGTGGCTCAGCTCAAAGTAACATTTTGCTCGTATGTAGGATGTAACATTTTTTTCCCTTTACAGAAGCCGAGGCATCATCAAAGCTTATATTGCAGAGAGCAGCATATAGATCCAGGATTAGCAAGATCAAAGCTTACAACAAAATAATGGTGTACATATGCATTCGATTGTGTCTGCAGAAAGCTTATATTGCAGAGGCAACATCAAAGCTTATATTGCAGAGAGCAGTGGCTCTGGGTATGCGGTTGAAGCTTGCTCATATATGTTTGGCTTTGGGTTTCTGTCCCTCATGATGGTGCTATTTGGGAGTTTGATCCCTTCTTTTGGGGGTGCTACTGATATACATGATGTTGTTCATAGAGTTTCGAGTTTCCAAGGTAATTATTCGATTAGCATTGTCCGTTAATTTGTAGGTGTATGCACCATGTATTCACTTCTAATAATGCCCATAATTTCAGGTGTGCTATGAATGTGTCTACTTAGCTGCGTGAAGTGGGGTGGCGTCAGTTCTCTGTAAGTTAGTCAAGTTCTGTTGATCTTACTGTCACATGGAACATGATATATGCAAAATGCTAGTGTTGGAGACTGAATATGTATTGATGTTTTATTTATTAGAGGAGGCTTGTTGGATAATAGAATCTTGCGATTTAAATTTTAAGTTACCATTACTCAGTTGCTGTTAGGATTTAGCCTTTGTTTGTACAATGAGTTTAGTACCAATTGGATGTCCTAAACATAGCTGGAGAAACCTTGAAGATCACAATTTTCTTCTCGTGGGAAGAAAATTCTAATAACCATCCCAGATGCGGCTCTTATTGAATATTTTTCAGTGACATGTTTTGTCATATTAAGTATTCACACCACTTTCTGTTCCTTCCAATTTTGCTCTATTTCTTTCCCCTTGCAATCTTTTTTATCTTTTATGGGGAATTCTTGGATTTGGTTGGTTTAAAAACATAGATAACTGAAATTCATCTTGGAAACTAGCTTCCAATCTTATCGTTTGTTAGGTATTTTTGATAACGTTGAAACAATTATCCTTTTGTTTCTGTTATGATAATTAGCAAGCAAAGTGATATAAGCTTTCAATGGGAACTCAGTTTCCCTTTATGCTCCAAGTCAGCAGCAAAACTATCCTTTCCATTCCAATCAAAAATCTACGTTACTGTTTTTCTTTGGGACATGCCTTTATTTTTTGCAATTTATATTTATAATTTTTAAAATCTTTTTTGTTTCTGTCTTGAAGGTTTTCTTGTTTTGTATAAATAAGTTTATGTTTAGATATGTTGAACTTTTCCATGGATGCAGCTGTTGAAACAACAGCAAGCTATTCAAGGGTTGATGGATGATATCCAGAAATTGTAAAGGATACTAGTGGAAGATCTCAAAGTTCCACCTCGTAGCATCCCTTCAAGAGTTAACACGGTACAAAAGGCTCGGGGTTAGTAGAATTCTATCATTCGATAACAAAGAGAGAAGGAAAGAAGGGGCATTTGGGAAGTGAGAAATGTCCTAGTCCAGCTACTAATAATGCACATAACAGCATTGTTGATGAACTCCAGAACCGGTCATCTCACCTATTAGCAGTAAGAATTTGCATGATTCTAGTGGATGTACTGTCATTATGCCATTTTCTCTTGATCAGGCTTTAAACTTTTCAATAGATTAAAGAAGATGTGGAGAAGAAAGGAGACTTCATCAATCATCTCATACAGAAGGTTCAGTCTGCTAGTTTCGCTGACATTGAAGATGTTCCGACATTTGTTGATTGGCTCGATGGGCAACTCTCTACGCTGGTAAATGCTTACGGCCTCATTAGTCGATAGCCATGATGAGATTTTCTATGGTGTATGCTTATGCTCCTGAATTTTACAGGCAGACGAGAGAGCTGTGCTGAAGCATTTTAATTGGCCTGAAAAGAAGGTCGACGCTTAGAGGGAAGCTGCTTTTGAGTACCGTGATCTTAAACGGTTGCTAGCCGAGCTTTCTTCATTTGAGGATGAAGTCTCTCTTCCATGTGAGGCTTCCTTGAAGAAGTCCACAACCTTGCTAGATAAGTGAGTGTCAAAATCCAACATCGATCTCTTTGTTCATATGAAGTGAGGTGTGCATACTGAAACATAATTTGTTTCGTTTTCATTGTTTCACGGTTGCAGGTCAGGACGAATCGTTCAGAGGCTAATCAAGTTGAGGGGCTCGACGATGGTTTCTTATAAGGACTACAGGATTCCTACCGACTGGATGCTTGATTCAGGAATGATACGCCAGGTAGCCCACTTTCGAATTTTCATCCAGTTTCTTGCCATAATGTTGACATATTTCATGATAACAATCAGCTTGTTACCCTTGTTACTTAGTCGAGAATTTTTTGTTTTTCAGATAAAGCATAAAGCAGACGTCTGTGATGCTTGCAAAGGATACCAGTGGATGATATCCAGCAGTCCAAATTCTGATTGAGATGACTCTTATTAGTAGATTTTATCCTGACTTGGAGGCGAGATTATCACGAGAAGCCAGGATGACAGCAACATATAGTTGAGAGATGTGTTTCTCAGAGGTACATAGAAAGCATTGGTATATTGCATTTGAATTCCCATAATTGTAGCAAAATAGATTTCATTCTTTACCTTGGTGAGCTAATTTTTCTATAGCCTCTCTGCTTGACCATGGCTTTTACACCATATCAGTGAAATGAATTTCTCAGTTAAGATATATGAATTTCAATAATTTGGGGAAGGGAAGATAAAGTTTCCTTTCTTTAGCTGAAGATATATGATCGTTAAGATATTCCTTATTTACAGATTCACAATTCATTGTAATTTGATCTTTAAGACATGAATAGTGGTTGACTTGATGCAAGTCAACATTTGATTTGAACGTTATATCATACATATCAACATTTGATCATACTGTAGTGTAGTTTATAAGTGAGGGCAATGAAATTTTCAAGGATATTATTTCCATCAATATTCTTGCTCATTCCAGTAAAACATGCTGCAGATGGATCTTTTTGTGATTGATTTTCATGCCAGAAGAGTTATATGCTATCATTCATTTATTATAATCATAGTAAAACAATTCCTGGTTAAGTATTTAGTCTATGTTAGTGGTCAAATTAAATGGTACAGAATGCTTTTTTCTGCATGTAGCTGTGACATGTATCATCATGCAGCACATACTGCAGATGCTCAGAAATGTACCGGCATGTTTAATGTTGGATTCTTTTGGGTTGATAGTTGTATTTATCTAATATCTCATACATCTAGTTCAATAGTAGCCTTAGTTATTATAGATGGGCGCTAACTTCAATAGTTCACCAGATCGTAATTTATGGAGCAATGGCGGCTTGAACTACACTACCAACTCGGCAAGTTATATTTCGTTCTTGGCCTCTGGGAGTACTTGGCCTCTGGGAGTGGTGCTGTAGTGTCAATTGTCCACACTAGTGCTTAGCCCTGGGAGGATTTGGTAACATCAGTTTCACTTGGGGAGGTTCCTCTTCTCTTGTTTCTGCTTCTGGTGTGGGCAGTGGTGCAGGTTATACTAGTGCTAGCATTGGTTATGGAACTGGCTCCTTAAGGGTAGATTGTTGTTGTAGATGAACAATGAATGTGGTTTCTGAATAATATTTTTTGTGTGGTTTATGAATAATATTTTTTGTGTTTATTTGAAATATATGCAACTGCGTATAATTTTTTTAATTTTGTGCTTTTTCCGCAACGTTTTATAAAAGTTGTAGTAGACAAGTTGCAATGGAGGTTTTCACAGCCTTTTATAAAGATTGTAATAGCAGTTTTCACAATGTTTATTAAAAGTTGTAATATCTCTTTACACAACCTTTTATAAAACTTGTAATAACAGTTTACACAACGTTTATTAAAAGTTGTAATATCTCTTTACACAACATTCTATAAAGGTTGTAATAAAAGTTTACACAACATTTATTAAAAGTTGTAATAGAAGTTTACACAACGTTTTATAAAAGTTGTAATTGTAGTTTAGACAACGTTAGAAAAAAGTTGTAATATTCTTTTACACAACCTTTTATAACAGTAGTAATAAAGGTTTTATACAACATTTATTAAAAAGTTGTAATAGAAGTTTACACAAAGTTTATTAAAAGTTGTAAAATTATTATACACAACCTTTTCTAAACGTTGTAATAGAAGTTTACACAACTTTTCAAAAAAGTTGTAATAGTTATCTATTACAACGTTTTCTTACAACATGTAGAAAAAGTGGTTGAAGGAGCCGACCCTATTACAACTTCACATATTACAATGTTTGTTAAAAAGTTGTCATACCCCCATTACAACCTTTTTTAGAAGTTGTAAATGACTAGTTTTGTTGTAGTGAAGTAAACTAAGAATCCATACACAATATCACCGTCCCTGTGGGATTCGATATCATTTATACTATAACTCTACACCGTTTGCTTGTGAATTGAGCCCGGAATTGAAGCCTAGGAGACATACCACGCCTGGCGATCGTGACACCGACAGATGGAATCTAGGTGTAGGTTTTGGGTGCATCAGCTACATCTTTACCCTCACCTCATCTGAACCAGTTCATCCCGGTCTCGTTTCATTACGCTTTTTGATTTCGGCCCCATTACCATTACGTAGTCATCCTACTAGTGCTTGTTGTTGCCTATGTCAACCTTAGTTAGTGGTGGGCCCATTAGTTTTATTGGGATGTCATTGTGATACATGTATTTAGGTAGAGTGTGTGGACCCGTGTGTGAATCCCGGCGTATCACTCATGTATGAGTTTGCTCCCCTTTAGTATATTAATGATTACCTCTTGTATTATATATGCATACTCAGTGTTATTCATGATATATATATATATATGAAGTTGTATGAATGATAGTATTTATAATATATATGTGGATAGCTATACCACTTTAGGTACGTCTGTGTATATTAGATTTAGTGTTGGAATATCTACTAGTGAAGTATGTGGTAAATGTATGAAATAGTATACTAGTAAGTCATATGTATGTTAAATGTAATGATAATATGGTACTTATAGTTAAATGCGCATGCCTATACATGATCTATATGTTAGTACGTGTGAGCGTGTGCTCGTACGTAGATATGTGTCATGCTTAGTCATAGATAGATATGTGCTTGCTGTATGAATAGTGTGATCTACGTATGGTAATAGGATTATAATTTTGTATAGTATTGCTTGTCTTTACGAGATGTTGTGTGTGCATGTATACCATGATGTATACACGATTATTGTATGTCTTAACTATGTATGGATAGGTATATGTAGTAGTATACTAGTTATATGTAAATGGCTAATGTGTGAATGTATTATATGTATGTGATTATACGATATATGCATATATGGGATAGTGTATTTGATTATATACGTGTGCTGATGTTTGTAATATTATTATGGTATGTATGTGGTTACGTTGGTAGATATGCATATATTGGAGTGGTGTTGGTATATGTATAAATATCGTGTTATGTATATAGAATATTTTGATATGGGTTTTGAGTCTCACTCAAGCTTAATTGGGTATACTTTAAGTATATTGTTATATATGTCTGTGGGTTGTGTATAGCACTGTGAATATAGTAAGGGATGATGTATGTAAAATGATAGGATTGGTTGTGTCTGGTTGTGTTACACACATGATTGTGGGTGGCTATACCATTATATAGTTATAGGTGTTGGCCTTGTAGTTTAGTTATTTAATAAGGTTTTACAGGTTGAATGTATATCTATTAGCTGAACTTGGTGTGTAGAATGTGCAAAGTATATAGTGGTATGTATGAATGGTATGTAAGCGTGTGTGGAAGTGCACCATGCACGGGTAAGTATGTGCTTAGCTATAGGTGTTTGCGACTATAGAATGTGTGTTGACCCTTGAATATAGTTATAGGATTTTATGTGATGTGTATATAAGATGAAGTATATGCGTGTATTTGAACAACTATATATTTGTGAAATTATAGTATTGGTGAAGGTATATTAGATATAGTAAACCTGATTTAATATTGTGTGGTGATTACATGTGTTGATATGTTGGTGTGGATGTATACTAGGAGATATAGGGAGTAGTATATCCCTGTTTGTTTGTACATATGTAGCTATCTATACGTGAGTACTACGATCGTATTTGCTAGTGTGAAACTATTTTTATGTATGTATGTGTACCTTGGTTGAGATAAGTGGGTGATAGTTATATAAGGATGTACATGACTATATGAATGATTGAAGTATGTGTATGAATTTGACTGTATACGATAGGTATAAGTATAGAATGTGTGTGTATATATATATACATGTTTGTAGTATAAATATTTGACGACCTAGTGCATATATAAGCACTTACAGTGACTATACATGGTTTGAACTATAGTGTGATATGATTGGGGTAGTTACTAGAGTGGCTAGATACATTTATAGTTAGAAAGTCCGAGGACTGACTTTATTCTAAGGTGGGTAGGATGTCACGGTCGCTTTTCGATCGTACGTTTTTTGTGCGCGTACTTTTGTTCGTACGCATATTTATTTTGATCTCTTCTTGTATCCGAACCTACGATGTGATATGCCGATGTGACCCTCTGGAGGAGTAATTATTTGTGGAATTATTTTTGAACATTATTTCACGGGTCGTTCACCCACAAAATAACTTTGTTTGAAGAGGTGTCGTAGCTTTCACCTTCGTCGTTAGACATTTTATTTTTTAGTTCCATTTTCCGTTGCCCTAGCCCGTTACCAATCTTCTTAGTTTCGATTCTCTCGTCGACACGGTCGTCCCGGTATTTTTCTCATAATTATCGGACACCGCTAAATCCACTTTTCTACTAATCCCCTTCTAATACACCTACCTTAATTAACTTGATTAAATAACTAACCTAATTAAACTAGGCCTAATACGTTTCATGAAAATATTTCCTAGCTATTCGCCATCCCATTATAACCTAAGTCTACCCCCACCCTCTCACAACTTCTCTCTCCAATCACCTAAACGTACCCCCCTTTCAAAACGCTTTATCAAAACTGTTTTCTTATACTCACCTAAATGGGCAATTCAACCCACTGTTTTAACTAATCTATACACCCGCTCTCCCCCGCTCTCCTCCCATAATATACCAAAACCCTAGACCTAAATAGCAACAATCATCTTCAAATAAGAACCGAACCTATGCTTCTCTTCACAACGCAAAAACTGTCAATACCGCCGCCGCCTTCTAAAATTCGGCCACCACCTTTCCGACCACCTCCAGCCACCAAACCGCGGCCTAGCTCCCCCTCGACGCCCCCCCACCTCCGTCAACCTTCCTCTCGTCAACCACCATCTCCTACCCGCATTAAAACCCATGCAAACACCACAAAAACCCATTGAAAAACTGTCGACAGTCTTCTCCCTTACAAATTTCGGCCAGCACTTTACAGGCCGCCGCTGGCCGTCCCCCACCTCCGGTGAACTCCCCTTGATGTCCCCTATCACCTCCTAGCTTTCCTCGCATCAACCCTTCCTCCTTCCGCAAATAGCGCGCAAACACCGAAAACACCAAAACTGTCCTCCCTTGCCAAAAAGTTGTGGCCTGGGCTATTTCTGTCACCACCGGCCACCCCGCTACCGCTGTCTGCCCCCTCAGTTCCCCCTCTATCTGTGCAAGTCCTTCCCTAGCCACTACAACCCCCGGAGCTCCTCCCTCACGCGTGCAAACTTCAGATTCGCATGCAAGTTTAGATCTACGCAACCTGAACCCACGGATAGATCTGTCTGACATCTCCCGTGCTTCCCGTGCTACTGTCTGCGCCTTTTCGACACTGTAGGATGTTGTGCCACTGTCCATCCCCTTCATGTCGTTGATCTGTGATCATACAGCTACCTGGTTAATCGTCATTCGTTGCTGCAAGCCGTAGACATCGCCGTACCTAGCTCGCTGTCGGAATTCAATCCCTGACGTCGCTACACGATGTTAGTGTAGCTCTCGCGTCGTGCTAAGGGTAATCTCTGAACCGTAGGAACCCCCCCACCCGCATGTTAACAAGATAAAAACTGTGATTTCATTGTTTGGATTAACTCACTAATTGAAGTTTAATAATATGTGACTGTAGGCTGGGCATTGATTGAGCACATAGGAACTATCGGGACTCATGGATCTGTGACTTGCAGCACATCATTTCAAGCAAGTGATACTTGTCAGTGTTTGTTTGGGCCACGTTTTAGGCCAATTTGTGTACTAGCGTAAAAGAGATTAGGCGATGAAATGATAGTCGCCTAGATGCCCATATTAGATCTAGCTTGACAACGAAGCTAGATCCGACATCTTTACCATGCTATCATTTCATGCTGCTATGTCACATTTACCTTCAATTAACTGTACACACTCTTATCTGCATCTTGCCATGTCATTCATGCATCAAATTGTCATCATGATTGTGTAGCACACGCTACAATAAAATTGTTAACTATTAGGCTAGGCACATGCTTTGCGGGCACAACCCTATGCCAAACCAAAAACACTTCCTGGCTCATGATCCAGAGGCGAGCACAGCGTAATTGGGAAACCAACGCTCGATACATGGGGATGTGTAGGGTTAAGCGATCACTTGAGCGTAGAAGTGTGCCCGTACAGCCACTTCAGCCAAAAGACGTAAACCCTGTACACATCGTGAAAACAAATGAATCGTGAAATTGTGAATATTGTTTAGTAGCTCTCGCTACAACGTGTCATGCATTGCAAATATCCTGTTCATTTTAACTGCTGCATCCATTAAATTATCTTGACATGGCATCTCATTTTAAACTGCTAAGTTGCATTCTTTAAACTTTATGTTTCCTTGCACAAAAGTCTCCTTTTCCCCTTTTGGAGATTTTTGCTGACATGTGCCCTTTTCTCTTTGGGTGTCACATGTCAGGTTTGAGCCTGAGTTAGTTGCAGAGGATGACAGTTTACTGACGTCCAGTTCGAGGACACTGGAGTTCTACCCTTAGTCTCAGCTGGTGACTCTCTTTTAATTGTTGTTTACCTTCTTAGTAGTTGTTGTTAGGCTGTTCAGTGCGTAGCACCATTTCTTGTTGTAGTTACGGCCATGCTTAGGCCTTCTTTTCGGACTCTGTACATTTTATGACTATAACTCTGTAATGTTTGGAATAAAATATGTGGATGTTGAATGTTGGAAAATTTTATTTGTCTATCCCTCCTTATTATTATTGTTGTTTCGTCGTAATGCAAAGAACCTGATAATGGATTAAATTACCAGGCGTTTATCATACTGTAGCTTCACAGCTCCAAGTCTGAGCGGTCCTTCTCACGTCTCGCCTTCCATACTTAGGAAGCGGGGCGTGACAGAACGGCATGCCAATAAACTCGTATTGTCCATACTTGGTCCAGAACGCCGTCTTGTAGATGTCTTCATTCTTGACCTTCACCTGATGGTATCCATGACTAAAATCCAACTTCGAGAAAACTCGCAATCCACCAAGTTGATCGAAGATGGCATCGATGCGAAGTAACTGGTACTTGTTCTTCACATTGACTTTGTTCATCTCCCGAAAATCGACGCACATCCTTCTCGATCCGTCCTTCTTCTTGACCAACAGAACAGGAGCATCCCAGGGAGATACGATGGGATGGATGAATCCTTTCTGCAACAGGCTATCCAATTGCTTCCGTAGCTCTTCAAATTCTGTAGGAGCCATACGGTAATGCGACTTCGAGATTAGTTGTGTATTCGGCATAAGGTCGATGCTAAATTTCAGGATTCGATTAGGCGGTAATCCAAAAATATCCTCCAGAAATACATCTTCGAAATCTCGAACTACTGCAGGCTTCTCAGGTTTGACTTGCATAGTGAGACGATCACTTCGTTCGGCTGGGCCCGAGATTTGATAGGTTTGAGTGAACGATTTCCACTGATTAATTCGAACATTGGATGATCGGGAATCTCAAATACTACTTTCTTCTTGTGGCAGTCGATAATAGCATAGAAGGTTCCCAACCAATCCATGTCGAGAATAGCACCAAAGTTGGGCGTGTCCAGGACCATGAAATCTACATAGAGCTCATATCCGCAAATCACCAAAGGACATGATTTTCATCCCAAGGAAATAATCACCACGTCACTTCCAATAGTGATATTCCAACTTTTGGGAAGTGGGTAGGTGGGAATCGAGTGTTTGACCACGAATTTCTGGGATAAGATACAAATTGAAGCTCCGGAATCAATAAGGTCAGGGCTAGGTGGGAAGCCACTAAAATGACACGTAAGATGATAATAGCTAAAACTTAGCAAAGGTGTCTAATTAAATCAAGGTGTTGGTGTTTCCTGCTATGCTGAGACAAGAAACTCGGTAAATTTTGTGTACGAGATAAATATAGACGTTTTGACTAATGATAGTATTACTATTGTTTCGAAGTTTTGCATAATGCACGACCTTCATGGGCAACCACAAAAACCTGTTATGCCCCACTTTCCATTATACTTGGGAGCGAGGACGCGAATGGGTCCGTATGGGCTGAAGCGGTGAAGCTTAAACCAATAAGTGTCCGTGAATAAAACTATACGCAGGAACTTGCATGCATTTCAGAAACAACAGAATAACTACGAATTTAAAAGCCAACGTCCAAAAGAAGTTACACAAAATTAACAAGGCCCAGCATAGCCAAACAAAAACAGAGTTCTACAAAATGGGTACACACCCTACAAAAGTGCAGTAAAAATAAATACTAAATAGCAGCTAGTCCTAATTGGGGAGAACTTCTGGATCCGCGTACTCCTGGTCCAATGGGTCAGTCTCCTCAAACAACTTGTCCTCTAGGTAACATGTCGCATGACTTGATATACATTTCAAACAACATAGAAATGTATGTCAGCAAGGGTCTTTGGCAAGCAAAAGTATGAGGGGACCCTCGGCAAGGTTTTCAAAATAGTTTACAAGGCAGTTAAAGCAATATGAATAATGGAACAATTACAATTTCTAAGTAGTCTAAACAGAAATAACTTTAACATGGTAGTTATAATATAAGGGAAAGCAGTAAAAGTTTTACATGTCATGCATTTTAAGATCACAGTTTTTCAAGATATTCTTGAGTGTATCTAACTAGTAACTAAGGTCCACGTCGTTAGGCAGATAGCAAGTGAATCTACCATATCGTCCCCTCGAAGGTGACCCTCTTACTTCCGACTAGTGCCCGCAAACCCAACCCCACCCACGTGTACTTTTTGGACCATGAGCCAGAATCAGCCAAACCGGCCATCTTGATTTATAATACGGGAACACGAACCAGACTAGCCAAACTGGTCTACAAGACAGCCAAACCGGCCGGTAAGATCTATGATTTTTAAATGAATCGAGAGATTCTTATGTGTCAAACAATGTTTTGCAATTGATATCGTTTACAAGGCATTATCAATTAACTTATTAAAATGTCCACACATGCACACGCACACACGTGTTTTTATCTTTCAATACACAACAGGTAAACAAATGAAGTTTTGGTGTCACATTTAAAGAAACGGTATTTAAAACATGAAGAAATTGTACACTTGCCTGATTTTAACGATTTTGATGTCGTTGTAATCGTATGAATGACACGGATGTTTCTGCGTCATTAGATTTATAACATCAATCCAAAGAATAATACTAACTTATCTAATACTAGCACAGTTCATCTAATATGATATACCGTTTATATAAACTTAACATATGATATATAAAGTTACTGTTTATATAAGGTACTATATACATATATAAAATAATATAATATATTGTTTTTATAATGATTACCGTCTATATATACAAACTAACTTACACTATAAATTGACATATATAACTTACGTATATATATAAACTTACATATATTAATATATTGTTTATAAGATATAATAACTTATATTAAAATGCAACTCACATGTTTGCATGCAGGTGATGGACAACGACTTGGTTGGCGACGTCAGGTGATCGGGGATGGTGCCGAGTAGCGACGGCGAGTCCAGGGTGATGGCGAGGACAGCGCCGTGGGGTTTGTGGGCTGTTGAGGTCGGATGGGTGTCGGAGATGTTGTCGAGGGTGATGAGGGAGGTGCGGCTTCAGAGCTTGGGGTTTGCGGGGCTTGAGGGTGGTCAGAGGGCTTCTTGAGAGGGATGGGAGGACGACGTTGTGGAGTTCGATAGAGGGAGGAGGACGTGGAGAGGCTGGCAGTGAGTTGAGGGAGTCTACAGGTGGGGGCTAAAGGAGGCAGTGAGGGTTGCGGGAAGGGCAGAGGAAGATGGTGGCACTGGGCATCACGTGGTTGCGGGAGGTTGTCTGGGTGCCTGCAGAGGTTGTCGGGTGCCTGCAGAGGTTGTCAGGGTGCCTGCAGGCGGGCGACGGGTGCTGGCGTTAGGGGAGAGCACTGTCTCAAACCGGCGGTTTGGGACCTTAACCGAACTAGACCGTATAAGCAGCAGTTTCTCACAGGCCAGACCAAACCAGACCACCAGACCGACGGGTTTTGAGCCGACGAAAACCGCTTGGAGCGGTTTGGTTCGGTTTGGAACCGCGGTTCAAACATATGATGACGGAAGATCCCCTCGTATACCCAATTTTGCTAAATATAGACTTTGTCATTAAAATAATTTCATGACATGGCTTCATTTCTGTGCTCCTTATCAAACCAGGGAAAATTAGGCACTGCATCGCTTGCAGGAGTTCTAACTGTGACTGCGACAGATGCGATTATTATTGTTCTATGTATTTTCATTTTTCTATAGCAGTTAGGGTGCATTCATCACTAGAAGTTGTATCAAAATGGTATTTGATGCTGAATTGCGTTGATCATGTTAATTCACTGATGTTTCTACAGATAGGAACGTCCCATACTTTCTCATTGTCAACTAAGCACATCCCATTTTCTTCTCCAGGTTAAAGAAGGCTATATGATGCGTTAAGTGCACAGATCACAGCATTAAACCTAAGGACTTCATGGATGCAGACTCACATGTCAGTACACTACAGAGTACAGAGAAAGGCTTGAGATTTCAAGGAGTTTCTTGTTGCAGCCCAATAATGTAAAGCAATTAGCAAATTTCAATGGGGCAAAGGCAAAAAATTGAAAATTAATAGTGGTTCACAATGGTCAGCTCCAGCACCAAATGGGAAGGAAACATAATAAAAAAATTTCAGCAAAAAATTACCATCATAATATATAATATATGTAAAATCCCACCAGATTTCCAGCACAATATATAATATATATTAGGAGTGGGTTTGGTTTGGTTTAAGCGGGTTCGACAGGGTGAAACCAAACCAGACCATATAAGTGGCGGTTTCCAATGATTGAGACCAAACCAGATCGATAGAGAGCAGTTCGGTTCGATTTTTGGCTCGGTCTGGTTCGGTCCGGTCCGGTTCGTGCGATTTGAGCAAACCGTGCTCACCCATAGCTGGCGTGGGTGGAAGGAGGTGGCCTGGTGGTGCGTGGGTCAGAGGGAAGCTAGTAGGATGTGGGAGGGTGTGGCACGGGGATCTGCAGACAGCGGCGGTGGCATGGGGCTGGCTACAGATCGTGGAAGGAGGAGGTCAGAGTCGGAGCTGTATGTCGCAGCGGCAGCGACATGGGGGCCATCGGAGACGGCATGGGGGTCGTCGGAGGTGAGGGGGTACTGGGCAGGTCTTGGAGATATGAGGATGATGGTGTGGGGTCTGGTGCTGCGATGGTGTCGAGAGAGGGTGGGGTGGTTGCCACGGGGTGGCTGAGGAGGAGGAAGGCGGGGTCGTGAGGGTGGTTGCAGGAGAAAGTGACAGGGAGAAGGGGGGAAGGAGGCTGCGTGGGTGAGGGTTTTGTGTGGGTGGGTTGTGAGAGGGAGAGGGTTTGCCTGGGGTTTTAGTATAGGGAGGGGTGGTGTGCGTGCGTGGTAAGTATGGTAGGGTTTGTGTTTTAATTTGTGTTAATGATTTTAATTATTATAATAATTTCTTTTGACTTTGTTATATGGGATTAATGGTATTGCAAAAGAAGGAAAGTGTTTGAATGAGAAGTTGCCCAATTTGCAATAGGTTTTAATAGGATTTGATTAGGGACTAAAATAGAATGTTTTTCAAATTTGAATTTGATTTTTAAACTTTTGAATTTGATTTTTAAACTTTTGAATGTTTGACTTTAACAAAAAAATTCTGATTTTATAATTTGTTAACTTAATATAATATAATCATAATCATAATAACAAAATAATAATAATAATAATAAGTGTATCATACTAAAACTTAACTCCAGCATAGCTAAAAATACAGGTCGTTTCAGAAGATAGGACTCCTCATTAGATAAAACTCCTTTTGAATCCAATCAAATCTTCAATATTTGACGTAGTCAAGTCTTCATCTTCATGGTGCGTGGATAATTGTGGATGAAGTAGAATTCTTTTGAAAATTACAATCCTATTGAAGATAGGACTTTTCTTTAGATATGACCTCTTTTAAATCCAATCTCTGACTAATCAAATCTTTATCTTCATGGTGCATGGTGTAACGGCCACTTTCTGTCGTACTATTTCGTACATATTTTCTTAATGTATTGAATTATGTGTATTTTGCGTCATGATTTTATTTGATATTTTCCATGGATCAAACTCACGGTCGGACCCCGTATTCACGATCCTCATGACGCCACGATTGCCCCGGTATTTTCCTGATAATTTTTGGATGACATCGAGTCGGGGGCGAAATTGTTGAATCTAATAAATTTTTTTTGCTATATTGATATCTTTTCAAATTTAAATTTTAAATCTAAACTGATTAATAAAACTGATTTTTTATATATCAATAATTTTAACTTCATTAAAAACTATTGTAACTAAATTGTTTTTCTAAATTATTTAGTATCCTAACTACTCTCCCCCCAACAGCAAATCCGCTTAACCCACGTCCTCAACCCTCTTCATGCAAATTCGAAGGGATCCCACACAAATAACCCATGCACTCCCATGCACGCACGATTCTCGCAATCGCTCGCACGTCCATTTCTCCTTCGCCTCTTCTTCTTCTCCTTCAAAAGCCATGGGAAGCCTCGCTTGACAACCCCTCCTCAAACCCATCTCTGAGCTACACCGACCCTGTTGACACCGACGTCCAAACAGTAGCACCTTCTCCTCCTTCCCTCCGACCACCCCGCATACAGCCCAACTGTCTCTAAGCCTCCTCCGACGGTACCTCAATGCCATCACCGTCATGCATCCCTCTGCCAAGCCTGCAACCCCGTCACCAACCTCCTCCTCCGACACCGCCATCATCTACTTAACCCCGACGACCTCAAACCACCGCAACACCCCCTCCAAATATCACCCCGACGTCGCTTCCTCAGCCACTCCGCCCCGAACATCTCCACGTTCTGCCTCTTCCTTCAATGGCAACCCCACAGAGCTCCTCAAGAACTCCATGCCCTCCCATGGTTTGACAACAACCTCCGAGCAACCCACAACTCCCCATAGTCAGCCCACCGCCGACAGCAAGCCCCTCCGACAACTTCCCCGTCACCAACCCCAACGACAGCCCCTCCACGTCGTCGACATCCTTGCAGTCGCTGTCGCCACCTCCTTCTCCCTCAACATCCAAACCCCACCTTCCCTCCTATGTTCCAACCCTCGACCACCCCTCATCGCCACCAGCCCCACGCAAGCCATCGACTCCACCGACCTTCGATAGTTGCAGCTGGCCTGCAATGCCAACACCGACGTACTCTTTATCCTAGCGACAATAAATAAGTCTCAACCTCCTCCGATGCCTACCCTCGACATCACCATGTCGTCCTCCTCTACACCTCCAGCACCACCACGACAAGCAGCCCCACCTCGGCACAACTCCGACGACAATCTCGAACTCATCACCACTCCACTGTGGACCCTCTCTCTCTCCTGCACCACCTCGAACCGCCTGGGTCCCTGCCACTGCTCTAGCCTTTGCTCAGCGCTGGCACCGCCAGAACCTACCCCTGACACCGTCGCTTGTCGCATTGCAGCCGCAGCGATCACCCCTATATACAACGCAACGTTGAGATATTATAATACAATATATTATTATAATATACGTTTAGTTATAACAGTTAGTTATTATATATATATATATCAAGTTATACGGTAGTTTCTAATATAAGTTAGTTATATTTGCTAATGAGTATGAGTTTATATGTAAACACTATGTTACATTATATGTGTGCAGTATATTTTTTGTACAAATTTATATGCAGTAAGTTCTATATTCATGAGTTAGTTTTAATTAATTGGTTAAGAAGGTTTAGATTGATATTATAAATCCAATGACGCAGATAAATTACGCCTTGTTGCTATCGCCTGGGCACCGAAAATCGTCAAAATCAGGTAAATGTGCATTTTCTCCATGTTTTAGATATCGTTTCATTTAATGCGACACCAACTTCATATGTGCACCTGTTGTGTATTGCAAGATAAAAACCCGTGTGCGTGGGTGGGGACTTTTAGTAAGTTAACTGATGATGCCTTGTAAATTGCAAACCTTTTTGAACATGTATGGATAACTTGAACCACTTGAAAAATCATGACTATTGCAGGTCGGTTTGGCTAAATCAAAGATCTTGCATGCCAGGTTTGGCTATCTTGTCGGCCGATTTGGCTAGTCTGGCTCGTGTTCCAGTATTACAAATCATGATGGCCGGTTTGGCTGATTCTGGCTCATGGTCCAGAAAGTACACGTGTGTGGGGTTGGGTTTGCGGGCACTAGTCGGAAGTAAAATGGTCACCTTCGAGGGCACGAGAAGGTCGATTCACTTGCTATCCACCTAACGACGTGGACCTTAGTAGCTAGTTAGAAACACACAAGAATAGCTTGAAAACTGCCAACTGAAAAGTGTATACCATATAAAATTGTCACTGCTTTTACTCTTATTAGAACTGCCAGGCTAATACGATTCTTGTTCATACTACTTAGAATTCATAACTGCTCAATTTTTATTAATGTTTTAACTGCCATGTAAATTATTTCGAAAATCTTGCCAAGGGTCCCATTCTCACTTTTGTTTGCCAATGACCCTTGCTGACATACATTTCCATGTTGTTTGAAATGTATGTCAGGTCACGAGACAGATTACATCGAGAATGCGATGCTTGAGGAGACTGACCCATAGGACAAGGAGCACACTGATCCAGGAGTTCTCCCCGCTGAGGACTAGTTACTGGACACTATCTGCTGCTATGTAGTATTTCGTTTGTTGCACTTTTGTAGGGTGTGTACCCTCTTGTAGAACTCTGTTGTTGACCATGCTTTGGGCCTTATTACTTTTTTGTGCTCATGTCTGGATGTTGGCTTTGATTCTATAGTTATTTTTTGGTTTCTGAAATGCATGCAAGTTCCTGCGTATGGATGTTATTCACAGACGCTTATTGGGTTTGAGCTTCACCGCTTCAACCCATACAAACCCGTTCGCGTCCCCGCTCCTAAGTATAATGGGAAGTGGGGGTGTGACAGGTTTTTGTGGTGGCCCATGCAGGTCGTGCTTTGTGCAAAACATCAGAGTAATAGAAATACTATCATTAGCCCAAACGTTTAGAAGTATCTTGTACACAAAATTTACCCGAGTTTCTTGCTTTAGCATGGCAGGGAGACGTTTTGTCTCAGCATAGAAGTGGGTTCATATGTAGGATATGAGATCTATGCAGATTTCATGGTCCTGGACACGACCAATGTTGACGCGATTCTCGGCATGGATTGATTAGGAACCTTCTATGCTACTATCGACTCTCACAAGAAGAAAGTAGTATTTGAGATTCCCGACCATCCTGTGTTCGAATTCATCAGTGAAAGTCATTCGCTCGGACCTATCAAATTTCGGGCCCAACCGAACGAAGCAATCGTCACATCCATGCAAGTCGAACCTGAGAAGCCTGTAGTGGTTCGAGATTTCGAAGATGTATTTTCAGAGGATATTTCTGGATTGCTGCCTGACCGAGCTCTGGAATTCATCATTGAACTTATGTAGAATACTCAACCGATCTCGAAGGCACCTTACCATATGGCTCATGCAGAACTTGAAGAGCTACGGAAGCAATTGGATGACCTACTACAGAAGGGATCATCCATCCCAGCGTATCTCCCTGGGGTGCACCTGTTCTATTGGTAAAGAAGAAGGATGGATCGAGAAGGATGTTCGTGGATTATCGGGAGCAGAACAACGTCACTGTGAAGAATGAGTACCCGTTTCCTTGCATCGATGACATCTTTGATCAACTCGGTGGATCACGAGTTTTCTCGAAGTTGGATCTCAGTAGTGGATACCATCAGGTGAAGGTCACGAGTGAATATATCTACAAGATGGCCTTCTGGACCAAGTATGGACACTACGAGTTCGTTGTCATGTCGTTCAGTGTGACCAACGCCCCTGCAGTATTCATAAATCTCATGAATATCATATTCTGTGAGTTTCTGGATAAATTCGTAGTGATATTTATTGATGATATACTGGTCTACTCGAAGAGCGAGGAGGAAATGTCGAGCATCTGTGAATTGTTTTGGAGATACTTCGCCATCATCAGTTGTATGCCAAGTACAACAAGTGCAAATTCTGGCTGGACCGAATTGCATTTCTTGGACATGTGGTATCGGGCGATGGTATCTCTGTTGACCTAGAGATGGTTGCATCAGTCACTAATTGGCCTACCCCTCGGTCAGCATCAGACATAGGAGTTTCCTAGGATTGGTGGATTACTATCGTCGATTCATCAAGGATTTCTCGAGGATAGCCGAGTCCATGACTTGATTGACGAGGAATGATGTCAAGTTTATATGGTCAGACTCTTTCGAGCAGGCATTTGGGACGTTGAAAGCAAGGCTGACGTCTGCACCAATACTGGCTATATCGGATAGGACTGGAGGATTTGATATCTTCTGTGATACTTCAGGCAAATTCCTAGGATGTGTCCTACACCAGCATGGTCATGTGGTCGCTTATGCTTCTCGGTAGTTGAAGGTCCACAAGAAGAACTATTTGACTCACGATTTGGAGCTAGCCGTTGTCAGAGTAAGAAAGTGAAAATCTTCACTGATCACAAAAGTTTGAAATACATTTTCACCCAGAAGGAGTTGAACATGAGGCAGCGCAGACGGTTAGAGCTGATGGCTGATTATGACATCGACCTCCAGTGTCATCCAGGAAAGGTTAATGTCGTACCCGACGCTTTGAGTAGACTTCCAGCAGTCATGACTCTTACAGTTCAGTGGAGGCTACATCAAGATCTACAGAAGATGAGCTAAGAAGTTGTTTTTCCTGTAGTCACATCATCGTTGATGAATATGCAGATACAGTCGGTGATTATGGATCGGATCAAAGCTGCACATGCTAAGCTGCAGAAGAGCCGAGAGCAAGTAGAAGCTGGACTTCTGACAGATTTTCTCATTCATGAGGATGGTTTCCTGAGATATGGCAGTATGATTTGTGTACCTTCAGGTGATAGCAGAGAAGAGCTGATGAATGAAGCTCATAGCTCTCACTATTCCATTCATCCCGGCGGTGCCCAGATGTACACGGATCTTTTTCTGAATTTTTGGTGGCACTGTATGAAGAGGAGCATAGCTCGAAGTGTCGCCAAGTGCCTTGTGTGTCAGCAAGCAAAGGCTGAACATTATCGCATTGCTGGGTTGCTTCAACCCCAGCGATTCCGGATAGAAAGTGACAACACATCACCATGGACTTTGTGACTGGACTACCTCAGAGAACTAAGCAAAAAGACACGATTTGTGTTATCATTGACCGATTAACCAAGTCTGTGCATTTCATACCCTTCCGAGTAGGACAATCTACAGAGATACTTGCGAAGAAGTATATGGAGGTAATTATCTTTCGCATACCTTTATAACTTCTTTCTAGTATATGTCATGATGTAAATATTAATCGTGCAGAAGATTGTGTGATTGCATGAAGTTCCCATGAGAATGTCTCCGATCGAGACACAAGATTCACGTCCTAGTTCTAGAAGAGTCTGTAGACGAATCAATGTACTAGTCTGAGTTTTAACACTAAGTATCACCCGCAGATGGTGGACAGTCGGAGCGCACCATCCAGATATTGAAAGACATGTTGCGATCTTGCATGTTGGATCTTAAGGGTTCGTGGGAGGATCACTTGCATTTAGTGGAGTTTTCCTACTACAACAACTATTAGGCTAGCATTGGCATGGCGCCATTTGCTACATTTTATGGAAGGAAATATCGATCTCTCCTGAGTTGGGATGACATTGGTGATAGAGAGCTGTTGGGACTAGAGATGATAGTCATGACTGTGGATGTAGTGTGTACCATCAGGGACAAGCTTCGTATCGCATAGGATCGGTACAAGCATTGGGCTGATGCTAAATACCGTCCTTTGGAATTCAAGGCAGGAGATCATGTATTCTTGAAGATATCACCGAACAGATGAGTGGTTCATTTTAGGAAGCGTGGCAAGCTCAGTCCAAGATTCATTGGGCCTTTCGATGTGCTAGAACGAGTTGGAGAGGTAGCTTATCGTCTAGCACTGTTGCCTTCATTAGAGGGAGTACAAGATGTTTTTCGTGTATCTCAGTTGCATCGTTACATCAGCAACCCTTCTCATGCTGTTGATTACTCAGAGATTACAGTTCGACCGGACCTGACATATGAGCAATAGCCGATGTAGATCTTAGACCGACGTCAGAAGACGCTCAGGAACAAGGTCGTCAAACTCGTGAGAGTGATGTGGCGTCATGGCTCGCCTGGAGAACCCACCTGGGAGCGGGAAGATGAAATGCGAGAACGTTATCCATATTTATTCCTTGCTCCTTAGTTGATAGAAATTCCGAGGACGGAATTTTTCTTAAGGTGGGTAGGAGGTAACAGCCTCATTCTATCGTACGTATTGCGTGTACTTTCTTAATGTATTGAATTATGTGTATTTTGCGTCATGATTTAATTTGCTATCTTACATGGCTCGAACTCGTGGTCAGACCCCGTATTCACGATCCTCAAGAGGCCACGATCGCTCCGGTATTTTCCTTATAATTTTTTGATGACATCGAGTCGAGGGGCAAAATTATTGAATCTAATAAAATCTTTTTTGCTATATTGTTATCTTTTCAAGTTTAAATTTTAACTCTAAACTGATTAATAAAACTGATTTGTTTTATATATCAATAATTTTAACTTCATTAAAAACTTTAATAACTAAATTTTTTTCCTAAATTATTTATTATCCTAACTAATCTCCCCCAACAGCAAATCTGCTTAACCCACGTCCTCAACCCTCTTCCCGCGGATTCGAAGAGATCCCACGCAAACAACCCATGCACGCCCAATGCATGCACGATTCTTGAAACCGCGCGCACGTCCATTTCTCCTTCTCCCCTTCTTCTTCTCCTTCAAAAGCCACAGGAAGACTCACCTCGTAACCCATCATCAAACCCATCTCCAAGCAACACCGACCCCATTGACACTGACGTCCAAACAGCAGCATCTTCTCCTCCTTCCCTCTGATCACCCCCATATAGCCCTACCGCCTCTCAGCCTCCTCCGACAGCACCTCCATGCCATCACCGTCGTGCCTCCCTCTGCCAAGCCTGCAACCCCATCACCAACATCCTCCTTCGAACCCGCCATCACCTACTCAACCCCGACGACCTCAACCCACTGCAACACCCCTCTCCGAACATCACCCCATCATCGCCTCCTCAGCCTCTCTGCCCCGAACCTCTCCACGTTCTGCCTCTCCCTTCTCGATGACCCCACCGAACTCCTCAAGAACTCCACGCCCTCCAATCATCCGACAACAACCTCTGAGCAACCCACATCTCCCCATACTCAACCCACCACTGACGGTAAGCCCCTCCGACAACTTTCCCCGTCACCAACCCCAACGACAGCCCATCCATGCCGTCGCCATCCTTACAGTCGCCGTCGCCACCTCCTTCTCCCTCAACATCCAAACACCACCTTCCCTCCTCTATTCTAGCCCTCTGACCACCCCACATCGCCATCAGCCCCTCACAAGCCAACGACTCCGGTGACCTCTGACAGTCGCAGCTCACCTGCAACGCCAACACCGACGTCCTCCTCCTCCCAGCAACAACCAACAAGTCTTAACCTCCTCTGATGCCCACCCTCGACATCACCATGATGTCCTCCTCTACACCTCCAGTACCACCGCGACAAGCAGCCCCACCTCCCCACAACTCCAACGACAACCCTGAACTCGTAACCACTCTACAGCGGGTCCTATCTCCCTCCCGTGCCACCTCGTACCGCCTGTGTCGCCGCCACCTCTGCAGCCTATGCTCATCACCGGCATCGCCAGAACCCACCCCTGACATCGCCGCTCATCGCCTTCCAACCGCGGCGATCACCCCTACATACAACGCAATAGTGAGATATTATAATACAGTATATTATTATAATATATGTTTAGTTATAAATGTTAGTTATTATATATATATATATATATATATATCAATTTATACGTTAGTTTCTAATATAGGTTAGTTATATATGTTAATGAGTATGAGTTTATATGTAAACACTATGTTACATTATATGTGTGCAGTATATTTTTGTATAAATTTATAAGCAGTAAGTTCTATATTCATGAGTTAGTTTTAATTAATTGGTTAAGAAGGTTTAGCTTAATATTATAAATCCAATGACACAGATAAATTATGCCTCGTAGCTATCCCTTGGACACCCAAAATCGTCAAAATCAGGCAAGTGTGCATTTTCTCCATGTTTTAAATATCGTTTCATTTAATGCGACACCAACTTCATATGTTTACCAGTTGTGTATTGTAAGATAAAAACCCGTGTGTGGGTAGGGGGACATTTTAGTAAGTTAACTGATGATGCCTTGTAAAGTGCAAACCTTTCTGGACATGTATGTATAACTTGAACCACTTAAAAATCATGACTATTGCGGGTGGGTTTGGCTAAATCAAAGATCTTGCATGCCAGGTTTGGCTATCTTGTGGGCCAGTTTAGCTAGTCTGGCTTGTGTTCCAGTATTACAAATCTTGATGGCCGATTTGGCTGATTCTGGCTTATGGTCCAGAAAGTACACGTGTCTGGGGTTGGATTCCCGAGCGCTAGTCAGAAGTAAAACGGTCACCTTCGAGGGCACGAGAAGGTCGATCCACTTGCTATCCTCATAACGACGTGGACCTTAGTCACTATTTAGAAACATGCAAGAATAGCTTGAAAACTGCCAACTTAAAAGTGTATACCATATAAAATTGTCACTGCTTTTACACTTATTAGAACTGCCACGCTAATATGATTCTTGTTCATACTGCTTAGAAATCATAATTGTTCAATTTTTATTAATGTTTTAATTGCCAGGTAAATTATTTCGAAAATCTTGCCAAGGGTCCCATTCTCACTTTTGCTTGCTAAAGACCCTTGCTGACATACATTTCCATGTTATTTGAAATGTATGTCAGGTCACTAGACAGGTTACATTGAGAACGAGCTGCTTGAGGGGACCGACCCACAGGACCAAGAGTACACTGATCCAGGAGTTCTACCCGCTGAGGACTAGTTGTTGGACACTATCTGCTGCTGCGTAGTATTTCGTTTGTTGCACTTTTGTAGGGTGTGTACCCTCTTGTAGAACTCTGTTGTTGGCCATGCTTTGGGCCTTATTACTTTTGTGTACTCATGTTTAGCTGTTGGCTTTGATTCTATAGTTATTTCTGTTGTTTCTGAAATGCATGCAAGTTCCTGCGTATGGATGTTATTCACAGATGCTTATTGGGTTTGAGCTTCACCTCTTCAGCCCATGCGGACTCGCTCGCATCCTCGCTCCCAAGTATAATGGGAAGTCGGGCGTGACATAGGGATAATTGTTGATGGAGTAGAACTCTTTTTGAATTTATTTTTGCACAATTGTCCACACATTATTTTTCTTTTGCACAAACAATTTCTTTTGCTCATTTACCCCCTGAAATCACTTAATGAAATATTATTAGTACCACATGACTTGTTTGTCATCATCAAAATTAAAAGTTTGACCTAGTTAGTGGGCTAACTAGCCAACTAGTTTCGCTTGAGGAAGACCAATGTCATAGACTTTGGATCCGATCCAAACCACATTGCCGTCTTGCTAGGACTCGAACAGAGGAACATAAGAATCTTAGGAGTATGGAATAATTATTAAGTCTTAGTTCGAGCATGCTCAAAACTTTTTGGAGGTTCTCAAAATCGAAGACTTGGTGCACATCAAAGGGTAAGGCTCAGCCCCTCTTTATACAGAGAGCATGCCCCCCTTCCTCGTCTCACGAGCGATGTGGGACTAATAATATTAGAGAAACTCTATAGGGGGTGAATAGAGTAAGGACCGTCTTGCCCTTGCAATAATGACAACAAACTCTACAGGGGGGTGAATAGAGTAATGGCAATAAATTGTGCAATTAAAATTTAACTTGCAAATGCAGAATAATTAGTGCAACAAGAATTAATCAACACAATAAATCCAAATGCAATCACAAGATTTTACCCTGGTTCCACAAATTGGGTACGTCCAGCCACACCAAATATTCACTATGAATCCTATACATGGTAGTGAATACAATCTCATAAAGAGATACCTCACACAGAGCATTTGAACTCATACTAAGAGAGAACTTAACGCCCACAAAGAGAGTATGACTCAAACTCCCACTAAGAGAGTAACTCCCACTAAGAGAGTGATTAATTCCCACTAAGAGAATTAGGGTTTCAAGAAACAAAATGAAACAAATAAACTCTTACCTATGCCTTGATATGAGATGAACTTACTAAATATGAAGAAGAATGCATAGAAGAGTATATCCAAGTGAAGAGATGAGCTTTAGCGCACTTGGATGATTTCCCTTGAGCTAAGCTTCAATGCATGAAGAGGATTTAGAGCTCTAAGAGGGAGATGAGAGAGTTTGAGAGTGGCTTAATCAATCTCTAATGATTTGCAATAGTTCCAAGAAGTTCTAATGAACTCAGCCCTCTCCTATATATAGGAAGCCCAAAGGAACCCTAAAACCCAAGCAAAAACCCCCAAAATATTAAATTTGCAACGGCTAGATTTTGGAAGTTTACGCTTTGGACAGTCGACTGATGAACAACTGACAGTCGACTAGTCAAGGCTATAAAAATCCCAACGGCTATAATCTGAGCTAGGACATGCGACTGTATAAGACTACACATGCACCCGTAAAAGAGTAGGTGCATATATATCCTTCAGCAGGAGATTGTCACTTGGGATGGAAAAGAGCTGAGAAAAACACAACTTTCACACTAGCGCCTTCAAACGATAGATGAACAAATCACAGGCACATATAATTTGACAGGTGGATGATATCTCGTCATCAGTCGACTGACTTGCAAAGTGGGATAAAACCCAGAAAATGCAAGTTACGCACTTTGGCACACATGCAACTATAGAACAAATCCCAGGTGCCTGATGTAAAACATGTGCCTGTAAAATGAACATCAGTCATCTATCTCCAATAACACAATATAGAGTCAATAATAATTAACTTGAGCTAGTGCACAACAGCCGACTGTAGAATGCCGGCCGGGCGCCTGGAATTACCCAGTCGCCTGTCCTTCCTTCATCAGTCGCCTGTTGGAGAGCCAAAAACTCCAGTTTGAGTTTAAGGCATGATGAACCTATTGGGATAGTTTCTATGATAATCCTAAGGCTTAGTAATGATGGAAAATGCATGAGCATGTATGAGTTAGTCCATCTATCAAGGCATTACAATTAAACCTAGTCTCAAAAAGAGAAAAGCAATTAAATGAAATTACATAGATTACATTGCTTCCCTTAGAGTCTATGGCTTAAATCCTTGATGCCTTGATGCTCCCCATCATATCTAACCTTTGACACCCCTTGAGTCGAAGCTTTGGCATTGCTCCTCTTGATGTCCATCCTTGCACCAAGCATTTAGTCTCCAAAAATGATATTCTTGACATGTTAACTATGAGACTAAAGCATGAGAGTCATTAGCAACAACATAATGTTGTGATTATCATCAAAATAATATTGGTATGATACACCAATACCTAACAATCTCCCCATTTTTGATGATGACACACATTATGTAAAACACAAAGAAATAAATCACAATGCTAATGAGCTCCCCCTACTTATATGCACCAATTGTAAAATGAGATAATCCATTTGAAATAATAAGAAACAATAGTTGCATATAGTAGATATGGATTACATAAACCAATTGAAATAAAATCAGTAACATTCTCCACATGCATGGTTTACATAATCCCCCATATCTCTCCCCATATGTATATCTCTCTCCCCATAGAAGATATGATTTACATAATCCTATCTCTCTCCCCCTTGTCATTGTCAAAAAGGTGGACATCAAACATATAAGAAATAATATCTTGTCATTGATACCAATCATAAAAAATGACAAATAATCAAGAGATTAAGAGATGTATGATACCAAATTGTAAACATTTAGTGGGTATCAATCATTAACCCATGCTCCCCCTAGATCATAGAAATGGTCAAATTGTTGACTTCCATGGTCTAATACCAATTGTAAAAAAAGATAAACAATCTTTAACAATTGATATAATACCAATTGTAAAATAATCCTCTTTACCAATTGTAAAACATAATTGGAGTCATGGGCCTAAAATGTATCAAAGCATAGATATAGAAAGAATCATGCAATATTGATACAAATGACATTACCAAATAAAAATATAGCATTAAAAATGATAGCAATATCCCAAGGTTGAGTTTGAGACCATAATAACCAATTGTAAATAGACACCAATTGAAAAACAATGATCTTAAGCATAACTCAAAATGAGAGTTTAAATATGTTTTAAAAATATTTTTAAACATACAACATATTAACTCTCCCATTGTCATACACATGGTTCAATAAGTGCATGCATGACAATGATAGTCCCCAAGGTCCCCATTTTCAAGAAAAAATAATTTTGAAAACATTTTGAAAACATGAAAATTCACACACAATCAATGGGTATGATAAAAATAAACATTAAGCATAATACCCATGCAATATGCATATGTGTGAGAGACCTAAATATTAAGGAACCAAATCCAAGAGGAATTTGATTTCCTAATTTAATCACATGAGGTGATCGCATCCCTAACTAGAGAGTTGATGTAATTATCCGTCTCTTGCACACTACACCTAGTGGGAATCCAAAGAATCAAGGATTTCCTAGGTAAGGGTTTTGCCTTTGCAAGAGGGGTGGATGTGGCATGCCTAGGTGTAGAAATGAATTTCTTGGCATGCAAAGAGTGAGGATTTTGCTTCTTAGCAAAAAATGAAGTATTTTCATTTATCCTCACCACCTTGTGATTTACATGCTTCTTGTTAGTGTTATTGTTATATACGAAAGCATGGTGATTATTCTTAGGTGCTTTTGCAAAATTTCTTGTATTTGCACCGTTGGAAGAATTAGAGGTGGGTTTGGGTATCACATTTTGAATATATCCCAAGCCTCATCTATGGTTTGCCGGATGTTGTTTTCCAAGCAAACCGTGGAGTGAATCCCTAGAATAAACAAAGCTTTTAAGCTTTTGGGATTCCTCTTTGCATTTCAACGTAAGTTGTTGAATGCGAGATTCTAAGTTAAGGTTTGAGCGACTAATTTATCATTGGTTATGCTCAATTCCTTAACTTGAGAGAGACGTGTGTCTCTCTCACTAGTGTTACAAATATTCACATCATTATTGTTTACACTAGAAGATTCAAGTTCAGGCACCCTACTCATAACATTTTTTAAATTTAGCTTTCAATTTAGCATATGAGTCGATGTACTTACTTGTCCCATTGGATACCACATTGTAGCGGTATTCGAGCTCCTCGTAGGATAGCTTTGGCTCCTCCTCAACTTCGTCATCTCTTTCATCCTCCTTTTTTCCATGAAGCACATTTCCTTATTGGGGTTGAGCCACGCATCCACCTCTTCATCCCTTGAACTTGACGAGATTGATGAAGAATCATCAAAATCCACGAAGTACATGTGAGCTTGCTCCTTGTCATCATCATCTTCTTCACTTGATGTGCCATCATTGGAGTCATCAAAAGTACTGATATGCCTCTTCTTTTGATTCTTCAATTTGGACGTCTCTTTTCAAAATTTCTTGCCTTTCCCTTTGTAATTTTCTTTGGAAGGTTGGAAGGGCATTCGGTAAAGCGGTGACATTTACCACTGCAATTATAACCAGTAGGAATCTTCTTAGACTTAGAGGCAAACTTTGAAAAATATTTACCTTGCTTGCACATGAGGAATGCACTTAGTTGCTTGGCAAGCTCCAAGATTTCATCACCACTAGCCTTATCCTCTCCTTTTTCTTCACTTGAGGCTTCTTGATGAATTTTTTTCCTCCACTTGATTGGTTCCTCCTTGGCATGGAATGCAACCCCCTTTTGCTTCTTCGGCTTCTCGAGCTTGGTTGGTTTAATCTCATTCTTGTGTTGAAGCTTCACTTTGTATGCCATGATATTCCCAATGCACTCTTCAACGGTATATTTGGACATGTCATTAGACTCCAAAATCACGTTGGCCTTTGACTCCCATTTGGGTGTAAGAGAGTCAAGGATCTTCTCCACTTGATCCTCTTGGGAAATCACCTTCCCAAGTCCTTCCAAAGCATTCACGATGTCTGTGAAACTTTTGAACATTTCTAAGATGCTTTCTCTTTCCCGTATCTTAAACATTTTATATTTAGATCTAAACACACTGAAGATGATAGAAGAAAGTAGCGGAAGTTGTGAGAAGATGAGGGCTCGTTGTCAGCCATTTATAGGGGAATTGGACCATTCAAAATGAAGAGTATAATACGTCCGTGATTCTACAGTAATGCAATGGATCTCGGGAATCAACATTTATTTACTCAACGTGCAAACTGCGTAATTCCAATGCGAAAATCGTGTAATCCCAATTATTTTATCATGTTGATCAAATTAGGTTAATTACCCTCCGCGCAAAACAACGAAACTCAACGGTTTTTTGCCATGATCAACATTGATGCTAATAAGAAAATTACTCCCAATAATACTACTCTCCACTAAGCTTTTTTAATACATTTTATCCGACGCGCACACCGGGCTAAATAATACAGAATCGAGTAACTATCATAATTGCTCACCGCGCCAAACGCATGGAAAACATGAATTGCTCTATGCGCACAATGCACAATGCATGGTTGCGAATTGTATTGGTTGATGATGATGAGACAGCAGTTGAGTTACTGTGTGGGTACATCGAAGACCCCGTCATGCTACAGAGGGGTTCTCGTGAATATACAAAAGACTGCTCGTGAATTTACAGCTAATTGATACCAGACATATGATTTTCCCAAGAATGTTTGACCGGTGGGAAGCGAGCTGGAAAAATTTATAGCCGCTCCAATCCAAATCTCTAAAACCCCCCTTCAAAATGGAATATCTCGAGCAACTCCAATCCTTCTCTATAACTCCAAAATGCAGATTGGAGTTGCTCCAACCCATCTCCAAAATGGAGATCGGGATAGAGATTTGCAACAGTGCCCCTCCATATTGGAGGGGCACTATTCATCCCTCCAAATCTCTAAACTTCTCATTAATGAAAACTTAGCACTTAATTAAAATACTTATGATTATTTATAACTCATGTATTTTACAAATCACTTGACCAAATTTAATAATTTTAGTACCATTGGAAATATCTCAATTATACCTACAAAATGAGACCAATATTGGATATTTTTCGAGCAATTTAAAATATTTACAATATAACAAGAAATACTAAATACTAAAAAATTAAAAAAATTGAACATTGAAGAATAATTTTATTTATAATTTTCTTTCATGCAGAAATAATGTATTAGATTAACCCATTTTAATTATAAATATTTTTCATTAGTAAAGCTTAAACAAAGAGAAAATAGGATTTGAAGATGGTAGGTTGGAGTTGCCCATCATCCAAAATGGCATCTTTTATTACATAATTGCTCAACGCTCAGACATAATTGCTCAACACAAAGAAAGAAAAAGGGAAGGCAAGTAAGCCTTAGTCCGCCTCCCATGAAGGTTGAAAGGGGGCGAGACGCCCCCGTATTCGATCTCTCCTCACAAACCCAGGGCGTTAGGGACGATTTGCCTCTAGACACTCCTCCCTTCTCAAAAGAAACTTCCCGTTGGCCCGATCGTTGGATAGGCCCTAGGTTGACACCGGACCTCTCCTTCCTGACGAATTATTCCTCTTACATGAGGATCACCGACGAGTTACTCCTCTTACACATGGAACGGCTCGCCTTCCACTCCCCGACTTCCCTTGGATAACTTGCGCCAGGGGACTTAGGGGACTTACGGTAGATCGCTCCTCCCCTCCAGTGCCTACTCCGCGACGACCTCCACCACCGGGGGAGGCATCGTCGCCCACGGAGTGACTCTCCAAATCATCGGGGAAGGCATCGCCATGCCAAATCACCCCATTGGCACCCCCGTTCCCAGACAACGGGTCCCTCTGCCATCCAACGGCCTGCCTTCCACTCCTTGACCTCCCATCACTCATCCTGATGCAGTTTACAGTAAAGTGGAACTGCACACCAGCCCGTCCATGGATCACATCACACTTACTCAACCATTTTCTTCTTTATCGACGTATTGTAAGAACACGGAAATGTCCCTCCAAGCAAGTTGTTAAATTCCATCTATGAGAAAATTAACTTGTTTACATGCAAACTTTTTGATTATCTCTGATACATATTCAATCTGAAGAAATTTTAGATTAAATCGGCTACATACTCACTCAAATTCAGAAATTGCATGCAAACTTTGAGATTAACTCTGATACATATTCAAACTGATGACATTTTCAAAATGACCCACCCATTTAAATATATTGATGCATATACTGAAACATTTTCCTACTTTCTTACAAACAGATACATATGACCGTCTTCGTAGATGTTTGCAATGAAGGGGCTCTTTACGGGATAAATTGTTGGTGTGATCTACGTGCTTCACCCTACAACGACGCCTGCAATGACGACACTCCTATCCGGGCTATGGTTGTAGAAAGTCGGCAACGACGTTAATAAACGCAACGAAGATGGTCGCCTCGGGCGACCATCTTCGTTGCGTTTATGAACGTCGTTGCCCACTTTCTGCTACCGTAGCCTGGATAGGAGTGTCGTCAATGCAGGCGTCGTTGTAACCTGTTGTCAAGTATGACACCGGTTCGAAGACACCGAAAAGAACTCCGATTCCCAAGAGGCGGTGAACACCAACACATGGTTGCGTAATAAATAGAATGAGCTTTTCATCTTTGAGATCGGAAAGGATAGGAGGAAGTGTTTGTGTGTCTTAGACGAGGTATAGTGTGTAAAGATGAAGGGGTTGGAGGAGGAGTTGGAGTGTAAAGAAGAGATGGCTATTCCCCATGCATGCTTGATTATAAATGGACGATAGCCCTTCGTTGTGTCTATTACCGTCATTGCAGTTTCCAACATCAACCATTTATCTTTACGTGAAAAAAGTATTGGTTGAATTATATCATCGATTTCTATCTCAAGCATCACGCACGAACAGTAGAAGACCATCTCATCTTTACACTCCATATCCATCTCCATCTCATCCATTTCTACCTCATGCATCATGCTCAAACATAAGAAGACCTTATTGTTTCCAGATGGATGTTGTGTGGGCAAATAAAGAAGATGATGATAGAAGAAAGTAGAGGAAGTTGTGAGAAGATGAGGGCTCCTTGTCTGCCATTTATAGGGGAATTGGACCAATCAAAATGAAGAGTATAATAAGGAAACAAAATAGGTTAATTACTCTCCCCGCTGGTGGGCTCCGAAAGGTGCTTCTCTCAAGCACAAGAGTCCGTTCAAGTAGTAAAATCTGGGCGTCCAGATGTCGAATCCTCGGGAGAAAATCTGTTGAAACCACAGCACAAATCAAACAGAAATCTATCGGAAAGAGACTAACCACTCTAATAATGAAAGTGATGATGTGTGAAAGTGTGTCGTGAATACGTAATCAAAGAGAACAACGAGAGAGTCGTGTATGAAAATATATGAGAAACATGCACATGATACAGGTTCGTTAGGATCAGCGATTTGTGTATTTTGGTTGATTAAATATAACTCAACAAATCCTCCTTTTGGGAGCGATTCGTCGGAAAATACCCTTTTGGGGGTTCAAGCATGATATGAATAAAAACGTCGCTAAAACTATAGTTCTACAAATATGGTATGAAGCTCTCTTTTGGAGAGATCAAATCTCACCCTTGTGGGGTGATCATCAATATATTTGCTTCTTTTGGAAGACGAAAAGAGGATTAAATAGCAAAAACATACAATTTTAGCGACTTTTACGATGAAGAACAACAATATTCAACCTAAATAACACGAATCACATCTCCTAACTACTCCATATCATGCACAAATAGAGATTTATCTACTCATCATGCAATAATAAACAACTTCCATAGCAAAATACATCATGTTTATAGCAAAATACGCTAGAAAACACCAAAATACGGGGTTTGAGTTAAAGAAAATATCACCAAAACTCCAAGTTTCGACTTCAAACTCTTTGGAAATACTAAGAAAGGCCTCTGGAAATTTACAGAATTTTTCAGGGAGAGAATACGGCTCCTAGGTGCTCCAATACGCCCATTATACGCCCAAAAACCCTAGAATACGCTTAAATAAAGAGATTGCGGGTTTATTGGGCTTAACGGGTTCAAAACCCGCTCTAAATCGTGCCCGCTTGCATCCTGGCCATAGATCTGGAGCGGCGCATCTGTGGGCCGTTGGATAAATGCGGGATTGAACCAGGGACTGACACATGTCCTAGCGGGTCGGATCCGCGCCCGCTCGCCCTTCGAATCCGAGTTCAGATCAATTCTCGCCGTTCGATTCGTAGATCAACGTCTACGATGCTGCGGCTGTCGCCCGCTCACTGCGCTCTCCTAATAAGCTGCGGCTTCACTCGGGAGCGTTGGATCGCCATCGGACGGTTCGGAAGCAGCCACGTGGCCAGATGGAAAACGAAGCCGCCTGCTCGAATTTGCTTCGCATCTGGCCGTTGGATTGTGATCCAACGGTCCCGAGCTCGCTCTCATTTCAAAAGGCGGGAATCACATCTGGCCGTTGGATGTTGATCGGATGGCTCTCCGTTTGCCACGTCGCCCTCGCTTCGATCTGAAATGCGGGCCGTTGGATCGAGATCCAACGGTCGCAATAATGCCGCGTCGCACACTCGCTTGGATCGTTAGATGGAGCGGGGAGCGGTAGATGGTTGACACGTGGCACACGGTGATTGGTCGGCGACCGTATTTTCGTATTTTAATCCGTATTTCCCCATTTAAATTGGTATTCTGCATTCAAAAATTCACAGTAATTAGCACAGATCTCAGAAAAATACAAATAAATAGTCGTTGGAATCGTGAGATCGAGAACAAGCTAGGAAAAATATAAAAAGTGCAGAAATACTTCATTAATTGCTGTTTTGTGCTCAAATAGTGTGTTTTCTCTAATAAATAAATGTGTAGAAAATACGTATGAATTAGAGAACAATGTAGCATCACATGAGCACAAAATAGGGCTAAATGGGGGGTTAAATATGTAATATTGAACCCAAATCAATATCGATATCGACCCGCTTCGCTTGATCGCATCCGAGATTCGCTCGGAGATGATGTGGGTCGTTGGATCTCAGATCGTGCGGTTCCCAAGACTTCATCTTATTAGATCTCAAATATTTTAACTAGCGTTTTGCTAGTCTCTAGCAAAAAGAGCGATTAAAAATACACCTAGATCACCTTATCAGATCTCAAATCATTCACCACCATACTACAACGACAAAAGAGATAACCACACACTAATGTTAAAATTTCAAGCTCATCTAGTAATGGTACTTGTGGGTTTTCAAAAATGCATGTCAAGTATCTCAAATGGTTATAAAATAGACTTAAATTCACTATCAATTACTGCATGGCTCATAGTACACAAAATCAATGGCCCACACCGTTCAATCAAATATTTTAACTTGGAGCGTAGATGTTTCATGCAAAGCAAGCATAAAAATAGGATGGTATCAAGACATACACATGTCAATCTCTATTCATAGGGACTCACACCACATCTTGCGTTTTCTTTAAGCTTTGGAAGTTCTCTTGCCTGGCTAATCATGCACACTTATTCTCTATTTTCTTTCGCTTTTTTCCATAGTTCCGCGTAACGCGCATCAAGCAACATTCGCGGAAGAGTATATAACTTGGATCGCTCCATCAAATAATTGAGGTTCCGGTCAATGGCTCCCAAATCAGACGATAATAGGGCATTAGGCCAAGAAGGGCCCCTCAGACTGTACTACTCGAGCCAACCAAGTTATTTCTTTAATAGCACATTTATTCATTTTTTTCTTCCTCATTCATCTCATTTTTTCTTCTTTTGTGTGTGCATAAACAACGTGGCAAGATAACTTCCTCTTCTTTAATTTTTCACAAGAATGGGTATCCTAATCATTTCAAATGACGTGGTACGTTTTTCTACCCAAAATCACACCAAGCATGCAAATGGCAATAAATACGAGATAAAGAACAATGCTCCAGTTAATTTATGAATTATTGGTGCATGAACTTTGGTGTGTTCCAATGAAAGCATACCATTTGCTAATCCATAATTTCTAGATTCATTAAGTCATCGATTAATCTTGCCATTGAGATGTATAAAAAGAAATTCACCACAAGCACTCAAATTCATGTAAAATGAGACTGAAATGTTGAACAATAGTGGTGGGGGAAAAATAAATCATATGTGTACGGTGGTGAGTATATTTTGAGAAATTTCATCACATGAGGGTCATTTCTAGGTAAAATAGATTTTGCTGATATATCTTAACTCAAAATTTTTTTTTTCAATGCAAAAAGGGAACTAAAAAAATAAAATCCTAAAAGAAAAATAAAAAGAAAAAATAAAAATCCTAAAAGTTAGACCCTCCCCCCAACTAAAAATAGACATTGTCCTCAATGTTAGGAAGAGGGAATCATGGAAAGAACACACCTGATTAGTTCCCACCCGAAGGTGAGTCTGTGAGATCCATGGTGCTCGCTTCCTTGGTCCAAGGCTCGTGAAAATGCTTCAATCTCTGGCCATTCACCTTGAACTCGCTTCCATCTTTTTCATTTAGTAAGAGCACATCGCCATGTGGGAAAACTTCTTTGACGACGAAAGGTCCATACCACCTAGAGCGAAGCTTCCCAGGAAAGATGTGCAGCCTGGAATTGTATAGCAATACATTTTGGCCTGGGGTGAACTCCCTCCTCAAGATCATCATGTCGTGGACGGATTTCATCCTCTCTTTTGATATTTTAGCGTTGTCGTACGCATTTCTCCTCAACTCCTCCAGCTCCAACAATTGTAACATGCGAGAAGAAAAAGAGACATCAGTATCAAAATTCATTTTCTTTATAGCCCAATAAGATCTATGCTCTATCTCAACAGGTAAGTGACAAGACTTCCCAAATACAAGGCAGTAAGGTGACATCCCCAAAATTGTTTTGTAGGCCGTCCTGTAGGCCCACAACGCTTCAGGTAAGCGCAAACTCCAATCTTTTCTTGATGGATTCACTGTTTTCTGTAGAATTCCTTTGATCTCTCTATTTGCCAACTCTGCTTGACCATTGGTTTGGGGGTGATACGGAGTAGAAACTTTATGTGTGACCCCAAACCTCTTCATTAAAGTAGCGAACATGCGGTTGCAAAAATGAGACCCTCCATCACTGATCAAGGCCTTTGGCACTCCAAACCTAGAGAAAATGTTCTCTTTGAGGAACTTAAGCACAACGGAAGTGTCATTCGACCTGTAAGGAATAGCTTCCACCCATTTAGACACATAATCAATACAAACCAAAATATAAGCATATCCAAATGAAGGTGGGAAAGGTCCCATGAAGTCTATGCCCCAACAATCAAATATTTCAATTTCTAAAATAGGGTTTAAAGGCATCATGTTACGTTTAGTAATACCCCCTAATTTTTGGCATGCAGCACAAGTCTTGCAATAATGAAATGTATCTTTAAACATAGTTGGCCAATAAAAGCCACATTGCGAGTTTTTGCCACAGTTTTATTCGCTGAAAAGTGTCCACCACATACTCCATCATGACAAAATTGTATCACACTAGTTATTTCATGATCAGGAATGCATCTCCTAACAATTTGGTCACTACAATATTTATATAAGTACGGATCATCAAAGAAGAAATATTTTACCTCGTACTTGAACCGTTTAAAGGCTTGAAGAGACCAAGTGTCAGGGGTCTTACCAGTTACCAGATAATTAACGATATCAGCATACCATGGAGAGGTGGAAACGCTAAAAAGATGCTCGTCAGGAAAGGAGTCTTTCAAAGGCACGTCTGCTGAATCAAGGCCTACTGTCAATCGTGATAAGTGGTCAGCTACTAGATTCTCCACGCCTTTCTTGTCCTTGATTGTGACATTGAACTCCTGCAACAATAAAATCCATCGTATCAATCGAGGCTTAGCATCTTTTTTAGACAATAAATATTTTAAAGCAGAGTGATCGGTATATATCAAAATTGGTGATCCCAAAATATAGCTCCTGAATTTTTCCAACGCGAATACTACAGCCAGCAACTCCTTCTCTGTGGTTGTATAATTTCTCTGAGCATCATTTAGTGTCTTGCTAGCGTAGTAAATCACTACTGGAACTTTGTCTTTTCTTTGGCCTAGGACTGCACCAACTGCGTAATTGCTTGCGTCACACATTATTTCAAATGGTAGGGACCAGTCTGGCACCTGCAAAATGGGAGCACAAATCAGCAACTTCTTTAAAGTTTCAAAAGAAATTTGACACTCGGGTGTCCAAATAAAATCCACATTTAAAGTAAGTAAGTTGCAAAGAGGGCGAGATATAGCGCTAAAATCTTTGATGAACCGCCTATAAAATCCTGCATGTCCAAAAAATGGTCTGATGTCCTTCACGCATTTAGGACTTGGTAGCTTCTCAATTACTGCTACCTTGGCCCTGTCTACCTATATACCATCTTTAGAAACCAGGTGACCTAGGACAAGTCCCTCTGTGGTCATAAAATGACACTTCTCCCAATTCAATAGGAGGTTCTTCTCAATGCACCTGTCAAGAACAAGAGCCAAGTTAGCTAAACAATCATGAAAAGAGCTACCATATACTGAAAAATCATCCATAAATACCTCAACAATTTTCTCAACCATATCATCAAAGATACTGAACATGCATCGCTGAAAAGTAGCTGGAGCATTACATAAACCAAACGGCATTCTTTTAAATGCAAAAGTACCAAAGGGACATGTAAAAGTGGTCTTTTCCTGGTCCTCAGGTGCAATCTCAATCTGATAATAACCTGAATAACCATCTAGAAAGCAATAGTACTCATGTCCAGCTACCCTATCTAAAATTTGGTTAAGAAATGGAAGAGGGAAATGATCTTTTCTAGTTCGGGAGTTCAATTTCCTATAGTCTATGCACATCCTCCAACCCGTGGTGGCTCTAACTGGGATAAGCTCATTATTCTCATTTTTAACCACGGTGAGGCCAGACTTTTTAGGAACAACCTGTGTAGGGCTAACCCACTTGCTGTCAGAAATAGGATATATAATGCATGCATCCAATAATTTTAAAACCTCGCCTTTCACCACTTCTTTTAATGTTGGATTTAACCTACGTTGCATTTCTCTAGTGGGTTTGGCGTCATCCTCCAAATAAATGTGATGCATGCATACAATAGGGCTAATACCTTTTATGTCAGCAATGGACCAACCAATAGCACCTCTATGTTTTCTTAGCACATCAAGTAAAGAGCTTTCCTGTTCTAAAGAGAGTTTGGAAGATATTACCACAGGGAAGCTGTTTTCGTTTCCTAGGAAGGCATACTTGAGATATTCAGGAAGTGGCTTTAATTCGGGCTTTGGATCCTCCACCTCTGATGAAATTTGAATTGATGCATTAGGTGGCAAAGCCTCGAACCTAGGCTCCCATACCGCGTTAAGCTCCTTCACGTTCTCCTGCACAAAAGAGATGTCATCAGAATCACCAATAAAAGTCTCAACAATAGAAGCATCATCACAAAATTCAGAACAAATATAATCATCCACCAATGAATCAATCATATGCACCCTCTCAATCTCATCATCCACATGTGGCAACTTGCAAGTATTAAAAATATTCAAATCCAAAGTCATGTTGCCAAAAGTAATTTTCAGTTGACCATCCCTACAATTTATTAAAGCATTGCATGTCGCTAGGAATGGTCTACCTAGAATGATGGGAGTAGCATTGGCAGTTTGGGGTCCTTGGATGTCTAGAACTATAAAGTCCGCGGGGTAGTAAAATTTGTCCACCTGAACGAGGACATCCTCAATGCATCCCTTTGGAACTTTAATAGATCTATCAGCTAGTTGCAATATAACAGATGTAGGCTTTAGCTGTCCTAACCCAAGCTGCACAAAAATAGGATATGGCAATATATTGACACTAGAACCTAAATCCAATAAAGCATTTCCAATCTTTTTAGTGCCAATGGTGCAAGTGATGGTGGCTGATCCAGGGTCTCTAAATTTAGGTGGTGTATTTTGTTGCACAATAGAGCTAACCTGTTCAGTCAAAAATGCTTTCTTTTTCACATTTAGTTTTCTTTTAACAGTGCACAGGTCTTTCAGAAATTTAGCATAGGCAGGTATCTGATTAATAGCATCAAGCAATGGAATATTTATCTGGCACTTCTGAAAAATTTCACGAATTTCAGTTTGATACTTATCTTTATTTTCCTGAAGTAGCCGCTGAGGGAAAGGTGCTGCAGGTACATATGCTGCGGGTTCCTTCTCTTTAATGACGCTTTTGCTCACACCCACGTCCGTGCTCTCTTCCTGCACCTCCTCTTGTTCCTAAATTCCCTCTTCTTGGATCTGAATTCCCTCTTCTTGCTCAGCTTCTCTGCTCGGTGGGTCAGGCTTCTGAATCTCTTTTCCACTCCTCAAAGTGGACACCGCTTGGCAAGGCTTCATATTATTTCCTACAGAAGAAGATGAGCCCATATTAGGATTTGGAATTGACTGAGATAGAAGCTTACCTTTTTCTAATGTCACTGTAAGCCTCACCAAGCTCTCGCTCATCTGCTGATTCTGAGTCTGCTGAGCATGAAATTGAGCATGCTGCTGCTGCATCTGAGCTTGTTGCAATTGGATAAGCTGCTGAAGCGCATCGCCAAATGGTTGCATCTGCTGTTGTTGCACTGGCTCATGGTCCCTCCTCTGGTTCCCACCTTGATAGTTGTTACTGTTGTATTGAGGTTGTCGGAACTGAGGGGGAGCCTGCTGCTGCTGAGTCTGCTGATTGGGGCCCCAATTCAAGTTTGGATTGTTGTGCCACCCCTTGTTGGAATTGAAGTTCTAGTAATTCGAAGACACTTGATTCACCCCAGTAGGATTTCCTAGCATGCTCTTCAAGGCTGGAAGTATGGGGCATGCACTGGTGTCATGGCCACTGACGTCGCAAAGTGCGCAAGTCTGCTCTATCTCAACCGCCTTGGCCTCTTTCAAATTCATGGCATGTAGCTTGTTTGATATCATGGCTTCCATCTTTGCATCCAACGCATCCTCTTGCTTCAAGTTATAAACCACTCCTCGCGTAGGCTGGGATGGTGCAGAATGGCCTCCTCTCTCGTAGTCTGAAGTAGTGTCCCATGTCTGCGCATTTTCTGCTATCTCCTCCAGGTACGTCCAAGCTTCATCTGGCTCTTTGTCAAATAATCCTCCATTGCACATCATCTCTACAAATTTCTTCATCTGCGGCTGCAGTCCATCGTAGAAGAAGCCAATAATCCTGCTTTTGTCGAAGCCATTGTGCGGACATGCAAGCAGCAACTCATTGAACCTTTCAAATGCCTGGTAGAATGTTTCCTCGCTTTTCTGGGCAAAGTTCATAATCTGCCGCTTCAATCCCTGTGTCCTGTGAATAGGAAAAAACTTCTTTAGAAATTCAGCCTGCAAATCAATCCATGTAGTAATAGAGCGTGATGGCAATGCATTCAACCAATTTTTAGCTTTGTCTTTTAATGAAAATGGGAACAGTTTAAGATATATCATGTCCTCGCTAGTTTTCCCATCAAAGCACGTCAAGCAAACCTCCTCAAATCCTTTAATATGGAGATATGGATTTTCCTTGTCTAACCCATGAAAGGTGGGTAAGAGTTGGATCACCCCAGGTTTAAAATTGAAAGAATTTGCATCTGCAGGTAAAACAAAGCATGAAGCAGTGCTAGTCCTAGTGGGTCTGAGTAAATCTTTTAAAGTCCTAGGCACTCCAGGTTACACATTATTCTCGTTATTGTTGCGAAAATTTTCATCCATATTATTATTAGCCATATCAAAACGTCGAGTCAACCTATGTGTCCTAGGAGTCCTATGCCACATAAACTAGCACAAATATTTTTTTATATAAAAGCAAACAAAAGTTTATATACAATAAAGTAGAAAGATCTCACCGAAGGTCCTCTGAATGAGATAAACCATAGTAACAAACCGTTCTCCCCGGCAACGGCGCCAAAAACTTGGTGGGCTCCGAAAGGTGCTTCTCTCAAGCGCAAGAGTCCGTTCAAGTAGTAAAATCTGGGAGTCCAGATGTCGAATCATCGGGAGAAAATCTGTTGAAACCACAAGCACAAATCAAACAGGAATCTATCGGAAAGAGACTAACCACTCTAATAATGAAAGTGATGATGTGTGAAAGTGTGTCGTGAATACGTAATCAAAGAGAACAACGAGAGAGTCGTGTATGAAAATATATGAGAAACATGCACATGATACGGGTTCGTTAGGATCAGCGATTCATGTATTTTGGTTGATTAAATATAACTCAACAAATCCTCCTTTTGGGAGCGATTCGTCGGAAAATACACTTTTGGGGGTTCAAGCACGATATGAATAAAAACGTCGCTAAAACTATAGTTTTACGAATATGGTATGAAGCTCTCTTTTGGAGAGATCAAATCTCACCCTTGTGGGGTGATCATCAACGTATTCGCTTCTTTTGGAAGACGAAAAGAGGATTAAATAGCAAAAACAGACAATTTTAGCGACTTTTGCGATGAAGAACAACAATATTCAACCTAAATAACACGAATCACATCCCCTAACTACTCCATATCATGCACAATAGAGATTTAGCTAATCATAATGCAATAATAAACAACTTCCATAGCAAAATACATCAAGTTTATAGCAAAATACGCTAGAAAACACCAAAATACGGGGTTTGAGTTAAAGAAAATATCACCAAAACTCCAAGTTTCGACTTCAAACTCTCTGGAAATACTAAGAAAGGCCTCTGGAAATTTACAGAATTTTTCAGAGAGAAGATACGGCTCCTAGGTGCTCCAATACGCCCATTATACGCCCAAAAACCCTAGAATACGCTTAAATAAAGAGATTGCGGGCTTATTGGGCTTAACGGGTTCAAAACCCACTCTAAATCACGCCCGCTTGCATCCTGGCCGTAGATCTTGAGCGGCGCATCTGTGGGCCGTTGGATAAATGCGGGATTGAACCAGGGACGACACATGTCCTAGCGGGTCGGATCCGCGCCCGCTCGCCCTTCGAATCCGAGTTCAGATCGATTCTCGCCGTTCGATTCGCAGATCAACGGCTACGATGCCGCGGCTGTCGCCCGCTCACTGCGCTCTCCTAATACGATGCGGCTTCTCTCGGGAGCGTTGGATCGCCATCGGACGGTTCGGAAGCAGCCACGTGGCCAGATGGAAGACGAAGCCGCCTGCTCGAATTTGCTTCGCATCTGGCCGTTGGATTGTGATCCAACGGTCCCGAGCTCGCTCTCATTTCAAAAGGCGGGAATCACATCTGGCCGTTGGATGTTGATCGGATGGCTCTCCGTTTGCCACGTCGCCCTCGCTTCGATCTGAAATGCGGGCCGTTGGATCGAGATCCAACGGTCGCAATAATGCCGCGTCGCACACTCGCTTGGATCGTTAGATGGAGCGAGGAGCGGTAGATGGTTGACACGTGGTGCACTGTGATTGGTCGGCGACCGTATTTTCGTATTTTAATCCGTATTTTCCCATTTAAATTGGTATTCTGCATTCAAAAATTCACAGTAATTAGCACAGATCTCAGAAAAATACAAATAAATAGTCGTTGGAATCGTGAGATCGAGACCAAGCTAGGAAAAATATAAAAAGTGCAGAAATACTTCATTAATTACTTTTTTATGCTCAAATAGTTTGTTTTCTCTAATAAATAAATGTGTAGAAAATACGTATGAATTAGAGAACAATGTAGCATCACATGAGCACAAAATAGGGCTAAATAGGGGGTTAAATATGTAATATTGAACCCGAATCACACGCAAAACAAGGAAACACAACGGTTTTTCGCCTTGATCAACATTGATGCTAATAGGAAAATTACCCCCAATAATACTACTCTCCACTAGCTTTTTTAATACATTTTATTCGACGCGCACACCGTGCTAAATAATACAGAAGGGAGTAACTATCATAATTGCTCATCGCGTAAAACGCATGAAAAATGGGAATTGCTCAATGCGCACAATGCACAACGCATGGTTGCGAATTGTATTGGTTGATGAGGATGAGAGTGTAGTAGAGTTTTACTGTGTGGCTACATCGAAGACCCCGTCATGCTACAGAGGGGTTCTCGTAAATATACAAAAGACTGATCGTGAATCTACCGCAGATTGATACAAGACATATGATTTTCCCAAGAATGTTTGACCATTGGGAAGCGAGCTGGAAAAATTTATAGCCGCTTACATAATTGCTCAACGCTCTTAATAAAGAAATTTATGGCCGTTGTGCGCGGTGAGAAAATTTTTAGTGGTTAACATAATTGCTCAAAGCGCACAATAAGCAAAGCCAGGTGTTTGCTTTGAGCATATAAGGAATTATGAACAATTTTTAAACGCCCACAACTAGCAGAATTATACCCGTTGTGCACGTTAAGCTAAAGTTACGTTGATAACAAATTTGCTCAACGCGCATACAGGAATAAATTTGCCTGTTTTGTGCTTTGAGCATATTTGTTAGATGCTATAATTTTAATTCCAATCCGCACCATATGCAATCTTTTAGATTATCTCTGATAAATATTCAATCTGAAGACATTTTAGATTAAATCGGCTACATATTCACTCAGATTCAGAAACTGCTTGCATACTTTTAGATGAACTCTGATACATATTCAAACTGATGTCATTTTCAAAATGACCCACTCATTCAAATATATTGATGCACATACTGGTACAAATCCAAACTGATATATTTGCCTACGCTCTTACAAACAGATACATATGACTGTCTTCGTGGATATTTGCAATGAAGGGGCTCTTTACGGGATAAATTGTCGGCATGATCTGCGTGCTTCACCCTACAACGACGCCTGTAATGACGACACTCCTATCCTGCATACGGTTACAGATTGTCGGCAACGATGTTAATAAACGCAACGAAGATGGTCGCCTCGGGCGACCATCTCCGCTGCGTTTATTAACGTCGTTGCCCACTTCTTGCTACGGTAGGTAGGATAGAAGTTTCGTCGTTACAGGCGTCGTTGTAACCGGCTGTCAAGTATGTATCATACTTGCCACAATGTGCTGGTGATGTCCCTCTGACCCTATGCCCTGGGTGGCTGCCCTGGGTGCCCTGTGTCAAGGACGGGCTGGTGGAAGGCGAAATGCTCACATCTGGAAGCCCTTTGTTGGGCATGCTTGATTATAAATGGAAGATAGCCCTTCGTAGTGCGTTTATTACCGTCATTGCGTAAGTTTCCAACATCAACCATTTATCTTTACGTGAAAAGACTACTGGATGAATGCTATCGTCCATATCTATATCAAGCATGCACGAATAACAGAAGAACTTATTGTTTCCATACGGATGTTGTGTGGGCAAATAAAGAAGATGATGATAGAAGAAAGTAGAGAAAGTTGTGAGAAGATGAGTGCTCATTGTCTACCATTTATAGGGGAATTGGACCAATCAAAATGAAGAGTATAATAAGTCTGTGATCCTACAATAATGCAATGGATCTCGGAAATCAACATTTATTTACTCAACGCACAAACCACCAAAGTTCGATCCACGTCGATTATAACTTTACATCCGTTGTGCGCGTGGTGTAATTTAACCACTGCAACTATTTTTACCCGACGCTCCCAACGGGCTATAATTTTAACCGTTATGTGTGCGTATGAATATTACTTCAAAACAAGGCTATTAACCCCCGCTAATAGCTGGGTGTGCGCTCTGAGTATTAATACCACCAACTCACCTTTTTAATACCCCGCACAACGCGTTATTGTTTAGCACGTTGTGCACCGTGAGTAAATTTTTGTCCCAGCCTGCGTCCACTAAAGTCCTCGTAATTCTACACAGAAGAGAGTCACTATCAGAATTGCTCACCGTGCAAAATCGATGGAAAACGGGAATTGTTCAATGCGCACAACGCACAACACATGGAATCAAATTGTTTTGTTTGATGAGGATGATAATGCATTAGAGTTACTCTATGGCTACATCGAAGATCCTGTCATGCTACAGCGGAGTTCTCGTGAATATACAAGAGACTGCACGGGAATCTACAGCAGATTGATACCATACAGATGATTTTCCCAAGAATGTTTGATCGTTGGGAAGCACGTTGGAAAATTTATAGCCACGATCAAAATTGCTCAACGTGCAGAACCAACATAATTGCTCAAAGCATAGAACGGCAATATATTTGGACCTTTAGTCTACCTAAGAGACCCCTCGAGTCTACAGAGCCAACTTTTAGATTAAGTCTGATACTTATTCAATCTGAAAACATTGTAGATTAAACAGGATACTTATTCAATCTGATTCAGAAACTACATGCAAACTTCTAGATTAAATATGATACTTATTCAATCTGAAGACATATTCAATCGAATCCAGAAACTGCTTGCAAAATTTTAGATTAAATCTCATACATATTCAAATTGATGACATTTTCAAAATGACCCAGCCATTCAAATAATTGATGTACATACTGATACAGACCCAAACTGATACATTAGCCTATGCTCTTCCAAACTGATACATATGATTGTCTTCGTAGATGTTTGCAATGAAGGGGCTCTTTACGGGATAAATTATTGGCGTGATCTGCGTGCTTCCCCCTTCAGCTTCCGCGAGTTCATCGGGCGACCAACTTCATTGCGTTTATTACCGTCGTTGCCGATTTTCTACCATCATAGGCTAGATATGAGTGTCGTCATAGGAGGCGTCGTAGTAACCTACAGTCAAGTATGAAGCTATTTCAAAGACACCGAGATGAACTCCAATTCCCATGAATTTGAATGGAAGTAGAGGAAGTTGTGAGAAGATGAGGGCTCTCTGTAGGATAACGGACTTATACTCATCAATGTGAATGGTTAATTTCACTCTAAATGGACCGTGAATGCCCTGGGTGCCCTGAGGATGCGTATGAAATCGGAAGAGTACAATCTGATGCAGTCGTCTCCCAAATATGCTCCTCTCCCTGGTCTGCAAAGAGAAGAATGGCCCCATGGCCTTTGGTCCCTGGATGACTGCCCTGGGTTTCATAGGTTGGCCGGGCTTGGCTACCGTCACTCTGAGGCACAAGCACTCCATCCTGTTCTTTTCAATCTCTTGGCTCGCAGCCAAAATTGGAAATCTGCAGGAGGAAAGGGACAATTATGATCTGCTTCATCCACAGTCAGATTTAGCCAATTTGGCTGCGAGATAAGAGATCGAAAAGAACAAGAGGGAGTGCTTGTGCCTCAGAGGGACGGTAGCCATGCACGGCCAACCTATGTGACCCAGGACAGTCATCCAGGGCCCAAATGCCAGGGGGCATTCTTCTCTTCGCAGACCAGGGAGAGGAGCATAGTTGTGAGACGACTGCATAAGCTTGTACACCTCTGATTTCATACGCATCTTCAGGGCACCCCGGGCATTCATGGTCCATTTATAGCGAAATTGACCATTCAAATTAATGAGTATAAGTCCGTTATCCTACAGTAATGCCAGGGTTCTTGAGAATGAACATCTTATTTACTCAAAGCGTAATCCCACCGAGAAAAACGCGTAATCCCAAGCAGTTTAGGCTGAGCTGAAAAAGAGGTAAATTACTCTCCGCACAAAATAAGGAAACTGAACCGTTTTGCACCTTGAGCAAAATTGATGCTACTAAGAAAATTACTCTCCGTCAAAAACTCGTAAAATTATTTATTTTCCAGGGCAACAAATATAATCAAATTTTTTCCGTTATGCGTGTGGATTAATTGGTTCCACTATAAGCCCGTGTGTGTACAGTGGTGTTATCAGATGTGAGATCGTGAGTGTACACTGTACAGTGGAGTCTACGTGATTCTACATAATAGAGCCAGTAAAACAAACCGTATCAGACTTTACTCAGCATGCACAACAGAAAAGATTGGAAAATTACTCACTGCGCAAACCCATCCAATCGATTTGTCGCTTTGTGTGCATTAAGAAATATGAGATTACCCTAAAAAATACTCATAGCGTAACATCTGTATATTCTGTATATTCATGAGCACAACAATTGTAGACTCACGGGTTCTTTCCGTAGACTCACAGTAATTCAACTGTAGTAGCATCCTCATCCATGGGCAGTCCAACTAGTCAATAAATGGCGTCCATACCCACAAGACCTCATCAACCACTATACTTCGTGATGATAGTATTCTATTTGTTTCTATCTGATTCTACTTGTACAATATTTTTTCTTCAAAATGCTATTTTTTGTTCATGAATGCTTCGGCTACAACACACAAAGATGGCCAATATACTAGAGGCAAGTGACGTGATGCTGAAATTGAATACATCACTTATATATGGACTCGAAGATGTTCTTTGCTTCTTCATATTTTCTATTCTTCTTTATTACAACGCCAGTAGTTTCATTTTCCATCCTGAAACGCTCAACTGGCATCTTCTCTCTAACAGTGCATACACCGTCTCTCTAACTGTGCACTTAATGGCGCTATTTTATCTGGACATATTATTTTAGTTATATGTGTGTTTCTCAGTTTAACAAGACAAATTCTAACCATTACTTCGTTCTGCTTGATGTAGATATATACCATGTTAATAGAAGACAAATGGAAAGTTACTCCTACAATTTCAATGTGGATCATATCCTTCATGATGTAGATGCATGTAAAGAGAATGAGAAGGCAGTAGAAAATGACTCCAATGAAATCAGGCTAACTACGCAACAAAAATGCACCTTCAAATCTTTTCAGAAGATCTCAACGGTCAGCGGACCTTCTAGGATACATGAGCATTTGCATGCTTTCATGAGTGTGAAAGTAACGATTTTCGAGATTTGCCATTTGGTAAGTATATACTTTTAAGTACATTGTAGTTGAAATTCTTATTCAAATGGGTAGAAAATGATGTAGAAATTTGGTGATTTTACATGCATGCAGATACGGTTGAGATTGATGGAGAAGGTACAAAAATCCAAGGTTCTGCGATAATGCAGTAAATTTTTGATTCCAAGTCCAATTAGTTGTATGAATTGTTTGATACATGATAATATGGATTTTACAAAAGAATTTACTACAGCGCAAATTTTTAAGAGTAGAGACGAGCTGTTTGAGTGGATAAAGACCGTCGGCCATGTGATTGTTACCATGTCGACGAGTTTGAGTAAAACTTCTACTAGGATTCATGATGTTTACTTTGCAAGTGAAAGAAGCGGGGTTTATAGGGGACACCGAAAGGAAAAAAAGACCGACCTACCAGTTAAAACAAAGAAGTGTCAATGTCCGTTCTCATTGCGTGGTAATATGGTGGGCGTCGTCGTTGTCATTGAGGAGTGGAGGTTAACAGTCGTTGATGGCAGGCACAACCATCAAGATTGCTATTTATGTCGAGGTCCATTCTAATGAAGAGAAGTTGCAGGGAATGGAGATGGAATCATTGAGAGATTTGGCAAATAGCACGCTGAGGCCGGCTGAAATTTTGAAAGTCCTGAATGAAAATCCAACCTTCAATGCAACCTCCAAGGGCATCAATTTATAATGCACATCACCGATGAAAAAGGGACAAGAATGTTGATATTGAAAAAAAGTTGAAGGAGTTAGCATCGCCGTTGAGTCCTGGAGGGTAGCCGCTGGTCTTGTCCCTCCGACTTCAATAATTTGGCAAAGAAGTCGTTATGATGTGGCAGTAGGATGGCCCGCTGGGTATGAGATAAGGATGCAAAAATTGAAAGAAATGTTAGTAGGTATTGATGACATTGTTTTATTGTAAGAAATTAAAAGATATGTTACCCATATTGCTACCATTGATGACATTGATTTATTGTAAACTATAACGTTGTATCAATGTAATAAGATTTTTTGTATCATATTGTCACATGGTGGCATAAATTTTTATCATGTTTGCCTAAATGTGCACATGTATCATCTGTAGGGCTTGATGTTGTTTATCAAACAAATTACCCGTCGTGCGCACGACGTGCACAACGGGCGAAATTTTGCCAGTCGTGCGCCAGGATGGATCACACGACGAGCACAACGGGGCGTAATACTCTCTGTCGTGCGCGCGGATGGATATTGCTTCAGACAAGGCGTTTTAACCCTGCGCACGACGCGCACAATGGGGCGTAATTTTTCCCATCGTGCGCGTAGATGGATATTGATTCAGACTAGGCCTTTTAAACCCCGCGCACGATGCGCACTACGGGGCGTAATTTTGCCGGTCGTGCACGCGGATGGATATTGATTCCGACTAGGCCTTTTAACCCCCGCACACGACGCACACAACAGAGCGTAATTTTTCCGGTCGTGCGCACAGATGGATATTGCTTCAGACTAGTCGTTTTAACCCTCGCGCAAGACGCGCAAGACGTGGCGTAATTTTTCCAGTCGTGCGCGCTGATGGATATTACTCCACACTATGCGTTTTAACCCCCGTGCACGATGCGCACAACAGGACGTAATTTTGCATGTCGTGCGTGCATATAGATATCGCTTCACTATAGGCGTTTTAACCCCCGCGCACGACACGCACAACGGGGCGTAATTTTACCGGTCGAGCGCACGGATGGATATTGCTTCACTCTTGGCATTTTAACCCCCGAGGACGATGTGCACAATGGGGCGTAATTTTGTTGGTCATACGTGCGGATGTATATTGATTCAGACTAGGCCATTTAACCCCCACGCATGACACGCACGACGGGGCGTAATTTTGCCGGTCGTGCACGCAGATGGATTTTGATTCAGACTAGGCCTTTTAACCCCCACGCACTATGCGCACAACGGGCATAATTTTTCCGGTCGTGCGCACGGTTGAATATTGCTACAGACTAGGTGTTTTAACCCCCGCGCATGACGCGCACGACGGGACGTAATTTTGCCCCGGGTGCGCGCGTATGGATATTGTTTCATTCTTGGCATTTTAACCATCGCGCATGACGCACACAACGGGGCATAATTTTGCCGGTCATGCGTGCGGATGGATACTATTACAGACTTGGCTTTTTAACCCCCGCGCACTATGCGCACAACGGGACGTAATTTCACCCGTCGTGCACGCGGATGGATATTGCTCCACACTAGGTGTTTTAACCCCCGCGCACAATGCGCACAACGGGTTGTAATTTTGTCTGTCGTGCACATGTATGGATCAATCTTCACTCAAGGCGTTTTAACCCCCGTGCACGACGTGCACGACTGGGCGTAATTTTTGCCTGTCATGCACGCGTATGGATATTGCTTCACTCTTGGTGTTTTAACCCCACGCACGACGCGCACAAAGGGGCGTAATTTTGTCGGTCGTGCGCGCGGATGGATATTGATTCAGACTAGGCCTTTTAACCCCTGCACACGATGCGCACAATGGGGCGTAATGTTTCCGATCATGCGCGCGGATGGATATTGCTTCAGACTAGGCGTTTTAACCCCCGCGCACGATAAGCACGACGGGGCGTAATTTTGCCGGTCGTGCGTGCAGATGGATATTGCTCTACACTAGGCATTTTAACCCCCGCACATGACGCGCACAACGGGGCGTAATTTTGCCCGTCGTGCACGAGGATATTGCTTCACTGTAGGTGTTTTAACCCCCGTGCACTCACGCACAACGGGGCTTAATTTTGCTGGTCATGCGCAAGGATGGATATTGATTCAGACTTGGCCTTTTAACCCCCATGCATGGCGTGCACAACGGGATGTAACTTTGTCGATCGTGCTTGCGGATGGATATTGCTTCAGACTAGGCGTTTTAACCCCCGTGCATGACGAGCACGACGGGGCGTAATTTTGCCGGTCGTGTGCACGGATGGATATTGCTCCACACCAGGTGTTTTAACCCCCGCGTACGACATGCACAACAGGGCGTAATTTTGCCAGTCGTGCACGCGTATGGATATTACTTCACTGTAGGCATTTTAACCCACGTGCACGACAGGCACAATGGGGCGTAATTTTGCCAGTCATGCACGCAGATGGATATTACTTCACTCTTGGTGTTTTAACCCCCGCGCACGACACTCACAGCGGGGCGTAATTTTGACGATCGTGCGCACGGATGTATATTGATTCAGACTAGGCCTTTTAACCGCCGTGCACGACGCGCACAACGGGATGTAATTTTGCCCGTCGTGCACGCGAATGGATATTGAATCAGACTAGGCTTTTTAACCCCCCGCGCACGACGCGCACAACGGGTGTAATTTTGCCAGTCATGCGCACGGATGGATTTTGATTCAGAGTAGGCTTTTTAACCCCCATGCACTATGTGCACAACGGGGCGTAATTTTGCATGTGGTGTGCACGGATGAATATTGCTTCAGACTAGGCGCTTTAACCCCCTGCACGACGCGCACGACGGGGCGTAATTTTACCGGTCGGGTGCGCGGATGGATATTGCTCCACACTAGGCATTTTAACCCCGCACACAACTTGTAAACGGGGCGTAATTTTACGCGTCGTGTGCGCGTATGGATATTGCTTCACTGTAGGCATTTTAACCCACGTGCACGATGCGCACAACGGGGCGTAATTTTGCCGATCGTGCACGCGGATGGATATTGATTCAGACTAGGCCTTTTAACCCCCGTGCACGACGCACACAACGTGGCGTAATTTTGCCGATCGTGCGCACGGATGGACACTACTATAGACTTGCCCTTTTAACCCCCGCGCACTACACGCACAACAGGGCGTAATTTTGCCCGTCGTGCACGTGGATGGATATTGCTCCACACTAGGCGTTTTAACCCCCGCACACGACATGCACAACGGGGCATAATTTTTCCCGTCGTGCACGCGTAAGGATTAATCTTCACTCTACGCATTTTAACCCCCGCACACGATGCGCACAATAGGGCGTAATTTTGCTCGTCGTGCACACGGATGGATTTTGATTCAGACTAGGCTTTTTAACCCCGCGCACGATGCACACAACGGGACGTAATTTTGCCGATCGTGCGCGCAGATGGATATTGATTCAGACTAGGCCTTTTAACCGCCACGCACGACGCAAACAACGGGGCGTAATTTTTTCGGTCGTGCGCGCGGATGGATATTGCCTCAGACTAGGCATTTTAACCCACGCGCACGACGCGCACGACGGGGCGTAATTTTGCCGGTCGTGCGCGCGGATGGATATTGCTCCACACTAGGTGTTTTAACCACCGTGCACGACACGCACAACGGGGCATAATTTTGCCCGTCGTGCGCGCATATGGATATTGCTTCACTGTAGGCGTTTTAACCCCCGCGCACGACGTGCACTACGGGGCATAATTTTGCCGATCGTGTGCACGGATGGATATTGATTCAGACTATGCCTTTTAACCCCCGTGCACAACACGTACAACGGGGCATAATTTTGTCGGTCACGCGTGAGGATGGATATTGCTTCAGACTAGGCGTTTTAACCCCCACGCACGACGCGCACGACGGGGCGTAATTTTGCCGGTGGTGCGCACGGATGGATATTGCTCCACACTAGACGTTTTAACCCCGTGCTGACGCGCACAACGGGGCGTAATCTACCCGTCGTGCACGCATATGGATATTGCTTTACTGTAGGCATTTTAACCCCGCGCACGACGCGCAAAAACGGGGCGTTATTTTGCCGGTCGGGTGCGTGGATGGATTTTGATTCAGACTAGGCCTTTTAACCCCCGTGCACGACATGCACAACAGGGCGTAATTTTGTTGGTCGTGCGCTCGGATGGTATTGCTTCAGACTAGGCGTTTTAACCCCCGTGCACGAAGCGCACGAAGGAGCGTAATTTTGTCGATCGTCCGCGCGGATTGATATTGCTTCACTCTTGGTGTTTTAACCCCCGCGCACGACGCGCACAACGGGGTGTAATTTTACCGGTCGTGCGCACGGATGGATATTGCTTCAGACTAGGCCTTTTAACCCTCGCGCACGACGCACACAACAGGGCGTAATTTTAACCCCCGAGCACAACGGCTTTTACGCTACCCTCTAAACTTTTTAATTACCATGCACGACGCGTTAGACTGTAGCGCGTTGTGCACGGGGAGTAATTTAATCCACCGTTTTTACTCGACGTGCACAACAGTCTTGTATAATTTTTAAAACAGCCGTTTGTAATTGTGTACAAAGTTGTTTTGGAAAGGGCTTAAAGGGCGCGATGGTAATTACACCAATAGTTCTACAAAGTTGCTTTGAAAAGGGCTTTAAGGGCGGGATGGTAATTGCCCCAAAAGTTCCGATTGCTTAAAGGGCGCGCTGGTAATTGCACCAAAAGTTCCACAGGTTCCGCTTTTAACACCAGCCGGGGGATCGAATCGGACGGTAGGGAGGGGTCGAGCACATGAATCCCATCTGAGCATGAGCGCAGGCGCATTTTACCCCATATATATATATATATATATATATATATATATATATATATATATATAACAATTGACGGCAGATTTTGAATTTGTCCTATGTGGCAATGTCACATCAAGTTTAGGAGGGAAATTTTTGGGTTGAATAGAAATTTGTTGGGAATACACAAAAACATTGAAATTAGGAATTGTCTTTTAATATTAGTTATGAAAAAAATGTTGTGCACACACACAATCTCATCTTGGGAATGAACGCGAGCTGTGGGAGAATGAATGCGGGAGATGCGGCCAACTCATTGATCCGCGTTACAAAACCCTGTAAAATTTCGATCACATCTGCTGATATTTCAGGGGAAACTAATAATTATTGATGTTTGTTTAAAATTAGTGGGTCCAAGATTTTTATATGAACAGTGTCCCACGGGCACGGATTATACGTATATGAAGCCGCGCCCGTGCCGAAGGCGCCCGCTAAATTTTTTAATGTTGATTTGTTGTTCCGTGCCTAAGGCACCTGCGCCGAAATTGTTGTTTTACGTCGAATTTGTTGTTCTGCACCGAAGGCACCCACGTCGAATTTGGTTTTCTGTGTCGAAGGCGCATGCGCTGAATTTGTTGTTCCGCGCCGAAGGCGCCCGCGCCATTTTTTAACGCTGATTTGTTGTTCCGCGCCTAAGGCACCTGCGTCGAAATTGTTGTTTTACGTCGAATTTGGTGTTCTGCGCCGAAGGCACCCACGTCGAATTTGGTGTTCTGTGTCGAAGGCGCATGCGCTGAATTTGTTGTTCCGCACCGAAGGCACCCACGCCGAAGGTGCCTGTGCCGCTAAATATTGTAAGCTAATTTGTTTTTCTTTTAAATTTTGGCTTTGAAAAAAAATTTCGGGGAACAAAGATTTCGCAAGGGAAAATCTTAAATGAACTGTGCCCGCGGGCACGGGTTATGACTAGTATATAATAACAGGGATGTTATCATGGGTTATTGGATAAGTGATTTTGGATAAGAGTTGAGAAATTGGTTAGATTTGAGGGATGTTATCAAAAGAAATTGGATAAGAGAAATTGGATAGGAGTTGAGAAATTGGTTAAGACAAGAGAAATTGAAAGTGGGAGAAGAGAACTTGAGTTTGGAGGGAAACTATTTGATAGGAGGTTTGAAATTTTAAGTTTGAAACAAAACTTTGGTGGATTAAATTTTGGGGGGAAGAAAAGTGTTTTGGAGGGAAGTTGGAAATAAAACAAATTTGGAAATTAAATCCCTCTCAGATCTCTCTCCCGCTCTCTCTATCTTTCTCCCTCACCCAACCCCCTTGCCTCTCCCTGTTCTGATCCCGACCCCCTCCCCCTCGGTCCCTGCATAGCCCCCCTCAGCCCACATTCAGATCACCCACTCTTTCTTTCGGCTCCGAGGGCAACGAAGCACATCAACGGTAGGTCGTCGGTCCCTCTCACAGCTCTCCACCATGCTCTACAAGCCTGAGGTCAGCGTCAAGGAGGAGGATGAGCCCCTACTCTGGAGGAAATGAAGCTCAGCATCAGCAAGTCGTAGTCCTTCGTTCAAAAGCCACATCATTTCTCTTCTCAATCAATCTCAACCTGATCACTTGGGATTCCAACGGTAACTCCGTGGTGCTCGCAACAGCAGTAGCATCATCATCATGGCTCTCCAACATCAAGGTGGCTTTCAATTTTGCTTGCGTGGATGCTTGTGCAGAGGTTGGTGGATGAGCTGGTATGTTTCTTTGGTTTTTTTATTTTGCATATTAACTGTTTGATTTTTCTGACTCAATAATTTGAATGGAATCACACTAACCTAATTCGAAGGGTGAGATCCAATATCTTATTATCCAATGTGCAACAATACTATTGGGAAAAACCAGTAAATCCTCATGCTTATATTCGAAATCTAGATTTGAAAAAGTACTTTCTTAATGCAGGTTATATGCATATGCCTTTTTTCAAAGCATTTCATTAGATGAAGACTTCATTATGCTTAATTAATTTATTTATTTACATATTCGCATTTATCTTGAACTGGGGCACTCGGGTAATTTTCCGATGATCCAATGCTAAAATCGAATGTTTATGTTGATTGTTGAGGAAAGTTATGAATACATGAGACATAAGGACCATCAGGGAATTCAAAGGCATTAATATCTTCCACATGGATATGAAACCTATTGGAGGATGGTGGCTAACCTGGTCAGATGATAATAAAATTTCTAAGACAATTCAGAAGGGTCCTCACTCACTGTGTCAATTTATCCATAAGCAATGGTTAATAATAGCTGATGTAGCATGTATTAAATAATATATATGATTCATAAACTTTAAATTTAGGACATATCAGGATGTGAAGGTAGTTCAGAGATGTTCCAATTAATTTACATGTTCAGATATGAAAGTAACTCCATTATGATTAACCATTTCATAAGTCTCTCCAAGGATGGGATTAAAAGGCTTGAGTTGATTTCTGTTTTTCTTTCCCTTCTAAATTTTGTGGTTGTTTTTCTTTTCTTTTATTGGCTATGTGGGTATACGTTTATCTATGGAAGGAAGAGGAATGAGTTTTTCGGGACTGGGGTTCCTTATAAATTTTGGGCATCAAAGTGCTATGTTTTTATGGGTTTTATATTTTACAGGTTTCATTTATGAACTTGCTCTGTATTTATGGGTATTTTTAGAGTAAGTTCCATCTATGAATCTGTAAAATAATTTATGGGTTTTGCATTTTATAGGTTTTGCATTTTACAGGTCCATCTTTGAAAATATCTCTGTAAGTTCCATGTAATTTATATGAAAAATGATATATTCTTGTTGGGGATGACTCATACACTTTTGAACTTCAACATTATATCAGTTCAAAAGTTCGAACTGTGAATATTGAACTTGCGAATATTGAACTCTTAAAATAAAAACTGTGAATTTTGATAAGGACAATTGGGGCATGCTATTGAACTCTTGAAATAATTGGACACTCTGATATAAAAACTGTGAACTCATTCCTAAAACTATGAACTCATTGCTGTTCAATATCCAGAGTCTGATATAATTATATACATAATCGTCTTGATTGAATTATATAAAAACTGTATACATAATCGTATTATTCAGGTATCAGTTTGTTTTTGCTGAGATGTGAACTCATTTCTGTTCAATATAAAACCAATCAAATTTGAAGCATTTTTCAACAATAACCTCTAGACTTTCGCAACTGGTTGAAAAAATTTCAGAACAAGCTTTTATTTGTCATAAATCAGATTTTGTGCTAACTTTATGCCTGATTTGTTTTCAGGTGTAGACAATACTTTATGATCTTACATTACCAACGAAATTAATATAGAAATGCAACCGTTGTAGAATGCATTGCCCTTAGAACTCATGTGAGCAGTTTATGCCGACATTCATGGAGACTGCATATCATGTCCTTAGGTGAATATTACTCTAATCTGAACTCATAATTCATATTCTCATCTTTCGATTCAAGTCGTACTAAAACTTCAATATTGATTGCCGTTTGTTTAGTCTCATATTCCTACACATGTTCCGTTATGGCTGCATCATCTTTATGTGGAGGAAGACACAAATAAATTATATATTTATAGTTGAGTTTGCCCCTACAAAAGAACTGAAGTACATGGACGTTTTCTTTATATGTACTACTTCAATGACAATAGTGGTGGGAATTATGTTTGCCCACTTGGCCCTCACTGCAAAGGGCTACACTTCAATTCAGGTTCAAGCCATCCCTGGCCTTTTGCTTCTGGTAACATTCTGCTTCGTTCCGCTATAGCCTCCCTTTTGATCAGTCTAAAATCTGGAAAAAAATTCGAGATAATGAGATGCTCATTAGACTGGAGCATGTATTTCTTCTGGTGCTCATATGTGCTTTCAATTTGTCTCTCGATCAAGCCGCTATCATTTCCTCAGAATCATCAGGAACATAATCTGGTACCCTCTTTATAAGGTGGCACAACTTGAGTTTTAATTACAGAAGCAAGCTTCTCTTTCCAGACACCACGTTGAAGAACTAAATGCTTATCATATTCCACTTGCAAGTGTTAATATTGGATTTCTTTATGGCTGATCCGCTTTGAAGCCAAGTAATTATCCCTCTGTCACTTAGTGATATTCAAAGAGTCATAGACCTCATATTTAGATTCTTCATAGAGATTTTCTGTTCAATATGTTGAGATTGATATCAGAGGATTTGGACTACGTTAATGAAAGATTGAATCTGACATTTCCAAATCACGAGCATATATATCTTCACTTTGATACATAAATATGTCTAACTATACATACACATATATATCTAAAAATTTGCACAATGGATGATTTATTAGATCCATGGCTATTATATATCAAAGAATGCTGAAACTTGATAAGTGTTTTGATTTCAAATGTGTCAAGATATCACTGTATTACTTCCACATAAATATGGTCCTAAATACATGTAATCAATCTGCAATAAATGATTCCCTACATTTACTAAACATGGTCTTATGTTGATTTGGAACTTGCACTTTTATTTTATATGGACCAGTAACTGAATGTATTACATTGCTCTGTAGTACTATGGATTCAGTGGCATGCATTTATTCATGCTATGTTTTCTTACGTAACAAGTACTTGGGGAAGAATGTGACAGAGAAGCATCAGTGATATATATGCAAGTTGTAACGACCACTTTTCGTTGTACGTTGTTCGTGCACGTGCTTTTGGCCATGCACGTGTTTGTTTTAGACTTTGTTTGTTTGTGAACACTTTCGTGTGATATGCCGTTGTGAACGTCTCTGAGAGTATTAAATAGTGGCACTAAATTGGAACGACGTTTCTCGAGTCGTTTTCCCACAATTTAATCCTATTCGATGAGACGTTGCGATTCCCACTTTTGACAGGAGACGTTTCTATTTTTAGTTTCGTCTTCCGACATCAAAATTGAGATCCGTCTTCTTAGTTAGCTCACTCTCTTCATCACGATCACCCCGATATTTATTTTATAATTTTTGGAGTTTATTTGACCACTTTTATATTTTTAACAAGGTTTATAATATTTTTTAATAATTAATTTTTATATTAATTTCGGCCAAAGAAAATTTATTTGAGTTTAAAACGGTTTAAATAATTTTTGAGCCAATTTTCAGCTCATTTGGACCGCGTCAAATCCTTGTGTGAGTTGGAGAAGTTGAGATACGAATTTTAAATTATTTTAAACTCCTAATCTCATTAGGATTAGCCCTAGACCTAGTCAACCCCTCTACACTATATAAACAACCTCAAGGAAGACCTATTTTCACAAGAAAATAACCCTAGCCACTTCCAAACCCCAAATTTGACGTTGCGACGAATCGTCGCAACGTTGCGACAAGCATCTGCCGCACGATCGGAGAAACGAGCCCAAATCTCCCGCCCTGACCGACGCCCAAGCCCTGCACCAACCCCCGCCCCGCTCCGCACAGCCATCGCCCCGCTTCACTGTGCCCGACCGAGAGGAGCTCTCGGTCAGACCGGTCACCCGCTCCGCACCAAGCAACGCTCCGCACCCGCAACGCTAGCCGCTCCGTCGCCCCGCATCGCACCGTGCCCGACCGAAGCAGCCGCTAGCTCCCCGCTTCGTTGCAACATTGCAACGTTGCAACGACCCGCCAAGCGCCCGACCGACCGCTTCCTCCGCACCGACCGAGACATCACCCCGCACCCGCCATCGCGACTGACCCCCGCTGCTGCACAGCCCTTTCCCATGTGTCCGACCGAGAGAGCTCCCCGCATTTGGCTGTGTCCGACCGAGAGCAAACGTCGCAACCCCGCATCCGTCGCACCACTTGCCACTGTGGGCCCCCCAAGTTCTCCAGAGGTATTGTGGGTCCCCCATAGGACCCTAGGACTACTGTGGGCCCCACCTAGGTGCTTTCTCTCCGACGATTTGCCGTGTACGACGTTGCGACACGTCGTAGCCCGTCGTCGCACGTGCTAGCTTTGGAATTTGGAACCGTTGCTCCGGTTGATGCTCTGAACTTTCCAGCGAGGAAACTAATTTGGAATCAGGACTTGGAGCGCGTTCTCTTATTCCAACCCCTGGCGTCGCTACCCGACGCCGGTGTAGCTTTCGCGTCGTGTTGAGGTAACGCTTTGCACCCCTAGGACCCCCAACCCAATGCATGCTAATCAAGACTAAAATTTATGTTTTTAAAATGTTTTAAAGGTTTTAAATTCACTAATCAAGATTAATAATATGGACTTTAGGCCGGTGGACTTGTGCACGTAGGAAAATTGTGATTTTTGGACTCATTGGACGGTGTGCTCGGACGTCGTACTTGCAGGCAAGTGAAACTTGCCAACTCTTGTGTAGGGCCATGTTTTTAGGCCACTTCCTTGTTCCTAGCGTAAAAGAGACTAGTCAGTGAAATGATAGCTGGCTAGACGCCTACTTGATCTAGTTTGACAACAAAACTAGATCCGTCACCTAATTGATCTAGCTTGACAACGAAGCTAGATCCAACTCCTTAAACTTGTTGATCATGCATACTAAACTGTCACGTTTACTTTCCTTATCTGTATGCACTTTTAACTACCATGCATTGCATCTTACATGTCATCCCAGCTGATTGTTACATTCGTAGCACACGCTACAATACTTGTACTCCTTGAATACTACTTCCGGGGAACGGGCCTCATGTGTTGGTCAAAAGCTAATGCCCGGTTTCCTGGTCCGGCTAGGTGCACCCCTATGCCATACTTGTTAAAAACACTTCCTGGCTCGTGATCCAGAAGCGAGCATTACCGTTCGGGGATAAGGCCCTGGCTCGATACACGTGGAGGGGTAGGGATAAACGGTCACCTGAGCTTAGGAGTGGCCCGATCAGCCACTCTAGCCAGAAGGCGGAATCTCTGTGCACGAGGTGCTTACTTTACTTGTCTTGTACTAGTGAGTGTTACTTGCATAACTTGTCATCCATGCCATGTTTAAATGCCATGCTCGTACCTTATCTTACTTTACTTTACGTGTTGCACTCATACTTTAACTGCCATGTCATTGCATTTATGCTAGAACTGCTACGTTGCTTTACTTGTACCTACTTTCAGTTTCCTTGCACAAGTCTCTTGTAGACTTGATGACATGTGCCCCTTGCTCTTTTGGGTGTCACATGTTAGACCCTGAGCCCGAGACCGTTGCTGTGTACGTGATGTTTTACTGACGCTGAGCCGGAGTCCATGATTGCCCAAGAGGAGTTTTGTGGACACCGGAGACCTTTCTTGGTGATTTTGCTGAGCTTCTTTTGTTTTAGGTTTTGTTGTTAGTTGTCGGTGCGTGGCACCTTTGTTATGTGCGCTGTACTTTTATTGGCCATGGTTGGGCCTTTGGTCTCTTTTTCTTTTTTGCCTGGTGGCTTTTTCTGAGATGTTGAAACTTATTTTATGGATATTCTGAGATATTTCTTTTGTCTCAATTCATTATTATTATCTTTGTTTCGTTCGCGTTGCAAGGACCTGCAGTTTTAAATTTGATTGACGCTTATCGGACTTGCAGCTTTGCAGCTTCAAGTCTGAGCGGACCTTCTCACGCTTCGCCTCCATATTTTTGGGAAGCGGGGCGTGACAGGTTTTGTTGGTGACCCATGCAGGTCCGTCTTGCAATTGCGAATTAACGAAACAACGATAATAACGGAATGTCCATTAAATAAATTGCAACATCCGAGTCATAAGCCCTGAGTCTAGTCGTTTTCTTACGACGCTAGGTGGTAAGAAGACTTAGTTAGACGTCTGTGCTTGCTAGTTAGAGGCCTCTGATTGTTAGTTAGACTCCCTTCTAGTAATTGATTTAATCGTCGTAGGAGTTACCTCAGTGGTCCTTGTCTACCTCTGACCATATTAGACTTCTAGAATTTCCTTTAGTCGTTTGCTTGGGTTCATCGATTTCGGACCAAGCTAAACGCATTTCATTACCGTCCAGCCCCTTAGAAGGTCTTAGCGCCTAGTTCCTAATCTTTAGTTGGTCGACTGTAGGAGTTTCCCCGTAGACTTTCCTGGTTCATATCCTAGGCGTATGTATGTTTTGATCATCCGATCATTTTCCTTGCCTCGGTTCACGAGATCGCCTCATGACGATCGTTGCCAATTATCGAACCTTTCCGTTACGAAACTTGAATCTTCCGAAAGTATTTTTCGATTTCCTCTTTCCCTAAGTTTAACTTTGTTCAAAATTTTAATATACTTATACCTCATACTCCTTCAGTGATTTAAATTTTTTTAAAACGTTTGTCATAATTTTTGGATACTAGTTTATAGTATTCTCCCAGCCTATGTTTTTTGTACTTATGAAAATGCGTCGTCCCTTCATATATTAATTTTATTCTGAATCGTACTTTTATTCAACTTGTAATTTTCCCTCCTGATTTATGCCATTCATATACTTTTCAAGTCACTTGGGATTTCAGCTTCCCGCAAGTCAATGTTATGCTCATCATTTTCCTTATTTCAGATTTTGTAAAATTACTATTTCATAACCATTTCCTAATCTGGACCTTCCATAGTTTTGTTTTAAAGCTTTGCTATCGATTTCGATAATTCTACTACTAAGCTATTATTATCTTTCCGCTCACCATACGTGCTTTTAGAATAATTTCTAAACTAACAGGAATTTCAATTATTTTTATATCCGTACCAGACTTGATGTGCACGTTTATTAAGAACCTTGGGTAAATCAGTTTCTCATTTTTTTGCAAACCCCGGTTCTCTAAGAGTAGTTTCAATATTGATTATTTTAAATTTTCCATAGCCTAAAAGTTTTGAAAGCATTTAACATGAGTTTAAATTCTTCCGTTACTTGATTTCATTCTTTGACTTTCTAATACTTTTGACAACATTATACTAAATTACTGACGTATAAAATTTTCTTAACCATGTCCTTAATATTTGTGTAAATGATTTTACTTCCTTTTATAATGACTTTTTAAACCAATAAAACATTTCTCTTATTATGAATATTTGACTCAAACTTATTTTAAACAACCCGCTTTATCGATCTTCAAATATTTTATACAAATGAGGATTCCAACTTTTGAGGTACGTCAGTTTTCAAACTCCACGTATTTTAGCTTATGCTATTTACCCTATTTTCTTTTCCCCCTCCTATATAAGCATCACTACATCTCCCTTTTCCCTCAACCCAAACATCACCTTTGAGTCAATGTTTCGTCTAACCAAGCTGTCTCCTTGTATTCGTCCTATCTGAACTCGTGCTTATCGATCCTTCCCTCGTCACGCTCTCGACCTCTCTTTATTGCTTAGGCCTTAGGGTCCGTCAATGTCTGTGTCAACTCTAAGTTGTTAGTAGGCCCTTGGACCTTATGACGTAGTCGTAGTGCACGTACCCCAGTTGTGTACGTGGGCTTGAATGAGTTTGCCCCCATAAGTATATTGATGCTTGCCTATTGTGTGATATATATATATATATATATATATATATATATATATATATATATATATATATATATATATATATATATACATACATACTCGGAGTTATTTGTGATTGTAATAAGATATTTATGTGTTAGTATTTATAGATTTGTGTGTGGTTAGCTATACTATACTAGGGATGCCTGTGTATATAAGAGTTAGCGTTGAAATATCTAATGGAGTGCGTGTAATTAGAGATACTTATAATGGTTGAAATAAAATGATTGGTAAAACTATGTGTATGCTAGGTGTGACTATAATAAGTGTACGTATAGATAAGAAAGTAGGCCTATTGAGTAACCCATATATTAGTACGTATGAGTGTGTGCTAGTAGGTAGATATGTATTGTGCTTAGACGTAAGTAGTTATGTTTTGTTGCCTGAGTATATAGGTGATATGCATATGGTAGCAGAATTATAATTTTGATTGGTATTGCTTGCTTTTATGGGATGTTGTATGCGTGTATACCGTGAGGTATACACAACTATTGCACATCTTAATTATGTATGTATAGATGTATTAGTATACTAATTATAGGTAGTAGGCTATGGTGTGAATATATATATGTTACATGTGTGTGTCACTATACGATGTATTCGTATGTATTAAGGAGTGTATTATAAATATACGTGTGCTGATGTCTGTATTATTATTATGGTATATAGAGTGATTGAACTAGGTGAGTATTACCTGACTAAATATTAAGTGTGATTGACTTAAGGTATGTATATGGTTGTATTGATAGACGTATAAATATTGGAGTGATATTGGTATAGGTATGAATGCCGTGTTACGTATATAGAATATTCTGATATGTGTATTGCGTCTCACTCAAGCTTGAGTGGGTATACTCTAAGTATATTGAATGTATGTTTGTAGTTGAATATAGCGATGTTTGATGTATGTATAGTGATAGGAGTGGTTGTGCCTGGTTGTGTTACACACATGATTGTGGGTCGCTACACCAGTATATAGTTATAGGTATTGGTCTTGTGATATAGTTAATTACTAAGGACTTGCCCGTGTGAACATATGTGTGCTAGCTAAACCAGGTGTGTAGATGTACTAGTAATATAACGGTATGATTGGTGTGCGTAAATGAAATGTTAGCGTGTATGGGTGTGCACCATGCACGGGTAAGTATGTACTTAGCAATAGATATTGGTGACTATGGTATATATGGCGTGCCGTAAATACATTTATAGGACCGTATGTGATGAGAATATATGGTGAACTATTTGCATGCATTTGAATGACTATATATTGTGAAACTATAGTAGTGGTGAATATATATATAGTGAAACTTGATTTAATTATGGTACGGTGTGACTACATGAGTTGATGCGTTGGATGTATACTAGGAAATATTAGAGGGTAGTATACCATTGATGTTTGTGCATAGGTAGCTATCTATACGTAGAGCAATGATTGTATTTGCTAGTATGAGATCATACTTATATAAGTATCTGAACTATTGTTTTGTGAGTAGTAGTTATATAAAGGATGTATGCTTATATATATGATTGAAATACGTGTATGAGTTTGACTGACTATAATAAGTATAAGCATATGAAGTACGTGAATGTATATATATACGTGTTGGTAGTAATAATGTTTGACTACCTAGTGCATATATAAGCACTTGTAATGACTATACCTGGTTTGATGTATAAAGTGACTTGATTGGGGTAGTTACTAGAGTGACTAGCTATATTAGAAAGTCCGAGGACGGACTTTATTCTAAGGTGGGGAGGATGTAACGACCACTTTTCGTTGTACGTTGTTCGTGCACGTGCTTTTGGCCGTGCACGTGTTTTTTAGACTTTGTTTGTTTGTGAACACTTTCGTGTGATATGCCGTTGTGAACGTCTCTGAGAGTATTAAATAGTGGCACTAAATTGGAACGACGTTTCTCGAGTCGTTTTCCCACAATTTAATCCTATTCGATGAGACGTTGCGATTCCCACTTTTGACAGGAGACGTTTCTATTTTTAGTTTCGTCTTCCGACATCAAAATTGAGATCCGTCTTCTTAGTTAGCTCACTCTCGTCATCACGATCACCCCGATATTTATTTTATAATTTTTGGAGTTTATTTGACCACTTTTATATTTTTAACAAGGTTTATAATATTTTTTAATAATTAATTTTTATATTAATTTCGGCCAAAGAAAATTTATTTGAGTTTAAAAGGTTTTAAATAATTTTTGAGCCAATTTCCAGCTCATTTGGACCGCGTCAAATCCTTGTGTGAGTTGGAGAAGTTGAGATACGAATTTTAAATTATTTTAAACTCCTAATCTCATTAGGATTAGCCCTAGACCTAGTCAACCCCTCTACACTATATAAACAACCTCTAGGAAGACCTATTTTCGCAAGAAAATAACCCTAGCCACTTCCAAAACCCAAATTTGACGTTGCGACGAATCGTCGCAACGTTGCGACAAGCATCTGTCGCACGACCGGGGAAACGAGCCCAAATCTCCCGCCCTGACCGACGCCCAAGCCCCGCACCAAGCCCCCGCCCCGCTCCGCACAGCTGTCGCCCCGCTTCACCGTGCCTGACCAAGAGGAGCTCTCGGTCAGACCGGTCGCCCGCTCCGCACCAAGCAACGCTCCGCACCCGCAACGCTAGCCACTCCGTCGCCCCGCATCTCACCGTGCCCGACTGAAGCAGCCGCCCGCTCCCCGCTTCGTTGCAACATTGCAACATTGCAACGACCTGCCAAGCGCCCAACCGACTGCTTCCTCCGCACCGACCGAGACATCACCCTGCACCCGCCATCGTGACCGACCCCCGCTGCTGCACAGCCCGTTCCCATGTGTCCGATCGAGAGAGCTCCCCGCATTTGGCTGTGTCCGACCGAGAGCAAACGTCGCAACCCCGCATCCGTCACACCACTTACCACCATGGGCCCCCAAGTTCTCCAGAGGTATTGTGGGTCCCCCATAGGACCCTAGGACTACTGTGGGCCCCACCTAGGTGCTTTCTCTCTGACGATTTGCCGTGTACGACGTTGCGACACGTCGTAGCCCGTCGTCGCACGTGCTAGCTTTGGAATCTGGAACCGTTGCTCCGGTTGATGCTCTGAACTTTCCAGCGAGGAAACTAATTTGGAATCAGGACTTGGAGCGCGTTCTCTTATTCCAACCCCTGGCGTCGCTGCCCGACGCCGGTGTAGCTTTCGCGTCGTGTTGAGGTAACGCTTTGCACCCCTAGGACCCCCCAACCCAATGCATGCTAATCAAGACTAAAATTGATGTTTTTAAAATGTTTTAAAGGTTTTAAATTCACTAATCAAGATTAATAATATGGACTTTAGGCCGGTGGACTTGTGCACGTAGGAAAATTGTGATTTTTGGACTCATTGGACGGTGTGCTCAGACGTCGTACTTGCAGGCAAGTGAAACTTGCCAACTCTTGTGTAGGGCCATGTTTTTAGGCCACTTCCTTGTTCCTAGCGTAAAAGAGACTAGTCAGTGAAATGATAGCTGGCTAGACGCCTACTTGATCTAGTTTGACAACGAAACTAGATCCATCACCTAATTGATCTAGCTTGACAACGAAGCTAGATCCAACCCCTTAAACTTGTTGATCATGCATACTAAACTGTCACGTTTACTTTCCTTATCTGTACGAACTTTTAACTGCCATGCATTGCATCTTACATGTCATCCCAGCTGATTGTTGCATTCGTAGCACACGCTACAATACTTGTACTCCTTGAATACTACTTCCGGGGAACGGGCCTCATGTGTTGGTCAAAAGCCAATGCCCGGTTTCCTGGTCCGGCTAAGTGCACCCCTATGCCATACTTGTTAAAAACACTTCCTGGCTCGTGATCCAGAAGCGAGCATTACCGTTCGGGGATAAGGCCCTGGCTCGATACACATGGAGGGGTAGGGATAAACGGTCACCTGAGCTTAGGAGTGGCCCGATCAGCCACTCTAGCCAGAAGGCGGAATCTCTGTGCACGAGGTGCTTACTTTACTTGTCTTGTACTAGTGAGTGTTACTTGCATAACTTGTCATCCATGCCATGTTTAAATGCCATGCTCGTACCTTACCTTACTTTACTTTACTTGTTGCACTCATACTTTAACTGCCATGTCATTGCATTCATGCTAGAACTGCTAAGTTGCTTTACTTGTACCTACTTTCAGTTTCCTTGCACAAGTCTCTTGTAGACTTGATGACATGTGCCCCTTGCTCTTTTGGGTGTCACATGTTAGACCCTGAGCCCGAGACCGTTGCTGTGTACGTGATGTTTTACTGACGTTGAGCCGGAGTCCATGATTGCCCAAGAGGAGTTTTGTGGACACCGGAGACCTTTCTTGGTGATTTTGCTGAGCTTCTTTTGTTTTAGGTTTTGTTGTTAGTTGTCGGTGCGTGGCACCTTTGTTATGTGCGCTGTACTTTTATTGGCCATGGTTGGGCCTTTAGTCTCTTTTTCTTTTTTGCCTGGTGGCTTTTTCTGAGATGTTGAAACTTATTTTATGGATATTCTGAGATATTTCTTTTGTCTCAATTCATTATTATTATCTTTGTTTCGTTCGCGTTGCAAGGACCTGCAGTTTTAAATTTGATTGACGCTTATCGGACTTGCAGCTTTGCAGCTTCAAGTCTGAGCGGACCTTCTCACGCTTCGCCTCCATATTTTTGGGAAGCGGGGCGTGACACAAGCTTTTGTGAAGAAGCATGCATGCTTATGCATTTTTAATTAAGTGCCCATGCGATGTAACCCAAGCTTCCTTAATTGGGCCAATGTCATCAGAATATTTAATGTAATTGCCATTGCTTAAAGTACTTCTTTCCAAACTGTTTCGGTCCTTTTAGATAACATGCGGGCATGTTGCGATTTTACAGATGAGTAACTTTATTTATTTTTATTGAGGTCAACCTCAGCTATTTTGTAAGAATTCCATGGCCATGAAGGTTTCATTGTATCATTATATGTTAATGTTAAATACCGTCATACAGGTGAAATTGTGTAGAACTTGCACGGAAAGCCTTTTTTGAATATTTCAAGTGTTGTTATGTATGTGTGTTTTTTAAGTTCCACAGCACGGGGATCTCACGTCAATTTATTCTTTTCTGAAATTTGATGATCATTGATGCCAATTCTCAGATGTTGCCTAATCAATTATGAATAACTTCATACAAACACATTCTTTCTTAAGTTGACTAAATGTTTTTCTTTATGTTCTGCAAGTGATGTTAACATTATAGATTATGCGGATGCTTTGATCACAAAGGATAAGTGGTCCAACCACAAGAATTGCAAGAATCGATGGGGAAGACACTGAATCAATGGGGAAGCATTGAAGAGCTGAAGCTGAAAGAAATAATAGACATAATAGAAAGTTCTGTAGAATGAAACTGTCAACCTCTTTGCTTGCAACCAATCTGAGGATTCGATGATTCAGGTTTTTAAGACTGCTAACATTGTCCCTCAGAGAATTGTTTGTATCACAATTTGGTTTTTATTTCCTCGCAACACCTAGCACTGAACCGGCTTTTATTTTTCCGATGGATTTTTAGGTGGTTATGGTTGGGGTCTCAACCGTGAAGGTTATTAGGCGAACACGAAAGAGAAAGGTAAGTTTTTGTGTGATGGTATTTTTGCATTTAGATCCATTCTTTAAACATACTTATTTGATAGCTCCATAATTTCGCCTCTTTCGAAGGGTATTTTTCATGCTTCTGGTTCCACATTCCTATGTTAACTTGATTTGGGTGTTAGATTTGCTTGAATTATTCCATTTGAGGATTCATCTGTGGTTCTTTTTCTAAATTTATGAAGACCCAATTCATATTTAGGTTCAAATACTCCAACCGAAGAGCAAAAATTGAATCTTTAGCTTTTTAGGGGCATTTTGTTGAGGAAAAATTGAATCTTTAGCTTTTTGAGGGGATTTTATCAGGAAAAATTGAATTTTTGTCACAATTGATGCCCCAACTTCATTATGGCGATTGCAAGTAGCGATTGGCATTCTCCAGCACCAAAGTTCATGAAAATTCATTAGAATAATGCTAAAATTCATCCTGGCGATTGGCATGTAGCATGGATTAAGAATATAAACAAACAACTGAACATAGGTTTGCACTTTTTTAATGCAGGGTGAAGTATCTTAATGTTGCGATTGGCATGCAGGATGTTTCAGATTGTTTGTTTACAAAAAAGTTAACATAGGACTAAAGAACTTAATGTTACACTTTTGGTGTTACCTTCACTTTTGGTGATATATATGGCAGGCCAGAAATAATTTGTCCAAAAATTTTGATTGCTAATATTAATTTTAGTAACTACAACTTTTTCAGGCCATTACTATGCTAATAGTAATGCTAATAGCAGAATTGCTAAAATTGCTAATATTAATTTTGATTGCTAATAGTAATTACTATGCCATTTATATCAGGCTAAAAAGCCAGGTGTGGTTACTATGGCAGTCCTCAACCTTTTCATTTCTGATATATATGGCAGTCCTGGTATAAAATTATCCTGATATATATGGCAGTCCTAATATATATTTCAGCCCTGATAAAATTTCGTGTTATTTTAGCCTAATAAAAATTATCACCAAAAACGTAACACCAAAAAAGATATCGCAGTCCACAATTAAAGTCTTTAAAGATAATTATATATGGCAATCCTTAAGGATAACTATATATAGCAGACCTTAAATACATATGGCATTATTTAAATTTATATTTAAGGACTGAATAAAATTATATATGGCAGACATGATATAAAGTCTTCAAAATTATATATTGCAATCCTGTCATTCAATTTATAAACATGTTTACAAACATAAAAAATTGTTTCTGTCATTCAACTTATAAACTGTCATAAAGTAAACTGTCATATTGGTAAACATGTTAAAAATTGTTGCTGCCATTCAATTTTTATGGCAGTAAGAATCCACTATTATTTTGTTTTTTTGGATAAAAACTAAGCTTTTTATGTCTAGATTTGTGAAACTTTAAAATTTCATAGCCATTGCTCATGCATCATGCATGCAATGCTCCCAGAATTTTGCGATAAAGGTTTCATTCAAGATATGTTGGCAGTTTTGCTAGCAGATTATTGCCATTTTGTTTCAGATCTCGATTCAGTAAGGGTTATTTGGATTTGATCTCGCTTTTTGTAGTAGACGAATCTTTGTGAAGGAAAAGAGACCTGCAGATATGAGTCCGTTTAGCTCGGGCACTCTATTTAAGTAAGCCCTCGCCCTCTGCATCAGTCGGTGTTTATTTCATCAAAATCACAATCCTAAGCGACGTTGCAAGAATCGATGGGGAAGATACTGAGTCAATGGGGGAACGGTGAAGAGCTGAAGCTGAAAGAAATAATAGGCATCATAGAAAGTTCTGTAGAATACAGTCAACCTCTTTGCTTACAAACCATCTTAGGATTCAATGATTTAGGCTTTTAAGACTACCAACATTGTCCCTCATATAATTGTTTGTATCACAATTTGGTTTTTATTTCCTCGCAACACCTAGCACTAAAACTGCTTTCATTTTCCCGATGGATTTTTAGGTGGTTATGGTTGGGGTCTCAACCACGAAGGTTATTAGGCAAACAGGAAAGATAAAGGTAAGTTTTTACGTGATGGTACTTTTACATTTAGATCCATTTTTAAAATATAATTATCCAATAGCTCCAAAATTTCGCCTCTTTCGAAGCGTAAATCTCTCAACCACTAAATCATTTTCATGCTTTTGGTTCCACATTCCTATGTTAACTTGATTAGGGTGTTAGATTTGCTTGAATTATTCCATTTTAGGATTCATCTGTAGTTTTTTTCTAAATTTATGAAGACCAATTCATATTTAGGTTCAAATCCTCCAACTAAAGAGCAAAAATTGAATCTTTAGCTTTTTAAGGGCATTTTGTTGAGCAAAAATTGAATCTTTAGCTTTTTGAGGGGATTTTGTCAGGAAAAATTGAATTTTTGTCACAATTGATGCTCCAACTTCATCATGGCGATTACAATTAGCGATTGGCATTCTCCAGCTCCAAAATTCATGAAAGTTCATTAGAATAATGCTAAAATTCATCCTGGCGATTGGCATGTAGCATGGATTAAGAATATAAACAAACTACCAAACATAGGACTGCACTTTTTTATTGCAGGGTGAACTATCTTAATGTAGCAATTGGCATGCAGGATGTTTCAGATTGTTTGTTTACAAAAAAGTTAACATAGGACTAAAGAACTTAATGTTACACTTTTGGTGTTGCCTTCACTTTTGGTGATATCAATGGCAGGCCTGAAATAATTTTAGTCCTAAAATTTTGATTGCTAATATTAATTTTAGTAACTACAACTTTTTCAGGCCATTACTATGCTAATAGTAATGCTAATAGCAGAATTGCTAAAATTGCTAATATTAATTTTGATTGCTAATAGTAATTACTATGCCATTTATAGCAGGCTAAAAGCCAGGTGTGGTTACTATGGCAGTCCACAACCTTTTCATTTCTGATATATATGGCAGTCCTGAAATAAAATTATCCTGATATATATGGCAGTCCTAATATATATTTCAGCCCTGATAAAATTTTGTGTTATTTTAGCCTGATAAAAATTATCACCAAAAAAGTAACACCAAAAAGATATGGCAGTCCATAATTAAAGTCTTTAAAGATAATTATATATGGCAATCCTTAACGATAACTATATATGGCATTCCTTAAATACATATGGCATTCTTTAAATTTATATTTAAGGACTGATTAAAATTATATATTGCAACCTTGATATAAAGTCTTTAAAATTATATATGGCAGTCCTATCATTCTATTTATAAACAAGTTTACTAACATAAAAAGTGTTTCTGCCATTCAACTTATAAACTGTCATATAGTAAACTGTTATATCGGTAAACATGTTAAAAATTGTTTCTGACATTCAATTTTTATGGCAGTAAGATTCCAGTATTATTATTTTTGGATAAAAAGTAAGCTTTTTATTTCTAGATTTATGAAAGTTTAAAATTTCTTAGCCATTTCTCATGCATCATGCATTCAATGCTCCCAGAATTTTGCGATGAAGGTTTCATTCGAGCTATGTTTAGTTTTGCTCACAGATTATTGCCAGTTTGTTTCAGATCTTGATTCAATAAGGGTATTTGGATTTGATCTCCCTTTTTGTCGTAGACGACTCTCTGTGAAGGAGAAGAGACCTACAGATATGAGTCCGTTTAGCTCTGGCACTCTATTGAGGTAAGCCCTCGCCCTATGAATCAGTCGGCTGTTTATTTCATCAAAATCACAATACTAAGCAACGTTGCTATAGGGATTTGCTCTCCGTATATGCGCTTAACATCGTATTCTTGCTTAAGAATAGAAGAATTCCTTTGTTTTCTTTACTGCTGCTTCCTGACTACATATGGTGCATTAAAATACTGCACAAAATTTGTGCATTCTAATTCCCCCCTCATTAATCTGTGCATTCTAATTTCCTCAGTTAATTCCCCCCATTAATCTATGCATTCTAATTATTTTATTCCATTATCCGCTATCCTTATTCAGTAATACACAAAAAAGACATTCTACATATCTTTATCAAGTTAAAGATCGCTCCAACTTCAGTCTAAAACCCGTTTGATGGTTCAAAGATTCACTAACCAGAAGTTCATTGACTTTGCATTCAAAGAGAGGTTTTCTTCTTCTTTCCAACTAGCAGGTTTGCTATCGGATTAATTGTGAAAATATTCCAATTAGTACGTTTTGAATCTTAGGTCATTAATTGTAAAGGTTTTGGTTATTTCATTCATTGTCCAAGGATATGCATTATTAATCAATAAAATAAACTAGCATTCTCACTGCATGGGAACCTTCAGATCTTTTAAATTATTCTGGGGTTTGACAAGGTGAACCATCATGTAATTTGCCGTCGTCTTTCAATTCATGGTCCATAAATAATGAAAAGTTGCATGAATTACCGGATGTCGAATTTTCCCATCTAAATGAGTCTAACCAGTTCTAAAAATCAGACCCCATACTTGCCAAAGGATATTCAAATGATAGAAATTTAAACATGGAATTTGGAAATATTTTGTCATATGTTATGAATGCATTGCTGAAAGAAACATAAAGAAGATGATCTTTTGAGAAAAACTGATAATATCATTTCCAGAATAGAACCGTGCATTTGTAGTTATCAGCTATCTACATACATTTGTCAGAAAACATAGTTTTCTATATACATAAAAACATGCAAATCTTGAACAGAAGACATGTTCGTATATGAAAATGTCATCCATCTTCTCTATGTTGTTTTCCAGTTCAAAATCAAGATGAAAATCTTCTGCCCACAAGAGATTGCACTGCTAGATCCCTTACTATCATACTTTGGAGATACATGACTTGACCACATACTTTGTAGAACTGGCTGGATAAAATCACCAACTCAAAAACCTTTAAGAGTATTTACAGCTAAAATAAGACCTATGAAATATTAGTGATCAAGTGACATCCATATGGTATGGAGGGATGAGAGGTATGCAGAAGAACTACATGTCATCTTCCTCTAGGGCACTACTATTTTATTGGTTCAACGAAAATAAATGTAAATTATAAAGTTAACCTCAACTTATTCCCTTTCTGACATGCTCACAAGTTGCATGTGCCATGTTCCAATAATAATAATAAATTGTTATTTAATACATTTGAGGGATGTCTTTGAATGGATTTGTTGACTAGGAGTCCAGGACAAAAGGGTTGATAGAAGCACGGTTGGGATTTAATCTTGAGGAATCGATGATTGGGATGAGAGAGTGAAATTTTTGGGGTAAAAAATCTTAAATTTTGGGGGGAAATGTGTTGGGGTAAAAATCTTAAATTTTGGGGGAAAATGTGTTGGGGGAATGTATGCTATTATTTAAACTGATTGTTGGCAGAATAACCTGATGACCTAAGCATGTTTGGCATTGACATTCTCATATATACATACTGTAAATGGAAAAATAGGTGTTGCCCTTATCAAAGTGATCTTCAATTTATGAACTAAGAAGTATATACCACGGGACTGCATTTTGAATCAACATAACAACCATATCAACTAATAATAACACACATTTGTATGATACATGCGTGAAAAGTTCAGCCCACCATTCCATATTTTTCTTATGTGATAAAAATAAGCAAGAAAATGTAAAGTAAATACATATATTTGTGGGGAACTTATTTACTTTTCTTATTCAGTCATACATCCTTTTTGTAAAGTTTCTTTCCTAAGATAGATTTTTAGCTGATACGAAATGTTAGGCTTTCTCTAAGATTTAGTTCTCACTTGGTGCTTTGTTGCGATTTTCTTCTTCATTATAAATCTATAGGATCCGTTCAAGAGAGCAGATGTGACCCCGCTGGAAACGTCGTCTGCAAGAGATTTTGGAACCAATAGGGATGCCTCTGTTAATGATCGTGGGAAGGAGAACACCAGAGTTAAGCTTAATTCTAACCGTCATATAGATGTTATTACTCCTGGGAAGGCCGAGGTTTCAGAAGAAGGGGAAGACCGTGCATGCAATGATGTTATACGAGTAACAAATGGTCGGTCAGAAAATGTGAGCGAGCATTTGGTTTCACGATTTCTTTATAACAGGTTGTAGATGGAGGTTATCAACTCCAGGAAATTGCTTGACCAAAAAGATGGAGTGTTAAATGTAAACGATGAAATTCTAGATATCTTTACTCTCACACACATTACATGAATTCTTTTAATCCTATAATGATCTAAAACTGTTACTTTTTGTAGTTGTATAGTTGTAAATGAAGATGATCTAAACATTCTAATTTCATTTTCTTTATGTTTCATTTTTCTCCGGTGTGATTTCTTATAAGGAAGCAAGCAATAGCCACTGATGTTGGATGTAAGGCCCCAAACTCAAGACTAGCTAGGTTACAAAATGGTCAGATAGCAATAGTAAAGCAAACGTAAGGAGAAAATTTTTATGTTTGTGATGCCGAATTTGTGATTTATTTCTAAGCAAACGTAATGAGAAAATGAGATAGTATCTCAAATTTTTCTGTCGGACCAAATTTTCCACAATACCAAATTTTCCATGGCAATGTTGTTTCCAAAAATAGACAAATTTTTTTAAGGGAGGTTAGCGTTTGAGAGAAGATGAGAGTGGGTCGGGCGGTGATTGTTAGCATTTGAGAGAGGGAGCGGGGGTTCTGCTCGGTTTTGAGAGAGAAGAAGAGTGGGGAGTGGGGAGTGTGGCATGGTGTGTTGAATTTTGGGGGTGAGTTTCAAAAAAATGGGAGTGTTTTGTGAAAATAAACCACCAACTTTTTCATTTTGATAACCCACGTGATAATGGGAGAGTTGGACTAATGAGAGTGACAAATCAGTAGCACTTAATCTAATTAGATGGTACCTTTTCTCCATTTAATATCTTTTATTAATCCAAGAAAACATCACTAATCTTTCATGTTCAACTTTTTGATTTTGAACTTGAACTCTTCTTCATGTTAAACTTGATCTGAACCTTCTCTTTTCTATAGCATCATTTTTATTGACGTGGCTATTCTATTTATTTGACACTAAATTATTATTTTCAATGCTAGAAATTATCTAAATATGTTAAGTCAAATATCTAACCCAACCTTGAGCTGCCTATTTTTTGACACAGAAAAATCAACTACTCAGTGCGCTTAAATGTTATAAATATTGTTAATGAATTGTGTTTAGTAACAGCACTCACTAAGTTGGGCTAATTCATTATGTTAATGAACTGTGTTGTTGTACATCTAGATCAAAGTCAAGATCCAAATGAAAATCAACAGAGATAATCAAGAAGTGAGAGACTGCACAACTTTTTTAGCTATAGACTCTATGGTTGTCTCAGACATTGAAGGTTCTATTTCGGGGAGGATATGCTACATGAATTTTTTTGTGTGAGGAACATTTTTTGTAAAGAACATCATAGTCTATTGGTGAAAAGTCATTTTTGGGGAATGTATATGGAAGTTAAAGAATACTGATTAAACTAATGTCTTACAGTGAAAACTAACGATGAAAAGTGTTTTGAATGATGTATCAGAAAGTTTATGAATGTTTAAAGGCGGCATGTAATCAAGTTTAACTCACCTTTTTAGGGATGTTCTTTCTGTATATATTTATCTGATTATTGTTGCCATAACATTGTTAGGCATGTGTTATAATTCAAGTATACTTCATATAAGATTTATATATGGTTTTTATGGATATTTCATATTTTTGTTGCTTCTAAAATATCTCCATGCTTGCATTAATGGTATATTAGTGTTGAATATAAAATATTATTAGGATGTACTCCGGTTTTGTGCATCTTTGATAAGATCCATTTAGTATGAGTTATCTTGCCCATTTTGCATAACCATTAATCATCACCGAGTACGTGACAACATTAGTACTAAACCCAACCTCCACCATATCATCAAGGATTTGAATAGCTTTATGGAGTTTTGCCTTCCTTGCAAAATCCACCCAACAGATTGTGTACACGATTTGGAACTAATGCTTCTAAAAAGTTTCAATGCTACATCCAACTTGGAAGCCTTGCAATAACTAGTCATGCGTGCAGCACAACTAATCTCATCAATCCAAAACCACATAGCCTCCACCTCTTCTAAAAATTTTGAGGCTTTGTCCACATGATTAATTCGACAGTATCCATCTATTAAAGTTGTGTATGTTATCCCATTTGGTACAACATCATGCTTTCGCATGTCATAAAGAATCCTAGCGGCAACAATAACCTTGCCTTCTTTGTCGGATGTTTTTGAATGTTTGATGACTTGAACAAAAAGGTGGAAAGACAACTGTGATTTAATCTTGATGAATTAATGTGTATGATGAGAGTTAATAAAAAATTTGGGAGGAAAACCCTAAAATTTGGGGGGGGGACTAAATTTGGAGGGAACTAAATTTTGGGGGAATTAAAATTTTTGGAGGAACTAAATTTTAGGGGAAATTAAATTTTTTGGGGAATTGAATAAAAATTATTGCTGTTTAATTGTTGGTGTTCTTTTAATTTTAGGGGATCCAAGATTTTGGTGGGGGTATTTTAAACGAACAGTGCCCTTAGGGCACGGGTTATATACTAGTACACACACACACACACACATGTAAATACACACACATGTATACATGTATATTTACATGTATATGTACATATATACATGTACATATATATATACACACACACACACACACACATATATATATATACACACATGTGTGTGTGTGTCTATACACACACACACACACACACACACACACACACACACACACACACACAGATATACATGTGCCCTTAGGGTACGGGTATATATATATATATATATATATATATATATATATATATATATATATATATATATATATATATATATATAAAATAAAAGAGGGATGTTATCAAGAGAAATTGGATAAGAGATATTGGAAAAGAGAAATTGGATAAGAGATATCTATATTATTAAAGAGGGATGTTATCAAGAGATATTGGAAAAGAGAAATTGTATAAGAGATATCTATATTATAAGAGAGGGATGTTATCAAGAGAAATTGGATAAGAGATATTGGACAAGAGATATTGGATAAGAGATATCTATATTATAAGAGAGGGATGTTATCAAGAGAGATTGGATAAGAGATATCTATATTATAAAAGAGGGATGTTATCAAGAGAAATTGGATAAGAGATATTGGAAAAGAGAAATTGGATAAGAGATATCTATATTATAAGAGAGGGATGTTATCAAGAGAAATTGGATAAGAGATATTGGACATGAGAAATTGGATAAGATATATCTATATTATAAAAGAGGGATGATATCAAGAGAAATTGGATTAGAGATATTGGACAAGATAAATTGGATAAGAGATATCTATATTATAAAAGAGGGATGTTATCAAGAGAAATTGAATAAGAGATATTGGACAATTGAAATTGAATAAGAGTGATGTTATCAAGAGAAATTGGATAAGAGATATCTATATTACAAACGAGAGATGTTATCAAGAGAAATTGGATAAGAGAAATTGGACAAGAGAAATTGGATAAGGGATATCTATTATATAAAAGACGGATGTTATCAAGAGAAATTGATAAGAGAATTTGGACATGAGAAATTGGATAAGAGAATTTGGATATCTATTATATAAAACAGGGAAATTGAATAAGAGAAAATATAAGAGATGAGATTTTGAGGGATAAAAGAGGAGGTGGGGAATTTTACACATACAACCCCGGTTTTTGTATTTTTGCCTATGGACCCTCCACACACACACACCCACACTTTTTATTCTCACCCCTTCCGGCCATTTTTTTCCAGTTCTATGAAGATTTTGAATCTTATCCTACTAGGACAAAGCTTTGTCCTACGTGGCAAGTTTGTCCTTGGTGGTAATGACAATTTTGGGGGGACTTAAATTTTGGGGGAAAACTTAAATTTGGGGGGAAACTTGAAATTTTGTGGGAAAACTTGAAATTTGGGGGAACTTGAAATTTGTGGGGGAGAAAAACTCAGCCATTAAATAAACCGTGCCCTATGGGCACGGGTAATGACTAGTATATATATATACACACATGTATATATAAATAAATAAATATATATATATACACACACATGTGTATATATATATATACACATGTCTATATATAGTGCCCTTAGGGCACGGGTTATATACTGGTATATATATACATATATGTATATATATATAAATGTATGTATATATGTACATACATATATATGTATGTATATGTACATATATATACATATATATATGTACATATACATACATATATATATATGTACATATATACATACATTTTTTTTGCAAAGTAAGTTAGTATCTATATATTAAAATGAACAATATAGTACAACGTGTTAGTTCAGTGAATGCTGATGTTAAAAGGAAGAGGAGAGGACACAAGCGTCGTCACTCTTCACTATTAACTCCAACAATTCTGAAACCAACACCAATAAGAGATTACATCACCAGCATGGTTTACATTAATTTGTATAACCAAAACAGCATAATAGGACGCATTCAACCTATCCATTATCGATAATTTCCCAATTCTCCATTGCGTCTCGCGCAACCTCATCCACTTCGTCTTCATTACGATGCACAATACGAACGGAGGCCATGATGTCCTCAAACAGAGTTGTTTTGGGCTTTGCTACATTTTCAAATTGCCTTTTGTTGCGCTCTCGCCAAAGATGCCAGACCACCGCTGCTAGCACCGTTCTTGCAATGCGGCCTAACATATTTTTTTTTTGCCGAATTTTTCCAAGAAGTATTCCGCAGCTTCTGTAAGTGAACATGCATCACTTCTAAGCCCAGGTGCTCCCAGCTTGAGCAGAGAACGGTTAATAACATACCGGCTGTAGGGACAGCCGAAGAAGACATGGGTGATTGTCTCTGGAATGCCATCATTGCAAAGGACACACTGTGAAGAAATTTGAGACCCCCAACTCACCAGCCGGTCCTTGGTGAGAAGCTTGCCCTTGAGAGCTCGCAATAGGGTAAGGCCCATCTTCGACACCTGATCTTTGTACCAAACGAGAGATGAGTAAGGAAAATTACCTGACTTGCTGCGAACCCCTTCCCATATATCCCTGAACTTCGGCTCCTGTCCACTCTTCCATTCCCAAGAGTCAGCACCAGGTTGTAATTTTGCTTGGCCAAGAAGAGGTTTGATATCAGTAAGGTCATGGTCATCTATCCAATCCGATCCACCCCAGTAATCTCGCACTGTTCTATTACTTGCGCCATTTGGTATGTCAAAGAGGGTTTTAAGAGGCCCGCAAGGAAGCCAATTGTCATGCCAAAACAGAGTGTCATTGCCATCTTTAACCTTCTTCATAATCATCTTCTGAGAGTCATTCCTGCACCGTAGTAGAAATTTCCAAGTCCCTGATTGAGTCACCTTAGCTTTCGCTCCATAGAAAGTCTTAGAGTCTTTGTAATTGCTGCGCATATACTTAGCCCACATGCTCTTGGACTTCAACATTCTCCATGTCAGCCTTATTCCCGCAGCCACATTAAGGTCTGAAAGAAGCCTCAGACCCACGCCCCCTTCTCTTTTAGGCTTACATGAATCACTCCAGGCCCAGGTATGGGTGTTCCCCCAGATAAAAACTCTACACATAGAGGTTAGTGTACGGAGGACCGACATTGGAATTCTATAAACTTGAGACCAAAAGGCAATCATACCATATATTACTGTTCTCACCAGCTCTATACGCCCAGAAATGGATAACATAGAAGAGGTCCACCCACTCAGACGCTTCCTGCACTTATCAATGAGGCGACTATACATTGTAGCTTTAGGATATTTTGAAGTCAGCGGTAGGCCTAAGTAAGTGGTAATGGTGTTTGTGAGTTTGGCACCCAAGAATTCTGCTAGTGCTTCAGGATGCTTTGTTCCTTTACTGAACATGGCACTGCTTTTGTCCCAGTTTATTTCGAGGCCTGTGTAACTTTTAAACTTATCCAACAGGTTAACGAGGCCCTGAAGAGATTTAATATTTGCACGGCAGAATACCAACAAATCATCTGCAAACAGAAGGTGGGAGATTGTACCTGACCGTCGCATGGGTTGGATGCTACCGCCATCTATAGCATTTCCCAACAAGAGAGTGAATGCTTCCATCACAATGACAAATAAATAGGGTGATAGAGGATCGCCTTGCCTTAGCCCTCTGTTACCTCCAAAATGCCCCGCGGGAGAGCCATTGACCATCACAGAGTAAGACACCGTTGAAATGCATTCCTTGACCCAACCGATGAATGTATGACCAAAACCCATCTGGTGCAATATGAAATAAACGAACTCCCTGTTGACGCTATCAAAAGCTTTTCTGAGGTCAAGTTTCAAGCACACCCTAGCCCCCATTGGATTGTTGAAATCTCTTATCTGTTCATGGGCTAGTAGGGTGCAATCAGAAATCAGTCTTCCTTGGAGAAAAGCTGCCTGATTAGGAGAGACAAGGTCATGAACCACCCTTTTTAGCCTGTTGCAGATGGTTTTACTAATAATCTTGTAAAGCACATTGCAGCATGCAATAGGCCTGTACTCCCCCAGATTTGAAGCATTTGAATTTTTTGGGACTAGTGTCAAGAAAGTGTGATTTACTTGACGGAGAAGCATACCAGAATTGAAGAAGGATTGGACAGCACCAACAACATCTTCTTCAATAATATTCCAGTTATAGTGGTAGAAGAAGCCATTAAATCCGTCTGGTCCAGGAGCTTTAGTTGCATTGATCTGGAAAACTGCTTCCTTAATTTCTTCTGTTGAAACTCATCTTTCAAGCCACCTTGAGGCTTCCCACTTTACCTTCCTTTTGGGGACAAGATTAGGGAAAACACTCCAGTAATGATTTTGGTTATATAACTCCTCATAGTAATTAACGGCCTCAGTTTTAAGCTCCTCATAAGACTTACATTGTGCCCCCCTGCATCTACCAAGTGAAGGAGGTTATTGTGACCCTGCCGTGCACGCATAGAGTTGTAGAAAAATTTAGTGTTCTTATCCCCCAGTTGCAACCAGTCCTGCCTGCTTTTTTGTCTATACATCTCTTCTTCCTGACACAAAAGATTTGCTAATTCCTTAGATAATTTGTGCTCCCTTTTCTGCAGATTGATGTCTTCATGGATAGCCCTTTGTTTCCTTACATCATCCAGCAAATTGCGGCAGTTCCGAATAGGGCTACTCGCATGAAGGGAATGGAACCAAGTACGCAGCTCTCCTTTTAATGCCCTCTGTTTATGTACCAACTGATACATTCTGGACCCATTTATATTTTGAGTCCAAGTAGCTTCGATAATCTCTTTGTATCCGGACAATTTAACCCAGTGATTAAAAAATTTAAAGGGTTTTGGATCAGAATGTACCTGAGGATGGAGATTAATAAGCATTGGGGAATGATCACTAGAATAAGAATCCAAGTAAGTGACAAAAGAATCCGGTAGCAAGTCCATCCAACCACTATTGCAAAGAATCCGATCAAGTTGTGCTGCAATACGCCCATTGCCAACACGGTTGTTGCACCAGCTCATTCTCGATCCGACACTCTTGAGACCCTGTAGCCGGCTCTGTGTGACACACCTGTTAAAGTCATTCACCATATTAACATCCAATCTCCTTCCTCCAATCTTGTCTTTGGCAGACAAGACACAATTGAAATCACCTCCTAACACCCAAGCTTCATCTTTGAGCTTTACAGCATCCCTTTCTATATGCTCCCATAATTCCAATCTTTCAATAGCCAGATTACACCCATACACACCGGTAATATAGCATTTCAGCCCTCCTGCATTAGTACAGTGAACAGTAATGTGCTATTTAGAGATTGACACAATACTTACATGCCACACAGATGGATCAAATCCCATTAGTATACGTCCTCTTTTGTGTTCACTGAAATTGTCAACCGTAGTCCATTTCTTTGGAAAACCAGCCTTAGTATTAATAGACTCCGCTTTGAGCTTTGTTTCAAGTAAAATGACCGCCGATGGTTTTAGCTTCCTATATATGTCTTTGAGGTCCCTACGCCTGACTGCGTTATTGAGACCTCTCGCATTCCAAATTAGAACAGTCATGGCTGAGTTGATGATGTTTGCCGCAAGAGGGTACCCTCCTTTAGCCTAGTACTCTTGCGGATGGATGTGCCTACAACAACAGCATGTTGCTTCTTTGGATGTGCAGGTGCCGTAGTAGAAAGTAGTGCATGGCGTTGGATTTACCAGTCCGGATTCTCAAATGTTGGTTCTTCAGGCAAGTCCTCAACTTGAACTGTGTCGTCAGGCTCATTGAGTGATACCCTTCCTTGTCGCATTGGATCATGTTCAGAAGAGACCGGTACACAGTTCTTCAGCACAGCCGAATGAGGCTCACTCCCCCATTCCTTCATAACATTAGATGGAGGACCGGCTTCAGAGTCAGGAGGAGGAGATTCCTGGCGACCGGCTTCAGGTTCAAAATTAGAGGCAGTTACAGGATGATTGTGTTCTGGCTGGGCAAATAGAGATGCTGAAGTTTTTTTAGACTTAAAAACATGGAGAATTCGTATAAAGTGGACCACCTTCTTGCGCTTTGCAAATCCCAGGTTGAATACACTTAAGTCGTTGGAATTATCTATTGGTTTGTTTACCACCGCAGCTAATGGAACCACCGGTGTGCTTTCATCTCCTGTAGTAGAGCTTTGACCCTGCTCAAAAATAGGCAAGGTATTGTTCTCCTGCACTTTTTCTTTTCCTTTATGAGTTGATGACTGCTTGTTTTGCAAAGGGCATTGATTATCTAAGTGACCAAAGCACACACAGTGTTGGCACCGTGGTGGCTCTCCTTCGTATTTAGCATCAATTTTCAGCAGTGAGCCATCTTCAAGCTCAACCTCAACAAATTTTGGCAAGGGCAACTTAGCATCCACCTCCACCAAGCACCTAGCATATGTAATTCGTTCCAGCTTTGCTGTTGCTCGATCAAAACAAAGGGGTGTCCCTATTACCGAGGTCAGAATGTTCAGAACCGGAAGATTCCACATATTCAGAGGAACTCCGTGTAACTGGACCCAAACTGGCACGGAGGTTAGAATATCACGATCATGCCTCAGGGTTGGACTCCATTGCTTAAGAACAACGAGTCTACCGTCAAATAGCCAAGGCCCCCCTGTGGAGAACCCGTTCACAATCCTCTTTTGCTTCGAATCGAAAGTAAAAGAAGCCATTTTCTTTACTGTAAATCTGAACCCTCTTTCTTGGCTTCCATAGACGCTCCATCCATGCTTGGATCTGTCCAAAGTATGGAATATCCCCCAACACATAGCCAACTAGTGTGAATTCCTACTTTTCCCCTCCCTTGTCCAATAGCAAATTTGGCACACAAGCAACACTCGAGCCATCTTCACGAATTTTAGGCTGTACCCAAGTCATACTCATGGAATCACTGTAAGAACGCCTATTAGAGCATATGTCGGACCACGTAAGTTTAGCAGCTTCAGGATTTATGACTATTGGGACATGTGGCCTCTTAGGCATTTTGTCAACCACTTGGGGTGCAACTTTGGATCGCAGATCTTCATTGCTAGGGCCTTTCTTAAGGTTGAGATTATGGTTGCCGGTTGACTTACCCCTGAATGTGAAGTGTGAAGCTCGTGGATGTCGATCCCCCCTCCAGATCTGCCTTGAGAGATGGCTTTCATTCCTATCTCTCCCCTTCTGCCGTACAAGTTGCCATCTCCCCTCCCCAGCATCAGGCAGATCTCGATTTGCCAGGCTACCTCCGATTTCCTGAGGAAGAAGAGTCCTGTTGCCTCCTAGCGCCCCTCCCGTAACCTGATCTCCAAGCCTCCGATCGCCAGGAATCGCCTCTCCATGATATTCGGGGTCCCTCATGATTGCATATCCATATATACATACATATATATATATACATATATCTATATTATAAAAGATGGATGTTATCAAGAGAAATTGGATAAGAGATATTGGACAAGAGAAATTGGATAAGAGATATTGGACAAGAGATATTGGATAAGAGATATTGGACAAGATATGAGATTTTGAGGGATAAGAGAGGATATGGGAAATTTTGCACATACAACCCCAATTTTTGCATTTTTGCATCTCGACCCTCCCCCCACACACCCACACCTTTTCTTCTTCCCCCCTTTTCCGATCGATTTTTTTTCAGTCCACATGCACGTGTGCACGGGTTATTTGCTAGTACATCTATATTATAAAAGAGGGATGTTATCAAGAGATATTGGACAAGAGAAATTGGATAAGAGATATCTATATTATAAAAGAGGGATGTTATCAAGAGATATTGGACAAGAGATATTGTACAAGAGAAATTGGATAAGAGATATCTATATTATAAAAGAGGGATGTTATCAAGAGATATTGGACAAGAGATATTGGACAAGAGAAATTGGATAAGAGATATCTATATTATAAAAGAGGGATGTTATCAAGAGAAATTGGATAAGAGATATTGGAAAAGAGAAATTGGATAAGAGATATCTATATTATAAAAGATGGATGTTATCAAGAGAAATTGGATAAGAGATATTGGACAAGAGAAATTGGATAAGAGATATCTATATTATAAGAGAGGGATGTTATCAAGAGAAATTGGATAAGAGATATCTATATTATAACAGAGGGATGTTATCAAGAGAAATTGGATAAGAGATATTGGAAAAGAGAAATTGGATAAGAGGTATCTATATTATAAAAGAGGGATGTTATCAAGAGAATTTGGATAAGAGATATTGGAAAAGAGAAATTGGATAAGAGATATCTATATTATAAAAGAGGGATGTTATCAAGAGAAATTGGATAAAAGATATTGGACAAGAGAAATTGGATAAGAGATATCTATATTATAAGAGAGGGATGTTATCAAGAGAAATTGGATAAGAGATATCTATATTATAAAAGAGGGATGTTATCAAGAGAAATTGGATAAGAGATATTGGACATGAGAAATTGGATAAGAGATATCTATATTATAAAAGAGGGATGTTATCAAGAGAAATTGGATAAGAGATATTAGACATGAGAAATTGGATAAGAGATATCTATATTATAAAAGAGGGATGTTATCAAGAGAAATTGGATAAGAGATATTGGACAAGAGAAATTGGATAAGAGATATCTATATTATAAAAGAGGGATGTTATCAAGAGAAATTGGATAAGAGATATTGGACATGAGAAATTGGATAAGAGATATCTATATTATAAAAGAGGGATGTTAAGAAGAGAAATTGGATAAGAGATATTGGACAAAAGAAATTGGATAAGAGATATCTATATTATAAGAGAGGGATGTTATCAAGAGAAATTGGATAAGAGATATCTATATTATAAAAGAGGGATGTTATCAAGAGAAATTGGATAAGAGATATTGGACATGAGAAATTGGATAAGAGATATCTATATTATAAAAGAGGGATGTTATCAAGAGAAATTGGATAAGAGATATTGGACAAGAGAAATTGGATAAGAGATATCTATATTATAAAAGAGGGATGTTATCAAGAGAAATTGGATAAGAGATATTGGAAAAGAGAAATTGGATAAGAGATATCTATATTATAAAAGAGGGATGTTATCAAGAGAAATTGGATAAGAGATATTGGACAAGAGAAATTGGATAAGAGATATCTATATTATAAGATAGGGATGTTATCAAGAGAAATTGGATAAGAGATATCTATATTATAAAAGAGGGATGTTATCAAGAGAAATTGGATAAGCGATATTGGAAAAGAGAAATTGGATAAGAGATATCTATATTATAAAAGAGGGATGTTATCAAGAGAAATTGGATAAGAGATATTGGAAAAGAGAAATTGGATAAGAGATATCTATATTATAAAAGAGGGATGTTATCAAGAGAAATTGGATAAGAGATATTGGAAAAGAGAAATTGTTTAAGAGATATCTATATTAAAAAAGAGGGATGTTATCAAGCGAAATTGGATAAGAGATATTGGACAAGAGAAATTGGATAAGAGATATCCATATTATAAGAGAGGTATGTTATCAAGAGAGATTGGATAAGAGATATCTATATTATAAAAGAGGGATGTTATCAAGAGAAATTGGATAAGAGATATTGGAAAAGAGAAATTGGATAAGAGATATCTATATTATAAAAGAGGGATGTTATCAAGAGAAATTGGATAAGAGATATTGGACATGAGAAATTGGATAAGAGATATTTATATTATAAAAGAGGGATGTTATCAAGAGAAATTGGATTAGAGATATTGGACAAGATAAATTGGATAAGAGATATCTATATTATAAAAGAGGGATGTTATCAAGAGAAATTGAATAAGAGATATTGGACAATTGAAATTGGATAAGAGTGATGTTATCAAGATAAATTGGATAAGAGATATTGGACAAGAGAAATTGGATAAGGGATATCTATATATAAAACATGGATGTTATCAAGAGAAATTGATAAGAGAATTTGGACATGAGAAATTGGATAAGATAATTTGGATATCTATTATATAAAACAGGGAAATTGAATAAGAGAAAATATAAGAGATGAGATTTTGAGGGATAAAAGAGGAGGTGGGGAATTTTGCACATACAACCACGGTTTTTGTATTTTTGCCTATGGACCCTCCCCACACACACACACACTTTTTATTCTCACCCCTTCCGGCCATTTTTTTTCCAGTTCTATGAAGATTTTGAATCTTATCCTACTAGGACAAAGCTTTGTCCTACGTGGCAAGTTTGTCCTTGGTGGTAATGACAATTTTGGGGGGACTTAAATTTTGGGGGAAAACTTAAATTTGGGGGGAAACTTGAAATTTTGTGGGAAAACTTGAAATTTGGGGGAACTTGAAAATTGTTGGAGAGAAAAACTCAACCATTAAATAAACCATGCCATATGGGCACGGGTAATGACTAGTACATATATATATGTACATACATACATACATACATACATACATACATACATACATACATACATACATATATATATATATATTTATTTATGTATATACATATACATGTGTATGTATATACATATACATGTCTATGTACATATATACATGTAGATATACATATATACATGTATGTATGTATATATACATGTATATATATATGTCTATATACATGTAGATATACATACATACATGTATATATGTATATCTACATGTATATATATACATACACATGTATATGTACATACGTACACGTATATATATACACTAGTCATAACCCGTGCCCGCGGGCACGGTTCATTTAAGATTTTCCCCGCGAAATCTTTGTTTCCCCAAAAATTATTTCCACATCCAAAATTGCACGAAACAACAAATCAGCGCAGAACAAAAAATTATTTAGCTGCACGGGCGCCTTCGGCGCGGAACAATAAATCGACGCAAGTGCATTCGAAATGGAAGAACAAATTCGGTACGGATGCCTTCGGTGCAGAACAACAAATTCGATGCGAGCGCATTGTTATAGCTGAAAATAGTGAGAACAAATTGCTATTTTAAGGAGAGAAATAGGGGGGAAAATATATAAGAGAATCACTTGCTTCTATTTGCGCTTGTTATAGCTGAAAATAGTGAGCCACTCATCAGTGGCCTCGCTCATGAGCATCTCTCTCGTGCATCTCAGATTCTCAAACACCTCATCGAACAGAATATTCTCCGGTAAAAATCTCCAAAAAATTACAAAAATTACAAAAATAAAGAACAAATTAAGGATGAAGATGAGCAAAGAAATAATTTGTGTTTACCAAATCAATTGCATGCATCGTCATCTTACTTCTTCCAATTATTAAACCTTTTTGCCAAAAAATTTAGTGTGTAATGCCTACAGAAGTAGTCATTTTTATCTTGTCATTTTTCTAATTTATACAATTGCAATTTTCCAAAAAAAGATTATGGGCTTTTTATACTGAAAAAACAAAAGATTAAAAATTTTAAAAAGTTTCCTTTTGCCAGCTCATGAGATGCATTGTATAATTGAAAGGCACCTCTCCCATAGACATTGTCTAGCCACCTACGGCTGATATCTTTACTGCACATTTTAGAAATTGACCGAAAAAATGTCTTCTAATTTTTATCATTTCCAGAATTTAGTTGCAACGATATCACAATCCTTTGCATAATCTTTTATCCGGCATCACGTAAGATTGGGGTGACATGACCACCGCCTCATTAAGCACTGCCTCCGAGACCGCCTCTTGAGCACCCAAGTTTTTTGGTGAGAGGAATGCTGAGAGAGAGAGAGATAGCGACAGAGATCATGGGAGTTTCAATTGGGAGAGGTCCTGCAAAAATCCCCAAAAAATTAAAAAAATTAGAAATGATAGAAGGATGACGATGAACAGAGAAAAAAGAACAAATCGCACACCTTTTCTGTTCATTATCTAAAATCAAGTTCACTATTTTCTTTGAATCATGATTCAATCTCTTTCTTAGAGTTCAATCGTGTGGCATGATTGAGATAGCCTCGAGCTTTGGCACACTTTGACCTGACCTCGCATTCACAATTTCATCAAACAAAGAAAAAAAGGTAAACCAAAAGGAGAAGAAGAAATCTCATAACTTTTCAAGCTCACTCTTTCTTAGAGTTCGATCTTTTGGGAGAAGAGCAGTCCATCGAGATAATGTCTTCTTTCTTTCTGTGGTTCACAATCTCTAAACCCCTAAGCTTCTATCATTTCTCAATCGATCTCTCAGACCTCGCCCATTGTCCACTCCCTAAGCTTCTATCCTCTGCTGACCTGCCCCTGCCCCTCTCCCCTTCCATCCTCATAAACCATCGACGTCTATCAGAGCAGCCTGCCAACTTTCGTTCGTCGCCATCCACTCTTACCGCCGCCCCGTCATCTTCTGACCTCGGGCCCTGTCTCAAGAAAATTCCAATAAAGATCCGTTCTTGGACCATCATACCACCCAAAGTTCCGACCATTTCCGGGAAGCGGATGGACCGGGCCTTTGATCTCGAGGTGTGTTGATGCAAGATCTAAGCTTTTATAGGGGGTGATGAATTGCACACACACACAGAGAGAGAGAGAGAGAGTGAGAGAGAGAGAGTGAGAGAACGGTCTGCTGGGTTTTAGGGGAGGTAGGCAGGGAGAAGGTAGTGAGGGAGGGAGAGATGCTGCAAATTTCAAGGCTCCTGACCTCGTGTTCGGGGCAATGTGTTTAGGGCTGACAATGTGCGTGGCCCGAGGTCAGCTGGCCACGTCAAATTTCAAATTTTCAAATTTTCCAACCAACAGTTTTTCCCCCAAAGTACACACCCTTTTCCCAAAATTGTCAATAAAATCTCCTCCCGATCGCATCTTTCTCTTCCCCAAAAATCTGTTGATATCCCTTTTTACCTTTCCAAAAAAAGTCTTTTGATATCCCTCTTTCTCTTACCCGAAAATGATTTAAAAATCTGAGTTTAAAAGTATGTTGCTATCAAATGGGACCCACAAATATAAAAAGTATGTGTTAAAATACAAAACAATCATCCCAAAGTTTAATCCCAACAATCGATTCATCAAGATTAAATCCTGGACGTCTTTTATCAAACAGTTTGTCCTAGTCAGCTTGTCCTAGTCAGCCCTAGGATTCAAAAATCGCTGTCAAATGTATAATAGACTAGTCATAACCCGTGCCCGCGGGCACGAAATCTTTGTTCTCCAAAAAATTATTTACACAGCCAAAATTTAACAAAACAATATATTAGCGTAAAAATATTTGGCGGCACGGGCACCTTCGGTGCGGGCGTCTTCGGCGTGGAACAACAAATTCAGCGTCGAACAACAAATTTGGCGCCGCGCCTTCAGCGCAGAACAACAAATCTTTGTAAAAAATTTAGCGGGGCGCTTTCGGCGCCCGCGCTGAAATTTCCCCCGCGAAATCTTTGTTCCCCGGAAATTATTTCCACAGCCAAAATTTAACAGAACATTAAATTAGTGTAAAAATATTTAGCGGCACGGGTACCTTCGGTGCGGAACAACAAATTCGGTACAGGCGCCTTTGATACGGAACAACAAATTCGACACCGAACAACAAATTTGGCATCGAACAACAAATTAAATAAAATAACAAATTCAACGTCGAACAACAAATTCGACGTAAAAAAATTTAGCGCGGGCGCCGGAACAACAAACATCAGGGTATTTTTCCGCTAATTTGTTGTTCCGCTAAATTGTTTTACGCTAAAATTTTTATTTTGTTTAATTTAATGGATCATGGTTCTCCACAATTTTTTCCAAGGCACTTTTAATTTCAAAGTTTAGGTTTCCAAGGCACTTTTTCCCCAATCCACAATCTTTCCCAATGCACTTTTCCCTCCAAATTTAATTTTCACACTCTTTCCCAAGGCACTTCTAATTTCAAAGTTTATGTTCCCAATGCACTTTCCCCCAAAAATTTTCACAAAATCCAATCTCAACCATTGATTTATCAGATCAAATCTCAGCCACTCTTTATCTTGTCCTAGTCAGCCCTAGAATTCAAAAAATGCTGTCAAATGTATAATAGATGTATATGTACATGTATATGTATATATGTACATGTATATATATACACATGTATGTATATATATATATATACACATGTATATATATGCACATGTATATATCTATTCTATAAAATAGGTATATTATCAAGAGAAATTGGATAAGAGAAATTGGACAAGAGAAATTGGACAAGAGAATTTGGACAAGAGTATATACATACATATATATACATACATATATACATATACATACATACATATACATACGTACATATACATACATCTATTCTATAAAATAGGGATGTTATCAAGAGAAATTGGATAAGCGAAATTCGACAAGAGAAATTGGATAAGCGAAATTCGACAAGAGAAATTGGATAAGCGAATTTGGACAAGAGTATATCTATTCTATAAAATAGGAATATTATCAAAAGAAATTGGATAAGAGAAATATGACAAGAGAAATTGGATAAGAGAATTTAGACAAAGTATGTATATACATATATATACATATATACGTATATATACCTACATACATATACATACATACATATACATACATCTATTCTATAAAATAGGGATGTTATCAAGAGAAATTGGACAAGAGAAATTGGACAAGAGAATTTGGACAAGAGTATATACATATATATATATATATATATATATATATAATCATACACATATACATATACATACATCCATATACATACATCTATTCTATAAAATAGGGATGGTATCTAGAGAAATTGGATAAGAGAAATTGGATGAGGGAAATTGGATAAGAGAATTTGGACAAGAGTATATACATACATATATTAACATACATTTATACATGAGAATAATGCGTATCATACGCCATATGAGAGGGTCTCGCATATTCCCTCTCACATAAAGGGGGCAAGTACAAGCCTACATGGGCTTGTACTTGTTGTACTTGCCCCCTTTATGTGAGAGGAAATATGAGAGACCCTCTCATATGGCGTATGATACACATTATTCTCGTTATACATATACATACATACATATACATACATCTATTCTATAAAATAGGGTGGTATCAAGAGAAATTGGATAAGTGAAATTGGACAAGAGAAATTGGACAAGAATATAAATATACATATATACATATACATACATACATATACATACATACATACATATCTATTCTATAAAATAGGGATGTTATCAAGAAAAATTGGATAAGAGAAATTGGACAAGAGAAATTGTATAAGAGAATTTGGACAAGAGTATCAAAACTCAGAATTGCTCACCGCACACAACCACTCAAAACTCAGAATTGCTCACCGCACACAACCATTTTTTTCACTCCACGTGCAAATCTTAAATGAACCGTGCCCGCGGGCACAGGTTATGAATAGTACATACATATATAAACATACATATATACATAGACATACATACATATACATACATCTATTCTATAAAATAGGGATGGTATCAAGAGAAATTGGATAAGAGAAATTGGACGAGAGAAATTGGATAAGAGAATTTGGACAAGAGTATATACATACATATATAAACATACATATATACGTATACATACATACATATACATACATCTATTCTATAAAATAGGGATGGTATCAAGAGAAACTGGATAAGAGAAATTGGACAAGAGAATTTGGACAATGGTATACATATACATACATACATATACATACATACGTACATATCTATTCTATAAAATAGGTATGTTATCAAGAGAAATTGGATAAGTGAAATTGGACAAGAGAAATTGTATAAGAGAATTTGGACAAGAGTATCAAAACTCAGAATTGCTCACCGCACACAACCACTCAAAACTCAGAATTGTTCACCGCACACAACCATTTTTTCAAGTCCACGTGCAAATCTTTAATAAACCGTGCCCGCAGGCACGGGTTATGACTAGTATATATATATATACACATGTATATGTACATATACATGTATATGTATATATATATACATACATATACACATGTATATGTACATATACATGTATATGTATATATATATACATACATATATATACATGTCTATATATATGTACATACATACATATATATACATGTCTATATGTATATACATACATACATATATATACATACATACATATACATACATACATACATATATACATATACATACATACATACATACATACATACATACATACATACATACATATATATATATATACACACTCCATCATATCGTCTCATAAATTTCCCCCATAAATAATGAACCATCGAACTACATCTATCCTTACCCCTATCATCTAATCTCCTAATCATATAAAATCCGTCTTCCTAACTATCCATTCATCTCAACATGTCGTGTAATCTCCAAGGTCTTCTCATGCCAACCTAACAATCAAGTCTTGATGCTTTAAATGCTCTACTCATTATCATGATCACTCTAACTCATACTATACCTTCCTAGCTACTCCTATCTACCACTCGTCCAAATTTCATGTCTAATAAGTTCTCATCTCACCGCATATAATTTCATCCAACCAGAATTCTCTATTGAGTCCGTTACACATTGGTATCATTGTCTTGGACACCTCATTCTTTTCATCCCAAAGAAATTCTAATCTAATATCCTTGTATTCAAAAACAACCTATCACCGCTACAACCTATCGCATCTCACTATATACCTACCCGCAACTTAAACCTATAACAAAAATAGATAGTACTAACAAGATAACAACAATAAAAAACACTTCGAAGAGAGAAAAAGAAAAGAAAGTTTAAAAAACATTTGGGAAAAACATGTAGAGTTGCGGTATTGGTTGGGGAAGATAGGGCGGTTGTGATATTTGTGGCCTAGTTTTAAAACTTTAAATATTTGGTTTTTAAAAGAAAACAAAAGTTTTGACACAATCGCATTCAGCCAAAGATAGGCTATACTATAATATGAAAGACCCAGTCTAAGGAATTGCCTGCTATGACGCTATCCATACCTATATGAATACCATCATTCAGACAACTCCATACGTATATCACGGACCACACTGAGTATACACACATGACACAAGGGACAATCATCAAGATCCTAAAGGTAACACACTCATATAGGTCCACACACGCTACCTATATACATGCACCACAATGACATCACAAAAACCAAAGGGCCCACTACTAAACTAGAGATGACACAGGCAACTACAAGCACTAATGTCTACACAAAGAAGAGAAACTGAACCAAAAGCGATACGAAACACGATCGGAAAGAACGACTTCAAATAAAGCGAGGTAAATAGATAGCTGGTTGGGTGGAACAAAAATATTGCTCAAAATAATTAAATAAATGAAAGAAGATTTACGTGTAAAATATGGTATCATATACTTTTATACTTAGAAACATATGTAGAAACAGTGAGCAGATGGTAGAAAATTACAACTCAGAAAAAGAGTTAGACGAAGGAATGAAGAGTAGGGTGAGGTAGAGATTGTTTTGCAAATGAAAATAGGTTTGTACAACGATTCTTGAAATGTTAGCACGATAAACATAGAACTAATATATATAAAAATTGAAGTTCTCTTTAGTTTAGAAAGTATTCTAAAAGTACGTACGGTAAGTGGTTAAAATAAATTTAGTAGTTTAGAAAAAGTGATATATTGAATTTTCAAAATGGTAACAAATTTTAAAACTGAAATATGAAAGATACCGATTCGAAAATAAGTACGAGATAGTAACTTAAAAATTACGACCAAGAAGGTTTCAAAATCAGTGAAAGAATTTTAACTCAACCGAAAGTAAGAAATTTAAATATTTAATAAGGGGTTTTTTAAGAAGTTAAACTGAGCGAAGAATTTAATAATGAATTTCGAAAATACTTTTAAAGGAAGCAGGATTTGCAATGGAGAGAATCGAAGAATTATCTATAATTGTCATGAAGCGATCACGTGAATCGATGACAAAGAATATGATCGCATGATGAATACGTCTAAGATATGATTCATAAAAGCTACGATGGAATTCCACAGTCGATAACACCGAGTGTAATGGTTAGGAAGATGCTAGATATCAGTGGTTCTAATTATCGGGCCATCTAAAGTTCATACAATCGCTATTCATAATGGAAAGGAACATTTACATATTTATATAACAGACCGTATGGTGGGTCACAAATTGGGAGAATTCGCGCTTACTCTGACTTTCGCGAGACATGCGAGAAACGATAATAAATCTCGTCGTTAATTTGGAATAAAAAAAGATACTTATCATTCATTGGCAGGGGATAAACCTTATGATAAAGTATCTTTGATGATTCCATCTTATGATAAAATATCTCATTCAAAAGTAAGAATCGTTGAAATAAGAAAAGGGTCCAAATTGTCGAAGCAAGAACTTTATGTGAGAGTGGAAGCCCCAAAAGGAGAATTAGGAATTTATTTGATAGGAGATAGTAGTGTTTTCCCCTGGAGATGGAAAATTCGTCCACCTGGTTTCATCAATTTGCAAATTCTCCCTCAACTAGTTAAAAGAATGAAATTGGCTGATAGCATGACAATACTAGGTAGTATAGATATCATTATGGGAGAAATTGATCGTTGAAATGATAATTGATATGACAGAAGTAGAAGTGCAAGCTATCAATTCTTTTTCTAGATTAGAATCCTTAAAAGAAGCCTATGGACTCATAATCAGGGGAACCCAGCACTAAGACTTCCTAATGAACTAGATTGAAATAGAGATCTCAGGGAAGAGTCCTAAGCGAGTCAAGATTTCATTCTGCTGGGCCCGAAATTGATGGACCCGAGCGAACGACTAAAAGAAGGACTCTAGAAATCTAACATGGTCAGAGCCAGGCAAGAGGCTACTAGGGTATCCTAAGACGAGTATGACTAAATCTTAACCAAGGCGCCTGATTATCAAACCTGGATGTCTATCTAAGTCTACCTACCATCTAAGATAAGGAAAACCTAATTTAGACTTGTACTTGGATATTAAATGAATGCGGTACTCTTATTGTTCCAAACTTTTTGCATGACCTGCATGTGCCACCACTAAAACCTGTCACGCCCTGCTTCCCAAAACTACAGAGGCGAAGCGTGCCTAAGGTCCGCTTGGGACGAAGCTGTGAGGCTCGGACCCAATAAGCGTCTGTAGGGATACAATTTTTAAGATTACATGTTCTTGCATTTATAAAAATTTCGTAACAACAGAAAGTACTGAAAGAAAGATGCATTCATTTTATTCCATCAAGATATCCAGACGTACAAGAGTCTAAAAACGAAAGTAATGCCCAGCATGACAACAACAACAGAAGGGAAACTAATGGTGCAAGCACCCAACCTAGGCAGAAAAAGTAAATGGTGCTATGCACCCGAACTAGAAAGCGGTAAAACTCTGAATCAGCAACAGTGAGGAACCTCTAGGTCTGGTACTCGTCAGGAACGTACTCCAGGTCGACATACTCTGGCTCTAAGTACTCAGGTATGTCTGGCTCGTCCACGTACTCTGGCTCAACACCTGACGTACAGTACCCAAGAGAAAAGGAACTGTACGTCAGGTAAAGTCTATAAGGGAGGGTTAGACTCTACTGCAAGTGTTATGTAATTAAGAGCAACATTTTACTGGTTGATGAACATGCTGAGGTTATGACATGGCAGTTATACTATGCAGAAAGTAAAAGCGGTGCAGGAAAAGTAAACATGACAGACAGTAGCAGTAACATTTGCTACCGACTACGAGACTAAGCGAGACGGGACAGGACAAGACAAGACAAGACATGTGTGACTCGAAAGGTTCATGCCTTACGGTTTGAGGGGGATCAAACCCTCTCCCCGTGCAATCGCTCAACCCTACCCCAAACCCAAGTGCTCAAGACAAGACAATATAGGACCACTCACTCTGCTAGGTGAGTGCCTCTATCCCCACGGTCGGTAGCGTATCTCTCACTCTGCTAGGTGAGCGACAAACGTCCCGTAGGTGAATCTGTACCACTGTATAGGACCACTCACTCTGCTAGGTGAGAGACTCTATCCTCTTGGTCTGCTGGGACGCTCACTCTGCTAGGTGGGTGCCGAGCTTCCCATATGTGTTCCGTAACAAATATCACCCACTCTCCTAGGTGAGCGTCTTATTGCCCGCGGGCTATTAAAGATATGACGTGCAAGATATTCATGACATGGCAAGGGCAAAGTTGTTCTAGGGTGTCCACACGCACGCACACACAGATGAAACCTATGGTAACAGTTGTTGTTGATTCTAGGGGGGTCCACACACACACACACACACACACACACACACACACACACACACACACACACACACACACACACACACACACAGATAAGTCCTAAGGTGTCAGTTGTAGTCAGTTGTAGTTGTCGTTTGTGCTTAGACTTCGTCGTCAAGTCTAAGCTGTCAAGGGGGTCTCGGACGCTATCATTTCACGTTCGGTTCTCTTTAGTCGTACTTTTAAAATTCAAGAGAAAGATGGCCTAAACGTGGCCGAAAGTACGCAAGTGTAACACTTGCCTGCGTTGGCGAGTGTGTTGTCTGTCTGGAGCATCTCGTCGAAGCGGCGCTTCAATGAGGGTCTGTCTGAAATGGGTCAACGGCGGTGTCAGGACACGTTTTACATCATTCATATTAGAGTTCATTTCTAGGTTCAACGGGGCTATCCTAGCCGTCACAGTCACGTTTTGTTTTGGTTCAGCCTAGTCGACGATCTATCCTATGTGCACAGATATTCAGTCCTTCGTCGATGTCTAATATTTTGCAACATTTTAACGGAAATGAAAGTTAGTTATTGTTGACGATTTTTAGATTAGGTTTTTGTTTTGCTACAATGAGGTTTTTTACTACGCGTTAGAGGACTAACCTTTTGACGTCGATTGAAAAGCGGATGTCGAGTCTGAACGACGATGGATTGGTGTCATCTGCAATGTCTCGACCATGGGTAGTGCAGCAAGACACTTCTAGACAGTGAGGTGGAGGCACGAACAATGAGCAAGCAGCGATCTCTCTCCCATTGCGGGTAGTGCAATGGATCTTCACGACGACGACGGCGTCGGGTATAAACACGTGAGTTCAGCGACACACGTAAAATCCGAGATCCAAGGGGATGTCAGGGATTGAAGGGGATCAGTGGGGGTTGCTCGGCCTGATGGGTGGCCGACGGCTCAGCACACGACGGTGGATGGCCGACGGCGTCAGCGCACGGCGATGGGTGGCCGTGAGAAGCCGAAGTGGACAGATTCACGCAACGGTCGTTGTCGCGCTTCTCAGTGAAAAACAGCGGTCAGAGGAATCAAAGGGGACTTGAAGTAGTTAAAGGGGTTCAAGAGGGATCTAATGGCGGTGGAGTGGTCTCCAGAAGTGGTCAGAGATGGCCAGACGATGGTGTTAAAGAATAGTGCACAGATCTTTCAAAAACAGCCGCTAGGGCCTGGTTTCAATGGGTTTTCGAGGAGCTAGAGATGTTAGAAGAGAGAAAGATGAATTGCATATGATAAGGGAATTCTAGAGGAGTCCAACGGTGGTAGGGTGGCCATCGGTGGTGGCCAGAGTTGGCCGGGCGCGGCGTTTTTTCGGCGATGGACAGATCTGTCCAAACTGCCGTTTGTGTTGTGTTTGCGAGCGTTTTAAGGGAGATAGAGAGTAGAGGAAAGTGGAAGGAGACTTGTAGGTGATAGGGGGTTAAAGGGGAGTCAAGCGGAACTGGCGGCAGTCGGAGGGGGTGGCTGGAGCGGCAGCGCCGGCCGTTTTTTCGGCGGCTGGCTGCTGTGCAAAACTGGTCGAAAATCTGGGCTTGGGTGCGGTTTTTGAGGGCTTTGGAGAGGGGAAGAGGGAGGAGATGAAGGTGGAGGAGATGGTGGTCAGAGAGGGGAGGTCCGGCGGCCAGTCACCGGTGGCAGGGAGGCGCAAGGAAGAGGAAGAAGTCGGCCAGAAATTGGGTTCTTGCGTTCTCCTCTAGGGCTTGGGTTTGTTTTAGAAGATGATATTTGCTAATTGTATTTTGAAAGGGGGTATAAGTTGTGGGGTGACTAGGAGAGAGGGTGAGTGAGGGGGTGTGCAAGTGGAGGAAAATCTTGGTGAGGGTAGAGGCAGAAATAACCATATATGATACGTATGAATCCTCTCCAGATTTGATTAAGTTTAAATTTTGAAATTTGGTTAAGGCTAATGGGCCATGAATTTGATTAGTGATTTGGTTGGGCTAGGAGTATCAAAAAATTACGAAAAAAATATCGGAACGACCGTGACGAAGAGAGGCTCAGGGGTACGGTGTCAATCGTGCGTTTGGTTCACGAAGAACGAACAAAAAATAAAAAGATCCGGCGAATAAGTCTAAGCTATGACGATCCTGCAATCAAACCTGATTTTGTGGGAGAATGACCCGTGAAATGACGTTCACTAAAAATCCCACAAATAACTACTCTTCCATATGGTCACAACGACATATCATGTCATATAGTCCGGATCCAAGAAGAGGCCAAATAAAATACGCACACGAAAAGAGTCGTACGCGCAGAAAATACGAACGGTCGGAAAGCGGCCGTTATACGTGGTGCTGACTGGGTTCATCATGATATGTCATGCCCACGGCTTGGATCCATCTCTTCCCCTCCTCTTCCACTACTTCCGGGTCCAGTCGGTCGACCAAGGGTCGTGGCAGCATCTCCGGGCCCGCGCGGGGAGGGAGTGTTTGCTCGGTCTGCCCCACTGGGTGGGGGACTGGAGCTCGAGCTTTGTTTTCGTTGTTTTCCCTAGAGACGATGAGATCCTGACAGTTTGGGGAGGGCTATGTCAATATGACTTGATTTTGTCCCTCTCCGAGGCCGACCAGGCCGCTGTCAGACTTCTGTCATCTCTGCCCCCAGAGGAGAGGTCGGTCTGGCCTCTGTTGGATGACCTGCTTCTTAAGACCGTCCTGTGGTCCCACGGTAGGCACCCTCTTTTATTTCTAATTTCCCTCGTACTTACCCTGATCTTCCTTCCTTCTGCAGAGATGGCGGGCCGTGAATTCACCCAAAATGTCGATGAGCTCATCAGTCGGGGGTCGAGCAGAAGTTGAGGGAACCCCTCGGGCCAAGCCAAGCCAGACAGTGGAGGACGAGGTGCGCTAGGCTGACCCAGCAGTGGGCATGGTAGAGCCACTGGTCGTGGCTATGCCACTTGCCCCTGTCGTGGTGGACTCCCCTGCAGCGGTAACCGTGGCTGCTGAACCTCCCCGCTTCCTCCGTACCGAAGGAGGCGATGAGAGGGCCTGCTTGGGACCTCGTGTCCCTTCGGGCGATCGTGGTGTGGGGCAGAAGCGTTCCCCTCTGGTGGCCACGGGGCCTAGCAAGAAGAAGAAGAAGACCGAGGAGGTCCAACCCTCCGTGGCCCCCGGGGTGTCGGTCGTCTCGGGAGAGACCCTCCCGCTGGCATTGGTGGCCGCCCCCTCCGAGTCAGCCGAGCCGTCTCTGGCTGGCGTCAGGGACTCCCTGTTGACTTTCCAGGCAGGTCCCGAGGTCATGCACTGCATCTCGGTATTCGTCGACCGAGCTGTGGCCACACAGCTGGCACGGAGCACCGTCCATCCGAGGGACCGCTCTCTCCTGGAGAGGGTTCCCTCTGTCCGACTGGCCGGCTCCCTAGTCTCGGAGCTTCAACAGGTCGGTCTTCTATCATGCCTGATTCTGCTTAGAGGTTCCTTCGGCTCACCATCTTTGTTTTTGCATGCCATTGTGGTGGCCGTTGAAGTGCAACACCCGCGCAGACTGCACGGATACCCTGGAAGAGTTTTGGCATGGGAGCGCTTAAGGGCTGGGGTGGCCGAGGTGGCGACTGAGGAAGCCCGTATAGAAGCTCGGCATCTGAAGCGTCGGGTTGATGAGCTCGCTGCTGAGGTGCTGGATTTGCAGGGGGCAATAGGAGACTCTCGGCAGTCGGCCCAGGAGGCGGAACAAGCGTTCCGTCGAGAGAGGGGCGATCTCTGGAACGAGCTTGGGGCCCTTCGAGAAGCTCAGGCCGCGCACCCATCCGGCTCGTCGAGGAGGTTGAGAGGGGCTACAAGAGGGTCCTGAGATCACAGATCGTAGAGGCCCTCAGGGATGCCTTTGTCACCTATGAGCACCTCTTGGCCCCTAGGATCGTGGAGGTCTTCCGCGACCCCTTCCAGAGGTTCGAGGAAAGCGTCCGACTGTCGCTTCCTCGACCTCCGCCAGGCCCCGATAGGCCTTCCTGCTCCGAACAGGGTGAGGTCCCAGAGGATGCCTCCTCCCGGGCCCCGGGCCCTTAGGCGATATCCCCCCCTTTTTGTTCTCCTCCCCCTCCCTTGCCATGTAGTACAAGAAAATTTTGAGGTGTACTGCAAAAAATGTTTTTGTTGGTTTATGTACCTCTCAGTCTTTTGCCATTTTCCTTGTTATCTGGGCTTCATATTGGCAGGTCTGTTTTGTAGAGGGGGAGGACTCCTGGCCTTTCAAGTTGCAGTCACGTTTTAATACGGTCAGAGAGGTGACCCGCTGATGACCCTTCACCGCATGTTTTGAGTGCGGTCGGTCCTTGTACCAAGTGGTCCCATAGACTAGGGACTTGGGGGTAGCCCCGGCCGACCTGCTGTGGCTTTCTCATCGCCCGTGATCCTTGAACCAATTAGGTGACCACCTTGCGGGCAGGGGGCTTGCAATCAGTCTTATGGTCAGTCGGGGGATCGGCCTGCTGGAGGAATCATCCACAGCCTTTCGGCTGATCGGATCGTCTGTGCCACCGGAGGAGTCGTCCCCACGCTTATACCCAGCCGATGTTCTGACCCACTGGGAGAGTTGCCCTAGCCTTATGGGCGGCCATGTCGACCTGCTAGCTGAGTGAGTTGCCCCCAGCCTATGGTCTATCAGGTCGGTTGGTCAGCAGGGGAGCTACCCTCCGTCTTATGACTGGCCGATGATCTCGCCTGCTGGGGGAGTTTCCCCCAGCCTTAGGGACGGGCTTGATGATCGATCGGCTGGGGGAGTTGCCCCCAGTCTTATGGTCGATCAGGTCGGTTGGCTTGCGGAGGGAGCTACCTCCGGCTTATGACCAACCGATGATCCCGCCTGCTGGGGGAGTTGCCCCCAGCTTTACGGACGGGCCTGGTGATCGTTCAGCTAGGGGAGTTTCCCCAGCCTTACAGTCAATCGAGTCAGTTGGCTAGCATGGGAAGCTACCTTCCGGCTTATGACCAATCGACGATCCCGCCTGCTGGGTGAGTTTCCCCAGCCTTACGGACGAGCTTGGTAATCGGCCTGCTGGGGGAGTTGCTCCTAGCCTTACAGCCGATTGGGTCGGTTGATCTGCAGGGGAAGCTCCCCTCCGCCTTACGATCAACCGAAGAACCCGCCTGCTGGGGGAGTCGCTCCCAGTCTTACGGACGAGCTTGGTAATCGACTTGCTGGGGGAGTTGCTCCCAGCCTTACAGCCGATCGGGTCGGTTGATTTGCGGGGGAAGCTCCCCTCTGCCTTACGATCAACCAAAGAACCCGCCTGTCGGGGGAGTAATGCCCAGTCTTACGAACGGGCTAGGTGATCGGCCTGCTGGGGGAGTTGCCCTCAGCCTTACAGCCGATCGGTTGGCGATCCCCTCGCAGCGGGCGCTTTCTCTCTTGCTCCATAATTGATCGTCCATCCAGACAAAGTGAGAGAGACAGAGCTTATACTAACACATTTCTCTTTCCTTTTCCTGAACCCGATTGTACATTTGGAGGAAAAACAAAAACGAGGAAGATGAAGGCAAGCTAATCCTTCCATTGTGAGGCTACGGCTGATTGTCCCACCCACTCACTCAATGATGTGCATGGTCGCCTGAACCACGTTCACCTTCTTTCCCTTGTCTGCCTGCCTGGACGTCCCTTCCCCAGGGGCTGCGGTTGAGTCGTCGATAAAATTCTTTAAGTGGCCCCTGCTGACCAGCTTTCTATGTCCTTTTTCAAGTGACATCAGTCGTCGGTGTCGTGGCCATTGTCCTTGTGGTACTTGCAATATTTCTCTTCGTCCTTTTCGCCTCTCTTCATCTTCGGAGGCGGCCTGCCGAAGCGCCCCTCCTTTTGAACATGCGCAAGGACGGCATCTGGAGCGATGTTCAACTTGGGGGGTCGTAGCTCCTCCCTGCGCTGCTTTCCTTTGGCCTTCTTCTCATGCCGAGGTTCATCAGGGCCACGGCGCTCACTCTCGTCCTGTTTGGTGCCTCGTCTAGACCCCGTCGGGTGACTCCCGTCATCCGCGATGAGCGCTTCTTCGGTGAGCATGTAGCGCCCCGCCCGGGCTATGACTTCGGCCAGGTCCTTCGGAGGATCATTGTGCAGTGACTTCTTCATGCCCCTATGTCTGAGTCCTTTCTTCAGGGTCGTCTTCACGACCAGCTTGGTACAGCTCTCCACATTCAGTCTCTCTGCATTGAAGCGACACTTGTAGTGCCTCAGGGTTTCTTCGGGACCTAGCACCACATTGAACAGGAGTTCTGAGTCCGGTTTTCCCTGGCGTCCGGCCATGAATTGTTTACAGAACTGTAGGGAGAGGTCCTCGAAGCTGTCAATGGATCGGTTGGGGAGGCTGTGGTACCAACTCCGGGCCGCTTTCCGAAGGGTGGAGTAGAATCCCCTACAGAGTAGGGTGTCATCGGCTCCTTGAAACGCCATGACTCCCTCATAATCCAGCACGTGGTCTTTTGGGTCGCTCGTGGCATCGTATTTCTCTAAGGTCGACACTTTGAACCTAGAGGGCACCCGTGCTTCGGTTATCCTTCTGGTCAAGGGGCAGCGGTCGCCTCTGGCACCCCTAGGACGCCCTCCCGTGTAAACACAGAAGTCGGGTCGTCGCGGCGAGTAAACAAGATCACGCAGGGGGCTCGCTCGAACCCCGTTGAAGCCGGGGCCAGGAGTTGGTCGGCGGGCGCCTCTCCTCTCTTGTCAGTATTCTCGATTCCTTCGCCTTCTGTGATGGGGACTTTCGTTCTAGCGGGGTCAGTTCCCTGGGGCTTGGCGATCAGTTGAGCACCGAGTCGTCGAGCGTGGTTGCCTGGACGAGGCCGTAACCGACTCGTCCTCGGCCTGCTCGGGACCCACCTCGTCCCCTTACTGAGGCAAGGTGGGAGTGAGGGATCACACGTGGACGAAGTTTGGCAGGGTGAATCATCGCTCCGGGTTGGTCCCTCTGTCGCCATGGTCAACGACCATGGCCGAGTGCAAAGGTCGACGGATCCCTCCCTAATCGAGGGTCCTAGCCGTCCCATCCCCATGATGGACGGGTTGCCGACGAGCTGTTTAATCGTGGCAGTCAGTGTTTGGAGGTGGACGTTGGTCTCATGGGCAAAGAGACAGAGCTGCTCATGGGTCACCGAGCAGGAGTCGCCCGTCCCTTCGGTGGTGTGGCTGTTTTGGTTCTCGGGTGGGACGTAATCACCATCCTCGTGGATGGGGGCATCCGCCCCAGGCCGTTGCAGGTTGGTTCCATCTAGGTGGTTTAATGTGGGTTTGTGTTTGTTTCCCACAGATGGCGTCAGATGTTTACGGGTGTATTCTCCCCACAGCATCGTTGAACGACGACTGGACGGTCAACATGGTCAAAGGGTCGGTAGGGATCCCTTGGTTCTTCCAAACGTGCGCGTCCCCTCTTCGGCTTGGGAATCTGGTCGATTGGAGGGATGAGGGCCTCGGTCAGCGCGGTGTAGAGTGGTAGCCTCGGCACCTCGGTGAACGCTCGGCCTCGATCAATCAAGTGCCGAGGGAAGCCTCGGCGCCCTGATTATCGCTCGGTCTTCAATCAATGGTGGCGCTTGCTAACGGCGAGCGGGCTCGTTCTGTGCTGAGGAGTACCCTCGGTGCCTTGGTTCAGCTTCTTCCTGGACAGACGAAGAAGCTCGGCAGGGGGCCGGACCTTGATTCCGACCAAGTCCCCTCCGATGCTAAAGTCAGAACTGATCTGAGTAATGCTCGGCGGGATCGGTACGGCTCGAAAGGAGGCAAGCACATGTATCCTCGGACCGAACTATATGAGGGGAGATAATAGGAAAGCAAGGTCGGTTTAATGGAATACCTCAGTTGTTGATATCAGGGATCTCCCCATCTTCCCGGTTGCCCATGTAGTCATTTATATGGTTTGTCCCACAATCACCCCCAATCCACGTCCCCTGACTGCTCCCCACTCACGTCCCCGCGATCTGCCTCTATTGAGGCGCCTGCGTGTGTCGTGGGGGAGTCGATTAATGGGCTCCTTAATGGTCATTAAGGTGCCGTGTTTTTAAGAGAACGGTTATCTCCTGAGAGCACGAGCTAATCGTGTGTCTTCCAGGTCGGGGCCGGTCCGACTCCGAGTCCTTTCGCGGGCCTCATCGGACGGGCCAAATCCCATTCATGGGCTTCCTGCTCTTGGCTTGGGCTTGAGCCTCTTGTTCTTGGGCTTCTCCAAAATGGTCGTATCACATATATTTGCTCCGTATCGAATCCATTCACATACCCCTAAAAAGCAAGGGAATGATCCCCATTAAAGAAATAGATAATAACAAAAATGAAAAAACAAAACAGTAAACAGGAGAGTACAACAAAATTATTGGTTTTATTTCAGCTTCTATTATCACTATTATAATTCAATTGTTGTAAACTTGGCGGCTATGGAACCCCGTAGCCCTGTATTTATAGTAATAGGGTTATATAATGGGTGGATACTGTAGTGCCCTAGGAAGCCACTGCACACGTACTAGAGGGGGGGTGAATAGTACTTAAAATAATCAAGATAGTTATTCCTAATTATTGTGCAAGAAACAAACGACAATGCGGAATTAAACAAATATCAACAAGAATTAAAACATACGTAAACAAACAATATTACTGGGTTCGGATCCACCCAAGTCTCCCCGACTTGTTCCCGGTGATCCTACGTCCCAACCACCCGGATCCCCTCCGGATACTTCAGTTAGCAACCCTAACTCAAGATTTCCACTATGAAATACTTGTGAACAACCTTCACAAGTCAAATCATACAAAAGACATATGACTCCCACAAACCGAGATCACAACCTCTCTCACAACCGAGAGACACAATTCAAATACGATTGAAATGAAATAAACTCTTAACTTACAAAATCCTATGCCTTGAGTAAATCTTACCAAATTAGGGCAAGGAGGGATTTTGAGGAAGATGATGCCACCAAACCCTAGCTTCAAGAAGATGACCAGCAATGGAAGCCTAGGGTGGAGTATGGTGACTTGAATCAAGCTCTTGGCTTGAGAAGCTCACAATGGAGAGAATCTCTCTTGAGGAATTAGGGCTCAAGGTGTTGAGGGAGAGATTCTTGTGAGGGAGAGAGAGCTTTGAAATAGCTTAGGAGAGCTCTTCTCTTAGGTCTGAAATTGCTTGGAAATAGGACCTCTAACCCCTCTTCAAACGAATCAGGATTCTATTTAAAGGGGCAAGAGAAATCGAGTTTGAAAGAATCCCAACGGCTCTATTCTGAAGCAGACTAGTCGGTCAAAGAAGGATCACTGACCGACTAGTTCATCAACTAGTCGGTCGGTGATACAACGTAGACCGACTAACGGTAGAACAGCCAAGAAGTCGAAGTACAGGCAAAGACAACTAGTCGGTCTAAGAAGACTTGCCGACCGACTAGTTCCAAACTAGTCGGTCGGTGAATGATCTTTGACCGACTAACAGTCGACATAGAGTAGGTTGACTTCAAGATGAATTAGTCGGTTTAAGAACAAATGCTGACCGACTAGTTTCTCAACTAGTCGGTCGACAAACGTTCTTTGACCGACTAACTCGAAACAGTAACTCAGGCTGTACAGAGGCAAGCTCAACTAGTCGGTCCAATAAGGATTCCTAACCGACTAGATCGTCATCTAGTCGGTCGGTGACTCTTCTTTGACCGACTAATTGAATAACCTGGAAAGAGCTGAATTTAGCAAGGCATCTAGTCGGTTCATGTAGAGTTGCTGACCGACTAGATCGTCATCTAGTCGGTCGGTGACTCTTCTTGAACCAACTAACATGCACTCGAAGCCGAGGGAAGAAGCGATAGGCTTCGGGAAAGTTTCTAATGGCTTCTATGAATATCCTAGCTCTAAGATATGAGCGAAATGAAGTATATAATGTAATTCCTACTCAAGGCTTAACATTCTAATCTATGAAGCTAGAAGACTATAAATTAAACCTTACGAGCCGTCTTCAAAGCTTCAATCTTCATTCTTGACTTCAATGAAACTCCTTGAGCTTCAACGAAGCTCCAGGCACACGATCACACGTATTGAGAAGTCTTGAGGCGTCGCTTTTGATGTTCGTATTCTTTTGGCGACGATCTCCATAACTGCGCTCACAAATAAGTTAGTATACATTATTTATGTTTTCTCATCATCCAAAACCAAATCCGGGGAATCATATCACAACATTCTCCCCCTTTTTGGTGATGACAAACCAACATATATAATAATCAACAATAATGACTCAATTGAAATTTACTTACTCCCCCTGCATTGATGACACGTTAGTTCCATATTCAATAATATTCATATGCATCAAGCAGCGAGGGAAATATAAAATATGAATCCTACTATTGCATATATAGGATCAAAATCCATTTTATATCTTCACTCCCCCTGAATTCTAACACATCAAATTAGATTCATGGTAAGTTCCTTTGAATTATTAAGTAGCACATTGTCATTATTATATCTCTCCCCCTTTGGCATTAACAAAAAGAGCGGGAGGAGACAAAAGCAATGGCTAAAAAATAACGCATGGGAGTCGAAGAATACGACCAAGGCTCAAAATAACACCAATGCAAAATATCAAATTCAAAATACCGAATAAAAGCAAAGCGTGTCAAGGAGACCAAAGCCGAAAAATCGGAAACCGAAATCATCAAACCATAGGCGAAATATGAAATATGAAATCATCTAGCCATAGGCAAAACTCGAAAGCCGAAATCATAAAATCATCGGCGAAAATCGGAAAACTAAATCACCAAGCCATAGGCGAAAATCGAAATACGAAATCATCAAGCCATAGGCGAAAAACGAAATCCGAAATCATCAAAAACTCAAATTGATTTCACTTATTGAGTTTTGGAACATACTCTCCAAAATCAATAGAATGCATGGAAAACAATTCTATGTTTCCATAGAAAGAATTCTATTAAATCCATAAAATCGTCGAACGACGAAATCAACATCAGAGACAAAAATAATCCGATGTGCATACCAAATGAAGCAAAATGATACCAATCGTAATGTATTCTACCAATGGATACCAATATGAATCAAAAGTATGAACATACTTACAACATTAAGCTCCCCCTACTTTGGTGCATCACTCAAGCACCATCAACTCCAATCGAATGAAAATCCTTGCAAATCACGGAGTTGGTAGGGTTGGTATCTCATGGTGGAGTTAACCTAGAAAATATCATTTTGGTATCCAAAAATCTTTTTGGATCCTATGGGTTAGGCAATACATTTAGCTAACTAAATTCAAATTAAATGTAACCCATACATACCACAATTTCTTTGGTACCCATAAAATGAAATTAAACTTATGGTACCAAGCAATGAAAGGTCAAAGGAAACTAACCCTTCGGAAACCAAGTCCAAGAGGAACTTGATTTCCCAACATAATCATCATTCAAAATAACATCATTTATAAACGATTTTACTTACAAATTCTTAGCATGCATGCTTGTGTTCTTCGGACCCCAAATAGTGTATGTCTTGGGAGTCCTAATCCTATTGGGAGCATGCATACGGTGTTGATTTCTATGTGATGCATGTCGTGGGTAAGCATATGGCATGCGATGCAATGATGAATGACGATAATTATTCATATGAGAATGAGGATGAACATATGGATGTGGAGGAACACGTGCATGAGTGTGTCTCACATGGTGTGCACGTGCTCGTGGGTGCGGAGCATAAAAATCATCATTTGTGCTAACATGTGGGATAGGATGTGTGTTCCTACGTGGCATGGTATACATGTAAGCATGACCCTTCTTTGGAGGTCCACCCAAAGTGGGTTTCTTTCCAAATGGGGGCGTGTTCCTAGCGGAAGCACCATTGGTAGAAGATCTACCCATGACGTGTTTACTTCCACTAGTAGAAGCATCGGAAGATGGCCTAAAAAAGGTGGCGGATGATTTGGATGACTCTCCCATCTTATACCCCAAACCAATGTGATGATTGGCCGGAGGTAAGTCATTTAGGATATCATCCAACTTGCCCTTACCTTTGTTGAATTCATGAATTCGGCCTAATGTGCTCTCATGCTTCTCGGTGAGAGAATGCAAAGAAGCATCCAAAGTGGACACTTGCGATGCGAGTGCACAAACACGTGACTTGAGATTTTTATTCTCAATACTCAAAGTTGAGATTTGAGACGTCAAATCCGCTATCACATGTTCATCCGAATCCTCGATATGAACATGCTCAAGTTGAGACTTGAGATTTTTAATCTCATTTCTCAACCCATCAACAACGGTGTCGTTGTTGACGATGAAAGGCTTAGGCGAGTTTTTAAGACTATCTAATTCATTTTTAGTCTTCATAAACTTAGTAGCCATATTAGAAAACTTATTCCATAGTTGTTCATTGGCTATTCTAAGTTCATCATTGGTTACCTCTTCGCCTTCATCCTCGCTTCCATCCTCGCTTTCATCGGAGGAAGTCTCTTCATCACGATCCTCTTTTCCCATGAAGCACGTGTGTGCATTCTCCATTCTTTCATCGTCCGACTCTCCACTTGAGGAGTCGGAGTCGGTGAAGGTACCTACAAGTCCTTTCTTGTGCTTTCTCGACTTGTCGTGCTTAGATGCCTTCCACTTCCCCTTATGTTTGTAGAGAGGACAATCCGGCTTGATATGTCCTGGCTTATTGCATTTATAACACACGGGAGTAGAAGCATTAGTCGAAATAAATTTTGATTTACGATTCAACTTACCTTGTCGGAAGAATCGGATGAATTTCTTTGCCATATTGGCCAATGCTTCCATGTCCAATTCTTCGTCCTCTTCTTCTTCCGAATCTTCATCATCGGTAGATGGAGCGGCCTTGAATGCAATTGCCTTTTTCTTTGGCTCGTCTTGCTTCAAGTACACCTTCATCTTTTCCCTCATCCGGATCTTACTATCCTTGCGTACCTCATAAGACAACAAGGTACCCATTAGTTGTACTACGGTATATTTATTCATGTCATTACCTTCCTCGATGGCGAAGGTACGCTTCTCCCAACAAGAAGGAAGTCCATCGATTATCTTCGAGACTTTCTCCTTTTGGGTGTAGGTCTTCCCAAGAGCTTCCAAGTCGTTTGATATATCCACGAAGCGAGCGTAATAATCCTTTATGGTTTCGCCCTGCTCCATATGAAACAACTCAAATTCTTTATTAGCAACGACGTGTTTAGAATCTTTTACCGTACTCGATCCTTCGTGCAATATGAGGAGTTGGTTCCATATTTGATATGCACTCTTACATGTGCATATCTTGTTGAAGTCCTCGGGCTCCAACGCACAATTCAAGGCATTCATTGCCTTGGCATTGGCTACTTCCGCGGCGACCTCCGCGGGAGTCCACTTCGTGAAATCTTCTTCGGAAGGCACGACATACTCCGTCATGGTGGCTCTCCATAGTGAAGTGCTCCGGAGGAAAATTTGCATCTGGCATTTCCAGTACCCATAGTTGGTACCGTTAAAGTGTGGAGGCCTGACTGAGGATAGTCCTTCCATAACTGAAGAAGCACCATCGCGGTTCTTGAAGATGTTGTAGTCGTTGTTCGTCATAGCTTTGAACTTTGGCTATGTGTAGCTTTGAACCTTGGCTCTGATACCAATTGTAGTGCCCTAGGAAGCCATTGCACACGTACTAGAGGGGGGGGTGAATAGTACTTAAAATAATCAAGATAGTTATTCCTAATTATTGTGCAAGACACAAACGACAATGCGGAATTAAACAACTATCAACAAGAATTAAAACATACGCAAACAAACAATATTACTGGGTTCGAATCCACCCAAGTCTCCCCGACTTGTTCCCGGTGATCCTACGTCCCAACCACCCGGATCCCCTCCGGATACTTCAGTTAGCAACCCTAACTCAAGATTTCCACTATGAAATACTTGTGAACAACCTTCACAAGTCAAATCATACAAAAGACATGTGACTCCCACAAACCGGGATCACAACCTCTCTCACAACCGAGAGACACAATTCAAATACGATTGAAATGAAATAAACTCTTACCTTACAAAATCCTATGCCTTGAGTAAATCTTACCAAATTAGGGCAAGGAGGGATTTTGAGGAAGATGATGCCACCAAACCCTAGCTTCAAGAAGATGACCAGCAATGGAAGCCTAGGGTGGAGTATGGTGACTTGAATCAAGCTCTTGGCTTGAGAAGCTCACAATGGAGAGAATCTCTCTTGAGGAATTAGGGCTCAAGGTGTTGAGGGAGAGATTCTTGTGAGGGAGAGAGAGCTTTGAAATAGCTTAGGAGAGCTCTTCTCTTAGGTCTGAAATTGCTTGGAAATAGGACCTCTAACCCCTCTTCAAACGAATCAGGATTCTATTTAAAGGGGCAAGAGAAATCGAGTTTGAAAGAATCCCAACGGCTCTATTCTGAAGCAGACTAGTCGGTCAAAGAAGGATCACTGACCGACTAGTTCATCAACTAGTCGGTCGGTGATACAACGTAGACCGACTAACGGTAGAACAGCCAAGAAGTCGAAGTACAGGCAAAGACAACTAGTCGGTCTAAGAAGACTTGCCGACCGACTAGTTCCAAACTAGTCGGTCGGTGAATGATCTTTGACCGACTAACAGTCGACATAGAGTAGGTTGACTTCAAGATGAATTAGTCGGTTTAAGAACAAATGCTGACCGACTAGTTTCTCAACTAGTCGGTCGACAAACGTTCTTTGACCGACTAACTCGAAACAGTAACTCAGGCTGTACAGAGGCAAGCTCAACTAGTCAGTCCAAGAAGGATTCCTAACCGACTAGATCGTCATCTAGTCGGTCGGTGACTCTTCTTTGACCGACTAATTGAATAACCTGGAAAGAGCTGAATATAGCAAGGCATCTAGTCGGTTCATGTAGAGTTGCTGACCGACTAGATCGTCATCTAGTCGGTCGGTGACTCTTCTTGAACCAACTAACATGCACTCGAAGCCGAGGGAAGAAGCGATAGGCTTCGGGAAAGTTTCTAATGGCTTCTATGAATATCCTAGCTCTAAGATATGAGCGAAATGAAGTATATAATGTAATTCCTACTCAAGGCTTAACATTCTAATCTATGAAGCTAGAAGACTATAAATTAAACCTTACGAGCCGTCTTCAAAGCTTCAATCTTCATTCTTGACTTCAATGAAACTCCTTGAGCTTCAACGAAGCTCCAGGCACACGATCACGCGTATTGAGAAGTCTTGAGGCGTCGCTTTTGATGTTCGTATTCTTTTGGCGACGATCTCCATAACTGCGCTCACAAATAAGTTAGTATACATTATTTATGTTTGCTCATCATCCAAAACCAAATCCGGGGAATCATATCACAACAGATACCCAATACACAGATTGGTCTCCAAAAGCCCGTTTATAACACTTCCCCTTATCCATCCATTGTTGTAAGCCATATATGAGCGCTTCAGGATTCATAGAGCTTATCTGAATATGGGGGTATGGATACTTCTGGATCCTAAGTTAAGAGTTCCTGCCTCGTCAAAATATTTGCCATGGAAAACCTAGTGGGAAAACCCAGTTGCTAAGAGAAAAGAGTACAAGTCTCTGTAACTTCTCCTGATCGATGGATATCATCAGAGGTGGATACTTCTGGATCCTAAGTCAGTGATAATTGCCTCGTTAACACCTTTAGCTATGGAAAACCCAGTGGGAAAAACTAATAGCCAAGGAAAAAGAGTACAGTTTTTCATAACTTCCCCTGATTAGTGGAAGTATTTAGAGGTGGATATTTCTGGATCCAGAGTCAATGATGTTGCCTCGTTAAAACCTTTAGCTATGGAAAACCCAGTGGGAAAAACAAATAGCCAAGGAAAAAGAGTACAACACTACATCTGACTCCCCCTGATCTATACAAGCTGTAGGCTTGCAGATCTCCAAGGCAACTATATATCAATCTCTTACAGTGTTCTGATAATAAGTACAAAGTACAAGGCATCTCTCATTTATACAAGATATCGCTCATCTACACAAGCTATTGAATCTGAGGGAGCTCTTCTGAAGAGGAGTGGTCTGCAGACTCGGTAGGTAGCACCACGTCTCTGACCCAGTCGTCACTGTGTCTGTGAGGTACTGCAGGACCTGGCTGTGCGTACTTATGAGTTGCTTCTTGGATCGATGAGCCTCTCGGGATGGTGGGATTGATGTTGCCTTGGAAGCATGCTTTGCTGGTCTCCAGGAGTTGGTCGTTCCTTTGTTGTATTCATCGTGATGATCTGTAACCTGTATCTGCAAATACTTTTAACATATTAGATGATCCTTGACATTTGGAGGTAGCGCAGAAGCTACATATCTCTGGTCTAGTGGTGCGCTGCAGGCGCTGTACTGTATCTGGTTAAAGGGTTTACTGCCAATGCTTTCTAGAGTCGTGTGTAGTTGGCCAGATAAAGGAGTGTACAAAAGGCACTTGAGTAAGGCACTTCAGGACCTAGGATATCCTTCCCCTCTTCCGCAAACGAAAGGGGTCTTAATGTGCATCCATACAACCAGTAGGTGTATTTGTGGATTGCGATTATCTATGTTTCTTCATCAACTGGATGATAATTTCATCTTCTGGATGATAATTCATCTACTGGATGATTATTCATCTGCTGGATGATTATTCATCTTCTGGATGATGGTTTCATCTTCTGGATGATGGTTTCATCTTCAGGATGATAATTTGGATGGGTATGTTGTCACATCATCCATAGCAACATAACCTAAAATTTTCTTTATCAATTGCATGTTTTTCATAACCATGACCAGGGAGCCTGATGCATCAGTTTAAATAATTTTATAAGTGAGTTAAGCTCATCTTACATGGTTACTTCCTGGTTTCTGCGAAATAAACCTCTAAGCTATAGCGTTTTGCATATAGCATATGATTTTATTTATTTATACAATACTCGGTAACGCACATGTTTGATATCTTTTGATATCAGGACTTCAGGTCCAAACACTTCACTTTTCATAAGTGAGTCTAGCTCAACTTATTATTGCCTCGTTCCACATAATCTGGCCACATTTCTGCGTTTGCTTCAGGAAACGGAGCTTGGGAACGATATCTATGGCAAAATGAAATGTGAGTAATTGTCGACAAGTGTGTTTTATCCAAATACCTCTCCATGTACGTACATTATTTAATTTATTCCAGATTCTTCTCTCCTGGAGGTTCTGGAAAGGAAGAGGATATAGAGATGAGCTCACTTTCTTGTGGTGGTATTGTTTTGGGGTCTCCAGGAGTTATTTCTCGCTTTGTAGCCTTGTGGTATGTCCTCTCACCCATTGAGGATATTCACTTCTGCTACTGGTGGATTGCATCCATTATATTTGGTATGTCAACCATAGTTGGATTTTTAGTAGCAGGGATATGTGAATTTGACAATATATTGTCAATAGTTATGTCTGATAACTGGTTAACCGTTTCATGAGTATGGATCTTCAGGATCTCATCACAATTCATGATAATCAGATCATAGGTACAAATGTTTTAAATGGTCAAATTGAGCTTCAGGCTCATGGATGAGTATAGCATTTTTGTTGAACCTAATGCTGGGGAATTAAAGTTATGAAGGATCTTCAGGATCTCATCAAGTCTTTAAAAGAGGGCACATCAATGCACGTCTTAGGAGAAGTGATTTTAAATGCTTCCCCTATTCAGAGTGCTCAGAATCTATTTATCTGGGGTAATTACTTCCGATAAATAGTTCTGCGTTTTGATGGTATATTGTGGCGATATGAGGATGTATACTCATCATGGCACAATCGACAAGATGTGCTCTAAACGCTTCCCCCGTTAGGGGTTCTCGAAAACTGTTTATATGGGGTGATCAGGCTTATATAAATAGGTTCTAAGGAGGCATTTTAATGGTTTGCATTGTAATTTTATGTTCCCACATGATCACCTACAACTGGATTTTTAATGGATAAGTAATCCGTTTAAATCATTTTAATGATTTATGTAACCCATTTCTGGGTGTGAATACAAAACTTCATGGTGTTTAATTTTCTTCCAGTTGTTAAATATAATTGATTCCCAGTGTTATCCAAAAAAAATCCGCAATATGCTCGACTTCAACGAAGTTGAGCATAGAACTTGGGATATGAACCCGTCATCGCACGATCTATAAGATGTGCAGTAATGCCTCCCCCGTTTCGGGATCTCGGAATATATTCATCCAGGATGGTTAATCCTGATGAATAAGTTCCACTGCGGCATTTTTGAGGGTGGTATGAGGGTAAATAAAATCCCAACCAATATCCCAGTAAGGTAATATGTCCGTTGTGATTAATAATAATCTGGACTGCGGTTGGATAACAAGGTTTTGATTATGACCATTTTAAGAGGAAATATGGATGGGTACTCTAAGGTACATCATCAGCCATATGTAGGGAGTGTGTGAGTCCACTTTTATCCCTCAAATACTCTCAAGAGGCCTAAAGGTCTCATTCTTCTAATGATAGTATATCATCTTAAATTCGTTTGAGAAAGTGAGAGTCAATGTCCACGAGAATGGAGATGATCTCGTAATCATTTTTCCCTTTTGAATGGGATAATGAAAGTTTCACCCTTTTTTGAAGAATCTTCGTGTTCGTCTGGTTAATGATGTCTTGCATCATCAATCCAGGGTGACATCGATCCAAAGTTGGTCGATTCTGGACACTTCTGGTGTTCTAAATTAATTCTCATGTTCGAATTTATGTGGGACCTTTTGAAAGTCCATTAAAATGCTCAAGTTAATTTTGTCAGGTAATAGGTGAACTGTGTTCAAACTGTGAAGGATTACATCTTCACATTGACTACTATGCGGATCAAAGTTGGATAAAGTTTCAGGCTTTATTGGTTTCTTGAGTCATTAGGGATTTCTTTTTGATGAATATCCTTTGAAACTTTATAAGTTTCAGAAAGTACATGGCATCCTCATTTCAGGAGTATTCAGGATAATAAATCATTCACAGTAAGATAAAATGCGTAAAAACACATATATACTGCAAGAGAATACTAGTGATAATTATGTTACGACAACAAGTTTCATAGTATGATGTGTGCTCTAGAAAGCATACGTTTACAATTATGCTCATTTAGACTTATGTTATGACAACAGATCAAATTTGTTTTCAAAGTTTATTTATCCTCGGGGAGTAGCTAAATATATATACGGTCAATTTGACTTTCGTCGTTTAGACTAGATATGTATATATTTCTATATGGCATAGGTTAATGCCCATTCATATTGCAAAAAGCATTATGGGTCTAGTCAGAACTTCTGGTCTGATATTGGGTTGCCATTGCATACTCCATGTCGAGTTATATCATATCTTCCCTTTCTTATTTTATTCAAGACTTCTCCTGTTTTCAGTCTTCCTCATTGACATTTATAAGGAAGAATGAATATTGGTCTTACAAAGTAGACATATTCAAGGGGAATGAGTTAGTTTCTATATTTCCACTTTTCTAATTTATGAGAGACTTTTAAAAGTCTATTTGAATGCGTAAGTATGGTCTACAGGCCATATTTATTGAGTCATTCAAGTATTGTGTGGATATAGAATCATGCTCAAGGGGAAACAAATACGTGGCCACGAAGTTTATAATTTCTCACTTATTTATTAAGACTTCGGGCGTACGCTTAAAATTAAGGCTAGATTAAAGAATCATACCTTGTAAAGTGAGATTACTCTAAAAGAGTTTAGCGGTGTTATGACAACTGTTGGTGTCAATATTAGTTTATATAAACCATAAATATGAGAGATTTATTTTACCGCAAAATGCGTATCTCTAAAAGAAATCGCATAAATGGTTTTCGCATAATCCATTGTATTTATTAATTTTTTTAGGGTAATTTTTTGATTTTGGTTAAATTTTTAAAATAATATCAATTTTCGACCAACTTTTAAAATATTATCAAATTTCGGCCAAGTTGGTCCACGTCAGCGGCCTGGAGCCGTAGGCGGTTATTTTTCCATATGGACGCACTTGGCAAGTGCGTTTTTTCTGGACGCACTTGCCAAGTGCGGCCTGTTTGAGTTATGGTGGCAATGTACGGGCCGCACTTGGCAAGTGCGGCTTGTCTGAGTATAAGGCACAGCTCTCATCCAAGAGCTGGCCATTCTCACAAGCAGCTGAAAATAGAGAGGAGAGGGGGCCATTCTCACAAGCAACCGAAATCAAGATGGAGAAAGGAGAGGGTCGCAAACGTAGGGCAACGATGCTGACCTTTGAAGAAGCAAATGCGCTACATGCTTCGTGTGAAGAGGACCCCGAAGCTTCAAGTCGTCAACCCTTATCGCCGCAACGAACGGTGAACCCAGAAGGTGATAATCAAACTCTGTTGAACATCGACAACACACTTTACTGGATGCGAAAAGCTATTAATCGCATTGAAGGGCGAGCGATTGAGAACCAAAATGATATTCAGAAAGTCGAGTGTCGCGTTATGGATATGGAGGACGAACAAGCTAAAATGAGTGAGGCTCTTCGACGGATCGAAGAGAAATTGGATTTAGTTGTTTTGGGGCCTCGAGACATTGCCCTGCATGATGATGCAGGACCAAGCGGGTCACGATCGCCGCCACCACCGCCGATATAGGTTGCTGATGTTTAGGAGTGACAATAGTAAATGTATTTTCGTATTTTGTTGGAGAGTTTAGTGGGAGGTTGGATGTATGTAAGGAATATGTAAGAGCGATGTGTCTGGTTTCATGTTTGTATCATCGTTGTAATATCGAAGTAGAATTTTGTTGTGTATGTAAGAGCGATGTGTCTGGTTTCCTGTATCACCGTTGTATCATCGCTATAGATATCGAACTTTGATGTCAGTTGAATTTAGTTGTGTAGTGGAATTGTGTGATGTAATTTGCACAACTTGTGTTGATGTATATGGAACATACATGCAACTGAGAGAAGACAACTTAGGTGTTTTAAGCTTGGGTGGTCTGCCCTGAAATGGCCGCACTTGGAAAGTGCGGCCATCAGCTACTGGCCGCACTTGGCAAGTGCGGCCAGTTTGGTGCTCATTTCAGACCCGTGACCACCTACTGGCCGCACTTGCCAAGTGCGACCAGTTTGGTGCTTATACCACTCGGCTGACAACTCAATTTCATTTTCTCCCAACTTATCATCCGACAACGTTCCCACTCTACAGATCCGGAGAAGATCTTCACATCTTGGCCTCCCATTTGTAAGACGACATCGCAATAGGTAAGCCATCAGTCCCTTGTGATTAATCGCGTGCGTACTGCGTTAATTTGGTAGAATATAATATGGGGTTAGGGCTAGGAGTGATTTGATTGTGCATCATAGAGGTTGAGATTTCATGGAATCAACTAATTTTTGCAGGGTGACAACAATGTCAAGTGGGCATATTTGCATCTTATGTTATTATGAAGGAAATTTGAGGGTTGGTGACAATCATGAACCTACATATGTCGGAGGAAAAGTTAAGTCTATTATACTGAGGAGCGGGTCAACGTATACCGATCTAGTAAATCGAATATACAAGGCGACAAAGATCAGTCGTCATGAGTATGATTTGAAATTGGTGTTCAACTGGCCAGTAATGGAGGGCAGGACCACAGCTGTGATGATCTCAGATGACGGCGATATGGAGGGGGCTATTTAGCTTGGGGTTAACTCAACGGTCAGTTGAAATTTATGTCGAGATTGATGCAATTAGCACCACACGAATGACTCAAGAACAAGGAACATTCGGACGAATGCTTGATTTGGATAACAACTCCGTGGGATTTATGTCTATTTCTCCAACCCAAGAGTATCAGCAGCACGAGAGACATACGGGAGAAGGTTGTTCATACTATCCACAAGAGGAGGTGAATATGGATGCGTAAGTATCGATATCGGTTAAGTAATGTGAACTTATGTCTGATATTTTCCCAATATAAATGTGATTTTTTAAAAATAGTATGTGGTACTATGTTTGTAACAGGTGGAATGTTGCGGGGCAGGGCAATCAAATTCCTGAGTTTGGAGTGTACGGAACATACTCCACATACATGCAAGGTCCATGTGCACCGGAGTCGATGCTCCAACCGCGCATCATATGGCTCCCAGATAACCTAATAGGCATGAATGAAAGAAATACATAATTAGACGACGTGCTATTTACATATTTATCATTAATTCAAAATTTATAAATTCAAACCTGTGTGCTCTCTAACGAGACAAGCTCGTTTCTATACAATTCGAGGTTCCCTTGGGGATTTTCACGAAATGATCTTGGCACATTCCACCTGCAGCCTAAGGGGCCGTTGCCGTCCAATACATTTTGTCTGTATGTAGGCCGGCCTATATGTAATCTCTTCCAGGACCATACCTGTAAATATGAATTTGTCAGTAATTTATAAAACATATTTATACACTTCTCACTGTTGCAGAATTAATAGTGTTATACCTGCAACAAGGTGCCGCATACATATATAGCCGATGTTTGCATCCTTGCCACCTTGCTTAGCTCAGAATACATATGTGCCAGCACTGCACTTCCCCACGCATACCCTCCAATTTCCTCAAAATGTTCCAGCTTCTCCAACCACCGTAGATGGACCGATCCTTTGCTTGGATCTGGAACCAATAAGGTTCCGATCATATGCAGCAAGTACGCCCGTGCACATTGCTAAATCTCCTCATCTGTGGCTTCATCAGGTAACTCCATATATGTTTCACGTAACCAAGCAAGCTTCACCTTTGCTCCTTGGTTTTCCATGGATGCCTGGCCTAGAAGACGCTCCATCAAATCGGCCCATGTACTATGTCGTCGGCCAATTTGATAAATGGGGGTCCCGGATATAGGTAGGCCGGTGATGACAGCCACATCTTGCAGAGTGATCGTCATCTCCCCCTGTATCATATGAAATGTGTTCGTCTCGGGCCGCCATCTCTCAACCAATGCTATTAATAGTGCATGGTCCAATCGTATCCACTTCAACTTCACACATACATGTAACCCAGACATTATGATATACAACTCCACACGCTCATCAATTTGTCATTCTGAATGTCTTCGTGCGTGCTCAACAATTCCTATCACAGCCTCCTGCAAACAATATCACGTTAATTATTTTCCTGCATTGGCATCATAATTAAATTTTCAGAATTTTCCAACTCAAATATTCATACCTCTCCATACTGGATCTGCGCAGACCGATGGTGCACCTGATCATACAAGACCTCGTCAGTTATTGGTCCCGCCTCCTCCATGCTATTCGATCCTACAAGTTGCAAAAATATTTTTTTATATTGCATTAGAAATCACGGAAATGTATATCAACAATCTTATTAAACCTACCCTAGTATGAATTTGACACGTATCCAAAATTTTAATTAAGTTATGTGTATCCCAAAAATGGATTTAATAGGAAACCTTGCAGGTACTAACTAAAATCGAAAAAATTGATAATATAGTTAACAAAAAATCAACTTATATGTGTTAAGACTAATAAGTTCATGCATCCGTATGGAAAATATTCACACATACCCCCAAAGGCATATGATAGAGTAAGAATACAATGTTTGTGGATCTTTCATCAAATGGAGATATCAAATGGAGAGATCCACGTACCTGTTTGTGGATCTCGTTATCTGATCAACAGAAATGGAGAAACCCTCGACGTCGGATCAACACAAATGGGGATGGGAAGCCTCATCCACCGTCACGCCCTAGCCTAGGGTTTTTTTCTTTCCGCAGTGTGATAAGTTATGACTGATCGGGTTTGTTGGCAGCGGTAGGAAATAGGGATCACTGGCCGCACTTGGCAAGTGCGGCCAGTTTAGATGCCCCATGACTTAACTTTATGTCACGGGCCAGTTTGTCTCCAACTCAAACAGGCCGCACTTGGCAAGTGCGGCCAGAATAGACGCACTTACCAAGTGCGTCCAGATGGAGAAATAACCGCCAGCGGCGCGAGGCTGCTGACGTGGCCTAACTTGGTCGAAAATTGATAATATTTTCAAACTTGGTCGAAAGTTGAAATTATTTTAAAAAATTTGCCTAAATCTAAAAATTACCCTTTTTTATTAGGGTGAAAGGGTGTTGACTTTTGATTTGATTTTGAACTTCGGGATCATTTTGTTAAAGTGGATATGATGTTAAACTTTTTGAAATCATGATTTATTTGTTGTCATAAAATATCGTCATATCTTGATCATGAGCATGAGCATGGGATGATCATATAAGAGTGCAAAATGCAACAATTAATGATTTATCATACACATAATATGAAGCTTGTAATCTAGAAAGTTATGCTCAATAAAATAGTTGAAAGAAACTAAATTATCATTGCAAATAAATCAAGCATGTGAGCTTAAGAATGTATGCTCAACTAACATGAATTGAAACATATACACATGTTATTTATATTCTGCAGGTATATAAATAATTTCATCTCAGACATACATTTATGCTAAAGGCATTAAAAATATATCATAGAGATTTTAGCATGCTAAATAAAATGTTCATCACAGAACATTAAATATGCGTCAGGCATATAATATTCTACACATGCATTTATAGTGTATAAGCGTAAATTCATGCTAGTGACAATAAAAATATACAACATCCCATCGCAGAGAAATGCAGCAGGCATTTAATTTCATCGCAGACAATTAATCATCACAGGTAATTAATCATCACATGCATTTTATAATGGAAACGATAATTTTTCGTTTAATAATTATTGGACTACTAGGCATCGTCATACACTGTTAGGTTAGTTACCTAACGGCAGAGCAGTCGCAGGATCTTCCTAATTATTAAACGTATAATAATCAGATAATCCAAAAAATACGATGAATTAAAAAGCGTGTAATGATCCAGAATTTAACGAAGAAAAACTTAATTAAATCTGGAAAAGAATTTTGGAAAAAACAAAATTTTGTGGACAAACCCTAGTTAGGGTTTTTCGGTTCGATCTGCCGTGTAATCCCGTGTAACCGGTTAGGGTTTCAGTCGCGTGTGTGGTCGCTTCTGGCGGCTAGGGTTTCGTACACACGTGCACACGGGGAGGGGGGCGCCACTGCAGGCGACGGGGTCCATCCGCCGCTGCTGGCGACGGCGGGGCCGCCGTTGCTGGCGACGGCGGGTTCGGCCTGCCGCTGCAGGCGGCGGTTGCCACCGCCACAGACAGGGGGTTCGGCTCGCTGGCGGCAGTTGCCGCCCACCGCTGCAGGCGACGGGTTTTGCCCGCCGCTGAAGGCGGCGGTTCCGCACGCCGCTGCAAGCGGCGGCGGTTACCGCCGCTACAGGCAGCGGTTCCGCACGCCGCTGCAAGCGGCGGCGGTTACCGCCGCAAGCGACAGCAGTTGACGTCGCACAGGCAGCGGGTTTTAGCCTGCCGCTGCAGGCGGTGGTTCCATACGCCGCTGCGGGCGGTCGGTTTTGCCCGTCGCTACAAGCGGCGGTGACGGCATGTGATCTAGGGAGGGGGGGTTTACACGTGTGCGGCTGCTGGCCACGTGGAGACGAAAAAATCCCTCTAGGGTTTGATAAAATCTTGGGGAAGAAGACGATAAAAACTTGATTTTTATTAAAAAAATCTATTTTTAGTCTTCAAAACAGCGTTTTTCATCGTCGATTTATCATGTAAAAGATTGATTTATCATGTAGATCTGAGACTAAAAATTTGATCTTATACCAACCAAATAATGAACCAATCGTATGCGCATTAAAATTTAGATCTAGGGAACAAAAATTACCTCTAGATCCTACCCGTCGGATCTAGCGATGTTCGGTGAAGGAAGCCCATTTACGTCGCGTTTTTCCGTCGGCAGAGGTTCGGCTCAGCTTCGAGCGTGCTGATAAAGTGTTGTAAACTTGGCGACTATGGAACCTCGTAGCCCTGTATTTATAGTAATAGGGTTACATAATGGGTGGGTACCCAATACACAGATGGGCCTCCAAAATCCCGTTTATAACATCAATACATATTTCTTCTCTGGATATATTTTCGCCTTTTCCTTTATTCAAAAATTTGTGAATTATAGAACCATGCCATTGGTTTAATGGGATCCCAGTACTTGTATAATTTTAGCAAGGGTACTATACACATATATCCATATATCCATACATATATATATACACACACAAATATACATACATAAATGTTTTTCCCCAAATTTTGGTGGGGGCCCGTGCCCCCACACCTTTGAACCTAGATCCGCCCCTGTATAGAGGTCTATGTATTAGTCCATATAACAATCTCAAGCACGTGGAGTTGCATATGATAAAACATTTGTCCATGAAAATATGATCGGTTACCTTCTACAAAGATTTCATATATTTGATACAATAATTCCTGCTGTGTCTGTTAAGTAACTGGTACTAGATCCCAAGAAAATAAATAAACTGTGAATAATAAGGACTGCTGCGTCTGTTAAGTAACTCGTACTAGGTCCGAAGAAAATAAATCAACTGTGAATAATAAGTACATTCTGTTATGAATAGGCCCATGAGGCCCATTGGGCATCCGGTCCATCATTGAAAGCTATAAATATGAGGGTAGGGGGCTCTTAACCCTTTACACCTATTGCTCTACTTTTCCCTTCACAACATGGTATCAGCACGATCACGCTCGTTGCAAAAGGCGACGACGCTCGAGGAAGGAGATCCATCAACCGCTCAGTTTTAAGAAGATCGTAATCTTCTCAACGGGGAGCGAAAAGGGCATCCTTCACCAACCGTCGTCTTGATTCTCTTGTCGAATCTAGAGGTAAATCTCAAAACTTTTAGTCTAAACTTGCGTTTCCTGTAGATCTGCATGATTTAAGATCAAAAAGTTTGAAAACACGGTAAAAATCACATTTTTATTTAGATCTGCATGTCTAAAAACAATAAAAATCGTATTTTAAAAAATCTGAATGTCTGAAAAATCAGTTTTTTGACTCCCCTTGATCCATATACCGCACGCCCAAAAGGGCGGAACGGCGGCGCTTTACCAGCGCTGATGCCGGCACCAACGCCGCGACCATCGGTCGCGGCAGCCGCGGCCTGAAGCCGCGGCATGTAGCCGCGGCGGGCGGTCGCGGTCCGCCATGGGCCCCCTTACAGTTTTTTCCGAAACCCTAGCCCTTAACGGGCCAATTTTTTAGGGGAGACCCAATAACCCTAATGTGATGTTTTCATGGCCCAAAAGCCTGAAAATTAGCACATTTACACATAATTTTTCTTTTTTATTTTTGGCCCTAAAAGCCCAAATAATTAAAAAAATTAATTTTAAAATAAGGGTTAAAGCGGAAAAATAAAATATAAATAATATGGATCAAGGTAAAAAGTTTTTCAAAATAGTTTTTAGCATGTCACACACTATTTAGATTATTTATTAATCTTTACATGCATGTGATATGATTATCTGCGTGGTTGTATATTTTTCATATATTATCTGCGTGGATGTGCTATTAGGCTATGTTTTTAGGGATCAGCCACGTTTCCGACATCTTTACTTTTCTACAATTTTTTTCTTTTTGAGAGAAAGTTGTAAGTGAGGTTATACATGTAAAAAGAAGCTGAAGGACACCAAAAAGGAGCTGAAGGCGTATGCACAAAGAAGAAAGGGGCTTCTCTTTGAAGTTCCCGAGTTGTATTTACTTTTTCATGCACTTTTTGATGTAATTTTCGGACTGTCTTTTTCTGTTGGTGTCGGCTGGCTGATCCCCATAGGCCTAATTTATTTTCATTGCCTACACATTAAATGTGTGGATGTCTACTAATTCATGCTATTTTAATCCTAAAATGAAAATGTTAAATCACATGTGTGGATGTTTATTACTTAAATAATTCACGTTATGAAAATGATAAATGCATACGTGGATGTTTATCTTTTAATAAACCATGCCATTTAAAACGTTGTAAAATTGCATGCGTGGATGTCTATTTTACATAGTTTAATAATCCATGCTATTTTTATATTGCTAGATCGTTTAATGGCCAAACTTACGAATGTCGATTTTTCGGTCCTGAAGGCCGATGGGTCGAACTACTTGAGTTGGCAGTTGGACCTGAAGTTCCACCTACGATCTCATGGGTTTAGTCTGACACCCACTGAGAAGGAAACAACAAATACTGCCACAACTGAAAAGGATGCTTCTAAAGACGCACCTCACACAGAAGAAGTTTCCGATATACTAAAGGCAAAAGCCATTATCTATATCAGGAAACATTTAGACTCGACCCTGAAGGACGAGTATCTTACTGTAGAGGATCCTTACGAACTGTGGGACGCACTTGAGGAAAGGTACTTGCATAAGAGGAATGGCATACTCCCCCGTGCGCAGTACGAGTGGACTCACCTCCGTATACAGGATTACAAATCCGTAGCGGAGTACAACTCAGCACTTTTTCGTATCACCTCACGCCTAAAGTTGTGTGGTGAGATTGTGACTGAGAAAATGTTGCTGGAAAAGACGTTCATGTCTTTCCACGAGAAGGATGTGATCCTCATACAACAGTACCGTGAGAGGAAGTTCACGAAGTACTCTGATCTGCTTTCATGCCTTTTAATGGCTGAACAGAACAGAGATTGTTGGTTGCCACTCACAACCTGCGTCCTCCTGCCTCCGCTCCACTGCCACCTCTGCAGAGGCTCACTTCCAGTCTTTCCAGAAGAAGAAGATGGACAAGAAGGCTAAATTCCAGAAATGGAAAGAGCAGAAGAAGCGGAAGAAGGCCACTCCTCAAGCTCCTCCTCAGAACCAGAAGTTTGTGGAAAAGAAGCAAAAGTGGACGTCCAACAAAGTGGTACTCCCAAGAAAGACTGAGAGGATAAGTGCTCCAAATACGGAATGATGGGCCACTGGTCCAGAATCTGTCGCACCCAGAATACCTACAGGACATCTACCAGGCAAGTCTCAAGCCTCACGTTGAGACAAACCTGATAGAGAGCGCAGCATTGCTAGAGACCACATGGAATCCAGAAGATTTCATGGGAGACGACACTCTCTAGTTATGGACCATAAACAATTTTTTTTTCTACCATTGTATCTTCCCTTTTTTATGCAACGTATCTTGTTTTTGTTCCATGTTGAACTTTTGAGCATCTCAAATATGAATAGAAGCAGCTTCTTTTTCGTATTATTCATTGCTTGTATGTCTTTCTTATATAGATATGGAATCAATATGCCTAGTGGACAGTGCATCGACGCACTCAATCCTTCAAAATATAGACTACTTTACGAGCATAAGTAGCTACTCTGGTCCACTGAGAACAATCTCAGGACCAGCTAATATAATCGAAGGATCAGGGAAAGCAATCATATTGCTCCCTGGTAACACATTAATCACACTTAGAAATGTGTTATACTCCCCTAAATCAATCTGAAACCTCCTAGCTTTAAAGATATCCTTTTAAACGGGTATCACTTAGAGACGGTCGAGGAAAATGAAAGGGAATACTTGCTTGTAACGTCTCTTACAAATGGTTTAAAAACCATTGTGGAACGTTTCAAGTGACTCCCCTCGGGACTCTACCAAACAAGTATTCAAACTCCAAAAACATTAATGGCGGAGCACCTGCAGTGCCCCCAAACACCAAAATTCCAACTCTGGCATGGTAGACTGGGACACCATGGATCTATTATGATGTACCGCATCATAAAAAGCTCAAGGGGTATAGATTTGAAGAACCTGAAGATTCTTCAAAAAGGTAAATTCCCATGTCCACCCTGTTACAAGGGAAAACCAATTACGAGACCCTCTCCACTAAAAGTGGACCTGGAGTCTCCAAGCCTTCTGGAAAGAATCCACGGAGATATTTGTGGGCCTATACATCGATCAAGTGGTCCGTTCAGATACTTTATGGTCCTGATAGACGCATCTACTAAGTGGTCACATGTGTGTCTACTGTCCACCCGTAACCTAGCACTGTCTAAGCTTTTAGCTCATATAATCAAGTTGCGGGCCCACTTTCTTGACTATCAGATAAAGAAACTTCGTCTAGACAATGCAGGTGAGTTTACATCACAAGTCTTCCTAGACTATTGCCAAGCACAGGGCATTGAAGTCGAACATCCTGTAGCGCATGTTCACACCCAAAACAGGTTAGCAGAATCTCTAATTAAGACACTGCAATGGATTGCTCGTCCATTATTACTTCAATCCCAGCTGCCAGTGAATGCATGGGGCCATGCAATTCTGCATGCTGCATCTTTAATAAAATTAAGACCTTTTGGAGGTCAGTCATCTTCTCCAATGCAACTAGCACTTGGAGCCCCACCAATTGCCTCACACTTGAGAATATTTGGTTGTGCAGTATATGTCCCCATAGCACCACCACAAAGAACAAAGATGGGTCTACAACGTCGCCTAGGCATTTATGTTGGGTTTGACACCCCCTCCATAATAAGATTCCTAGAACCCCTTACGGGAGACGTTTTCAAGGCACGTCTAGAAGACTGTGAATTTGATAAAACATCATTTTCAAGACTAGTCTCACAAACAAAGAAGCCCGAAGCTTCAGACTGTATCACTTAGGATACAAAGACATTATGTCACTTTGATTCGCCCACAAGCTAGTATGAGGAGGAAGTCCTGAAGATTCTCCATATCCAAAGCACTGTCCATCTCTTGTCGGACAAATTTACTGACAACCAGAAGATTGTCAGATCACACGTCCCTGTTGCTAACACTCCAGCTAGGATTGACATACCGTAAAATGGATGCAATCTGCCTGTAGCAGAAATGGTTGGACCTCTTAAAAAGAGAGGGCGACCACCAGGATCCAAGGACCAAGTCCCTCGAAAGAGTAGGACCCTTGGCAATGGTAAAATAATACGACCATAGGATGCTACTTTAAGCCCTGCTACCCACATCTCTCCCAAACTCTCAAACAGAGGAAAACCGGGAGAAAATGAAGTTTCGATACACTATGTACGAACTGGGGAGTATTGGGAAAAGAGCACAACCACAGATGACACATTTGCATGTAATATTGCCATCAACGTCGCGTACTGCGACGATGATATTGAACCACGCTCTCTGATAGAATGTCAAATCAGAGATAATTGGCCAAAGTGGAAAGCGGCAATAGGAGTGGAGTTGGATTCACTCACCAAATGCAAGGTCTTCGAACCTATAGTCCAGACACCAAAAGGTGTAAAACCGGTGGGTTATAAATGGGTATTTATTAGAAAATGAAATGAACAAAATAAGATCGTTCGCTACAAAGCAAGGCTTGTAGCGCAGGGTTTTGCCCAACGTCCAGGGGTGGATTTTGAAGCCACATACTCCCCGGTCATGGACGCGATCACCTTCCGATTCCTCATTAGCTTAACAGCCTAAGAGGGTTTAGATATGCAGCTTATGGACGTCGTGACTGCATACCTATATGGCAACCTAGACCGAGACATCTATATGAGATTGCCTGACGGTTATTCTTTGCCTGTAGCAACTAAAAAAGAGAAAATGTGACATCTACTCAGTGAAACTATAAAGATCATTGTATGGTCTAAAATAATCTGGAAGGATGTGATATAACAGACTGAGCAACTTCCTTGCAAAACAAGGATTTACGAATGACCCAGTCTGTCCTTGCATCTTTATAAGAGCAAAGGCAACAGGATTTGTCTTTATAGCCATCTATGTAGACGACTTGAATCTCATCGGATCTCCTGAAGAGATCGCCGAGATTTCTAGAAGCTTGACAGAAACCTTCGAGATGAAAGACCTTGGAAAGTCAAAATTCTGTTTAGGTCTTCAAATAGATCATCTTAACGATTGAATTATGTTACATCAGTCAACTTACACATCAAACTTGTTGAAAAAGTTCCAAATGGATAAGTGCCACCCCCTCAGCACCCCAATGGTCGTCAGATCATTGGATGTGTATAAAGACCCCTTCCGGCCTCTGGAAGAGGGGGAGGAAGTACTAGGCCCTGAAGTGCCTTATCTGAGTGCTGTCAGTGCACTCCTTTACCTGGCTAACTGCACTCCCCCTGACATAGCATTTGCAGTCAATTTACTAGCCAGATATAGTGATGCACCTACACAGCGGCACTGGGCCAGAGTTAAGCATCTTTTACGCTACCTCCAAGGGTCCATAGACTTAGGTCTATTCTACAAGAAAGGGGCAACAACTGGTTTAGTTGGTTATGCTGATGCAGGTTACAGGTCTGATCCTCATACAGAGATGTCTCAGACCAGAAACATGTTTACCTATGGCGGCACTGCTATATCCTGGAGATCTGTAAGGCAGACCATGACAACCGTCTCATCCACTCACTCAGAACTTCTAGCAATCCATGAAGCGAGCAAAGAGACTTTCTAGCTACGCTCTGTGACCAACACATTCTCACCTCCACTGGCCTGATGACCGGCGTCCTTGTGCCTACCCCACTTCATGAAGACAATGCAGCATGTATAACCCAGCTACAGGACAGCTACATCAAAGGCGACAAGACGAAGCATATCTCCCCCAAGTTCTTCGGGACGCACGACCTTTAGAAGCAAAAGCAGATTGAGGTACAGAAGATCCAGTCATGTAATAACTTGGCAGATTTGTTTACCAAATCCCTGCCTACTAGTATCTTTAATAAACTTGTATATGGGATTGGGATAAGGAGAGTGAGAAAATGTAAGCGGGACAGGATGAGAGGACTATGAACATATAGATACATAGGAGACTGATGTATAGTTTCATAGGAAATCTGCAAGCCTGAAGCTTGGTCAGATGAGGGGGAGTCAACTGCAGAGTTGTACTCTTTTCCCTTGGCTACTAGTTTTTTCCACAGGGTTTTCCGTAGTCAAGGTTTTGACGAGGCAACCTCATTGACTCTGGATCCTGAAGTATCCATCCCTAGACACATCCCTAAAACAGGGGAAGTTATGGATAAACTGTTCTTTATTTAACAAGGCGATTATCCTAACTCAGATCCCGAAGAATCCACCTCTTATTCAATATTGATTGGATAAGGGGAAGTGTTATGAATAGGCCCATGAGGCCCATTGGGTATCCGGCCCATCATTGAAATCTATAAATATGAGGGTAGTGGGGATCTTAACCCCTTACACCTATTACTCTACTTTTTCCTTCACAACACATTCTTAATTTTAGCAAGTGGTTCAACAAAATCTATCTAGAATTTGTTTCTCTACAATGCCTTAACATCTATTAACATTCACTGTTTCCAACATACATCAGATTTTCTTATGAAAGTAAACATCAAATCAGTATATATATATACACGTAAATAACTAGATATAAGCAGTTGCAAGTATAACGTAATCCACTATGATACATGTGATTTGCGCTAGTTCTAGATCTACAATAACACACAAAACTAAAGAATGAGAATTGATAGAAAACAAACAAAGTTGCAACAAACAAAATGAAGAATAACATGAGTTTAGATAGTGAATCTTACCTTCACAGCATTTATGATGTCTTTTTCAGCACCCTTGACCGAGCGTCCTTGAAAATCAGACACTCTATCAGTGAAACATCCATCAGTATCTGATACGACCATTTTGACCGGGTCCTGAGGAGCCAAGTCAACCACGACCAGTCAACCAGCCTACTACGGCCTTGGGCTCCAGCCAAAGGATCTCACGGGCGGGTCGCACTTCTCCACCCAAAACGAATGCCCAAAAGACCGCCCACTATCCGTAGTGGAGGAAATCGATCCCCAAATTGAGAGAGCACTCACCAATTATGGCGGCCACCTTCATGGCAATAACTCACCAATCATGGCCCGAATTCATGTCCATCACTCCACCTTCAATGTCGTCATTCCACCTTTATGGCCATCGATCCACCTTCATGGCATTCATCCCTCCATAAAGTGTGGCAATTATTGGGGTCAACATTCCCCACTTAGCACCCCCATCAATGACGGTAATGATGTCTCATCATGGCCCATTACTAGGGGGACTCGCCAATTAGAAGAGAGTAGATGCATCATCTCAAGGGGGGCTGATCTCTGTGATCTACAACGGAGGTATCTCATACACACTCTTACACCTTCTTCCACCTTTACATACTCCTCCTCCATACCTCAGCCAGAGGTTCGATGCTTGGACTCTCCGCAAACTAGGCCCAATCCCACCGAGCACCTATCAGACCAGATCTGACTTTGGCATCGGAGGGGAATCGGTCGGAACCGAGGTCCGATCCCCCTGACGAGCTCTCTCGTCTATTCAGGTCCAGGAGATCCAGCGGCACCGAGGCTACACCTCAGCATCTTCTCAGCCAGAGCCGAGCGCCCTCGTCCCCGAGCCCGTTCATCTCCACCACTAGCAGGTCGTCGCTTTGCCGAGGCTACCCTTGGGCTAGCAGATGCGAGGATCCGTGCGTCCCTCACCGTGCAATTGTGCCTTCAACCGATCCCGGGGGTATTGCGTGTGCCCTCTGACCGCGTTGACCTACCACCCTCCAGTCCATAATTCAACGGTGAGAAAACATCCGTAAACATCTGGCTCTGTCTGTGGGAACGAGTCAACATCCACGTCGTCTACCACATCGATAATGATTCTTTCCTTTAATCATGATCTCTCTTCTATTTCCCTTTTCACAAGGATTCAGAGAAGAAAGATCAACCAGTTTCCCTAAAGAATCTCATCAAACTCAAATTCATTCCCATCTCCCAAAGTTGTGGCCTACACCCACCATTACCCCATATCTCCACCAAATTGGGCATCGACCAAGGCCATCATCCCAATATCGAGTTTCCCAAGCATGTAACCCTAGTAGCAACCGATCAAGGTACTCGTCATCGACCACCGATGTCCCAATTTTAGTGTGTTTGGGTTCGTCCTCCTCTGGCTTGAACGAGACCCTCCCACATGAGCTCAGATAGGGGCGTATGGATAGGGAAAGCTCGACACTCGTCATGCTCCCATCCCCCAAGATGCTTGGATGGGTCAGCATCCCCGAGTTTGTGATGATCACCATCGACAAGCCCTTCTCCGATGGCAAGCTCGTCCCGCTCCAGCTGACATCATCCGTACCGCGACAGGAGGTCAGGTCGCAGAATTCATCAGAGTCAATGATGAGACCTGAAATCGTGGCGTCAGACCATTCGATCTCATCTCCAAGGGCTCTGAAATGCTCAAGTCACTGGCGGGAGCTACTCGGCCTGAAGAAACCTGTGGACGTCGCAGCAACCTCCGAGCCCGATGATAAGAACGTTGACACCGAGCTTGTATGACTATCGATAACTCTCCGAGTTTCCCTCGCTAAGCTCGGATGGTTGCCAATGTCCCAGCCAAGCCGCCACAAACGCTAGCGTCAGGCCCTCGTCTCCTAACTTGGCCCCTTCGCCCAGGCTCCTTAGCTCCAAGGAAGGCGACCATGCCGAGCTGTCGACCATATCGGGCGGACAATCACACCGAGCTCTCCCTACCGAGCATCCGAGATGCCCCAATGTTGTCATCCCCCGTCGAAGTCTCTTCCCTCCTCTCCCTTGGCTCCGTCGACCTCGAATTCGATGCCTCTCTGGCCTTCTACTGCTCCCCAGTGACGCCATCTTTAGGTGCAGGAAGATCAAGAGCTCCAGTGAGAAGGCAACGAGAATCAGATCCTGGAGGAGGGAAACATGTGTGAGGCATACGACAGGAAACGATGTCGGGTCCAGATCGACGAAGTAGCTACAGACCATGCTGGGGAAGCTGAGGCTAGAGGGGCAAGCTTGGTCAAGGACCACCTCTTCTGATCATCCACGACTTCGATGCTATCACCACATGGTAGTGGCGACACTAGGTGGGGCCCCTCTCGTGGCACTTCACCCTCATCATCCCCGATCAGATCTTCTTCAGCAGGTTAAGCACCAGATTCGACCACTGGTTCTAGCTCTCACAGGCCGAGTGATCGTCCGGTTCATCGAAAAGATTATGGGCCAGCTACGGGGGGTTCGTGGCATACCATGTGGTGAGGGCATGTGGGGATCGGTGCTCTGTGCGATGATCGCAAGCTCCGACCTGCTCTAGGAGGGTGACGACGATCGGATGACTCAGGGAGCGAGCGGGAATGCATAGCTCTATCGATTTAATGTTACCGCGTAGCATCGCAATACTGAGGAAATTGAACGGGCTTGCTGTATATAAGCAGCCAGAAGACTACTGGGTCTCCCCACCAAAGCTCACATCCCCGAGACGAGCTTCCGACGACCAGTTGGAACGATCGAGGGGAGGGAGAACTTGATCAGCAAAGCACACCGAGGGTTTATCGGGTCGAGCTGGACATCTGATGCCGAGCTAAACACCATCAGATGCCGAGCTAAACATACCAAGCATGCTGGACATGCAGTTACCGAGGAGAACCGAGACGTTGGGGTGCTTAGCATGCCCGACAATGCCAAGATCCCTCTGCCTGTCACCCGAGGCGCATGTCAACCTCTCCGACAATGCCTCTAGCATCCCTGCACTCCTCTATGTCTTCTGGTATGCCGAGCTCATCGCCAATATCCCCTCTATCGGTGGATACTTCTCTTACCTCCACGCTGAACACGGTGGCTTTGTTGGCTCCATCATCGCTGACAACATCCTCCTAGGAGCTCCCATCAATCCACCCTCCAGCTGTATGACGTCCCCTAGATTTGAGCATACAAGTGCAATAGGATCGGGGATACCAAATTTAAAATTTATACCACAAGTGCACGGTGTTGTAGTGTGGCTTGGGGGGTTGAAATCAGGGAGGCGTGTGTTATGCTTCCGTCAAGAAGGAACCGGTTCACCCAATGGGTGAGCTGGCCCAAACTATCGGTGGGTTGTCACAAAATATGGATACGAAGGATAAACGATATAAAAGGAAACCTAGGACTTTGGTTTCCATCCTATCATGTGCCCTCTCTATTACGACCGACGGATAGGAATTCGATTGGATTCTAGAATTTAGTGATGAGACGTTGCCTCTAAGAGTGATACCCAGCGTCCAATGGGCCCAATATTTCGGTCGGTACCCAGGATGATACGCTAGGTCTACCCGGGTTCGGTCAGTAGGCATTCCTATGTTCATTAACACCGGCCGACTCCGGGAGCACTAAGCTCGCAACGATTACTCCCAACATCTCATCCTGTCGTTCCTACATGCTAGGATTTAATGTCTACGCTAGGGGAGTGAGCTGTGGCTAGGGAGTCAACTGCCAAGTTTATTCCCCCTTGGCCCGACGGTTAGAGGCAATCTTTCTCCCGCCAATGACAATGAAACACCCAGCGTAATCATCTAAATTCCTAATCCCTATCAAAATCCTATTCCTATGGTCGTTCTAGGGAGAACCCGTGAAGGGGTTTCCACCAAAATCCCAGATTTGGGAACTACTCACAATTCATGGCAAAAACACAATCTAAACAAAATTCAACGGTAGAAATCATGATCAGGCAATAGAAAAAAATTGCTAGCAATGATATTGATACTATATTAAAGTTTCAAGATAATCAGAAGACTTACAAGATTCAATAAAATTCCAGCCGTCGCAAGCCAAAAAAGACAGAAAAATAACAACGTTCGTTTTAAGAAAACCTAGGTGAACTATATATAGGAATCGCGGCCACCCGATCGGTTGAAGCATCAACAGATCGGGTGAGCTGCTAGTCATCTAGGCCATCGGGCTTCAGAAGCTTCAACAGGTCACCGGGCTGGGCGGTTGGCGTGACCGGGTCGTGATTTGGGGAAATTCAGCTTCAGATGAACAGATCAGGTGAGATATCACCCGATCTGTTCGAATTAAGCTCAAAAAGACAGAGAGCTCTGTCGATCTCACCCGATCACTGAATCGATCGGGTGAGCTGCTCTTCACTTCAGCTCCTGTCCGGGTCGGATACGCGTGCATCAACCGATCGGGTGGCTGTGTCCACCCGATCGGTTGAGGGCTAAAATATGGATTTCTTCGTCGTTTGGCCCTTTGGATTACGCGTGACTCCTCCTGTTGCTCCGGGGACTCATGATATCTTCTTTATACGTCCCTAACGCTGGCAATCTCCTGCATTTACATAAAAACACAAAGAAGTGAAAGAAAACTAAAAATCACAAGAGAAAGGGTACAGAACGACGAAAAACAACGGAAAATCACAAAGAAGACGTGCGTGAATATATAAAATATAAATGCACATCAAAATCCCCCAAGCTGACCACTTCTCGCCCTCGAGGAAGACGAGTAAGAGTAGGAGCTCGGAGGGAAAAATAGAGGGAGAGAGAGAAAAAGAAAACAAAATCCCAGATCGCCCGTCAGAGCCAACAAAATCAAACATGCCACACTAAGCAAGCATGCAAGAAAACACAACACTAAACCAAGGAATATGAGTCCGTACAAGTGTCGTGGGCTCACGCGATGAAGCACGAGTGAGTGTAGTCGTGTGCTAGCAAATGGTGTTACTATCTACATTGTGCAATATAGCTCCATATACACATACCCAAGGATTGACCCAAATATCGATTCAATTCGAAATAAGCGGTGAATAAATAGCTCAAGCATGCATGAGAATCAGAGTAAGAATAGAAGCGTATCATGCCTCAGGGACTCCATAGCTAAGGACTAGGAAATCACCACACTATTGCCCAAATAATGGCTAGAAAGTTCCTATTCCAAGTGTTTTCGAAAACGATGGAGGTTGAGAAGGTGTGGAGTAGAACACTCGGTGAAAATTCTCGCCTTCCCTTTATTCTCGGTAGATAGGAAAAATATTCACACGGGAATTTTTTTGGGTTTTGGGTATTTGTATTTTTTGGGGTTTTTTGGCTATACATATTTTTTTCTTTTCTCTTTTCTTTTCTTTTTTGGGTTTTTCTTTTCTCTTTTTCTTTTTTTTGGATTTTTGGATTTTGGGGTATATACATATGTACTCTTCCAAGTGGAAGAACGGTACACGACGAGGGGATTTGCACCAAGTAAAACAAAAAGAAATCGAAATCTAAACACTTGGGCAAAGGAGATATTTCTCGCAAATCAGAGTATAAGCTAAATGGGTTATCCTAGTCCTATTTGTGGAATCCCGACACATGCGAATTGAAGTATACGATATATATGTATTCATGCATATAGAATCAGACAGTAGAAGCAAATACCGCATATTCAAATCGAAGCATGATAATCTAGGGGTCAACCAAGGACAATCATATAAATCAACATCACAAAGTAGAAGCACACCAACTAGCTAGTCACGACACACGACTCACACAAAAGCAAAGTGAACCCACGATGCATGAAATGCAATAGGACTCGGCTTCCTAGGGTTAGTGAAAGTGATTATCGTAGCCATGCTAGGTGTGTGTGTGTGTTTCTGTGGCAATTCATCATATGGGGTCATATCTAGGAGAGGGAGAACAAAAGATCCAAACACATGACGGGAGATAGTGGCTCTAAAAAGAAGAAGAAAGAGACAATAAACGTCATATTGGCTCTAAAAAGAAAGGATAGATACTCGATAGTGGTTGCTCCAAACACATGACGGGAGATCTCTCACTACTCTCTGAAGTGATTAGCATCAAGGATGGTGCAACGGTCACTTTTGGAGGCAATCAAAAGGGAACCATCATTGGAGTAGGTAAAGTCGGTAATCCTTCCAAACCACTCATTACTAATGTATATTTAGTTAGTGGTTTATGTCATGATCTTATCTATATTAGCCAACTTTGTGACAAAGGTTACAAGGTTAATTTTGGAGAGGTTATGTGTGAAATTATTGATTTTGATTCTCATGGTTTATTTACCAGTATTAGGCGTAAGAATATTTATTATTTGAGCTTGCCTAAAACCGTAGAACATTGGTTGGTTTCTAACACAAATGAACAACTATTATGGCATCGTCGTTTTGGTCATGTTCATTTTAAGCACTTATATAAGTTAGCTAAGCATGATCTTGTCAAAAGTTTTCCAAATATTGCTTTTAGTAAGAAAAACTTTTGTGATTCTTGTCAAAGAGGTAAACTTAGTAAATCATCGTTCAAACTTAAAAAAGGCATAACTTCTAAGAGGCTCCTAGAATTACTTCATCTAGATTTGTTTGGGCCAACTAGAACCGCTTCTTTAGGTAATGCTCATTATGGATTAGTTGTCGTTGACGACTTCTCTAGATTTACTTGGGTTTTATTTTTAACTAATAAAAATGAAGCCTTTGAAGAGTTCACCATATTTGCAAAGAAGATTCAAAATTTCTTAGGATCCACCATTTTCACTATTCGTGGTGATCATGGAGGAGAATTTGAGAATGAATCTTTTACAAAGTTTTGTGATGACACCGGGATAACCCACAATTTTTCTTTTCCTCTTGCACCACCACAAAACGGTGTTGTAGAGAGAAAGAATAAGATTCTTATCGAGTGTGCTCGTACCATGCTCCATGATAGTCATCTTGGAGTACAATTTTGGGCAGAAGCGGTGCACACGGCATGTTATGTGCTCAATAGGATCCTAATGAGACCCCGAACAAACAAAACTTGTTTTGAGTTATTTTATTAAAAAAGCCTCAAGTTAAATATTTTCAATTTTTTGGTTCAAAATGTTTTATCAAGAACACCTTTGGTAACTTAGATAAATTTGAGCCAAGATCCGATGAAGGAATTTTTGTTGGATATTTCACACGTAGCAAACCCTACCGGATATACAACAAAACCTCTTCAACGATCGAGGAATCACTACACGTATCATTTTATGAAGATTTTGATTTTCCTCATGTTATTAATGATAGTGTAGATGATATATGTGATTCTCTTAGTAATGTCAAGATTAATGATTCCATTATTGAGACTGACACTAATAATGAGATTGTTGAAGATGTTCCGAGTGATGCAGGGATTTCCAAAGCCTATCCAACTGTTCGCAACCACCCGCATGACCAAATTATTGGAGATATTGGTGTGGGTGTTCGAACGAGGTTTAGAATTGAAGAATTCTCTCGTTGCGCATTCATCTCTACCATTGAGCCAAAGAACATCCAAGAAGCATGTGAGGATAGCTCTTGGATAGTGGCAATGGAAGAAGAACTCATGCAATTCGAGAGAAATGAAGTTTGGGAGCTCGTTCCTCTTCCAAGTGGTCACCAAATGATTGGTACCAAGTGGATCTTCAAGAACAAGACCGATAAGAATGAGGTCATCACAAGGAACAAAGCAAAGTTAGTAGCTCAAGGCTACCGGCAAGAGGAAGTTATCGATTTTGAAAAATCCTTTGCCCTCGTAGCTAGATTAGAAGCTATTAGATTGCTTTTATCTTTTGCATCTCATAAGAATTTCAAATTCTTTCAAAATGGATGTTAAAAGTGCATTTTTAAATGGTATTGTCAATGAAGAATTTTACGTTTCTTAACCACCCGATTTCATTCATGAAAAATTTCCAAACCATGTTTTCAAACTTAAGAAAGCATTGTATGGGATGAGACAAGCTCCTAGAGCTTGGTATGATCGACTCAAAACCTTTCTTTTGGATTTAGGTCTTAAAATGGGTGAAGTTGATTCAACACTTTTTATTAAGGATTATGAAAATGACATCCTATTAATTCAAGTTTATGTAGACGATATCATATTTGGTTCTACTAACTTTAATCCTTGTCAAGAATTTTCTAAGTCTATGAAGGATGAATTGAAGATGAGCCATATGGGTGAGCTCAACTATTTCCTGCAAATTCGACAAATGAAGGACGGGACTTTCATACATCAAACCAAGTACACAGGGGAGCTTATCAAGCGATTCGAGATGGAATCGTCTTCAAGCAAACAGACTATCATGAGTACGACAACCCGTCTACACAAGGATAAGAACGGAAAAATGTAGACGTTCGTCTATATCGAGGTATGATCGGTAGCTTACTCTATTTAACTGCTAGTAGTCCCGATATCATGTTTTTCATATGCTTGTGTGCTAGATATCAAACTAGACCTAAGGAGTCACACTTGATTACGGTTAAACAAATTTTTCGTTACCTCAATCACTCTCTAGATTATGGGTTACTTTACCCTAAATCTAGCAAATATGAGTTAATCTCATATAGTGATGCCGACTTTGCCGGATGCAAATCCGATAGGAAGAGTACTAGTGGCACTTGCCATTTTCTAGGAAATTCTCTGGTTTCTTGGTTCTCCAAGAAACAGAACTCGGTATCATTGTCCACGACTGAAGCAGAATATATTGTTGCGGGTCTTGCATGTGCACAAGTTCTTTGGATGAGACACACTCTAAAGGACTATGGTGTCAATTGTGATACTTGCCCTATCATGATTGATAACCAAACTACTATATGTCTTTCCAAGAATCCGGTACATCACTCTCGTACCAAACACATAGATATGAGACACCATTTTATAAATGATCATGTAGCTAAGAAGGACATCATCTTAGAGTACATTGAAACCCAAAAACAAATCACCGACATCTTTACTAAACCTCTTAAAGAAGATTCTTTTGTGAGGTTGCGTGGAGAATTAGGGATTATATATGAATCTAAGATTTAGGAGTTCAACCTTCATGATATATCATCTTTTGAACCCATAACATCTTTATGCTTCTATTCTTTTGATAAATTATATGTTTCCCATACATTTGTTTTAAGAGAAGTTTATTGAGATTATGTTGATCTCGTTATTTTTTGAATTGTTTTAAGAGATTTGTGTGTTAGTCGATTATTTTTATATTGAATTCATGATGAGATTTATGTTAGAGTAGAGGTCCTAGGGTGAGTTGTATCTATCCTCTGGATTTTAACCTCTCTGTGCATTTTTGGACCAGGACAGACGACTGTCAATCCGTTGACAGTCGACTGCCCTACTCTATTATCTCATACTACAGACTATATCTTTCGTCCAGGCGACTGATGACGACTTTACAATCGACTGTTGGTTCAACAGGCGATTGCATTATAATCATCAGGCGCATGTCCATTTTGTCAGTAGTCTCTGTTTCTATTATCGATTTTTTTATTCTCAGTCAGTCGACTGATGAGTAAAATACAGTCGACTGTCTCACTGACAGGTGACTGTAAGTTACCCAACAGTCAACTGTCTGTCAACCTTAGCTCATCTCTTATCCTATCAACCAGTCGACTGACGTTTGTACATCAGTCGACTGTCTCCTATTGTGGCGGTTCGATAATGTGATCTGAGCCGTCGATTCTTCGATCCAACAGCCTAGATTTGCTTGACCCCTCGTTATAACTTCGAGAATCATCGATTCGATCAAACACACACTCTCTCTCATCCAATTGAAATCTCCCTCGTCTCCCCTTTCGAACTTCCCAGTCGATCACTCTGCCGTCGATTTCCATCTGCTTCGAAGCTCCTCTCTTCGATCTCTCGATTGCTTCTCTTGATTGCTTGGTCGACTATCTCTCCTCCGTCTCGGATTAGGTCTGTTTCCTCTCGTCATTCCTTCGTGCGTTTACTTCATGTCCATCTTTTGATAGAACAATGGCTCCTAAGACCAAAGGGAAGTCTGTTGTCTCTAAATGCCATATGGTCCCTAAGTCCACTATTGTCAAGACCAAGAGACCCCACAAAGCTCGCACCAAGAAAGCTGATCCTCTCTCCGACTCGTCAAGAGTCTATTCTCCCTCTTCCTTCGATACTGAGCACCTCGTAAAGCGCCAGCACAAGCCCGTTGATGTTCACATCAATGAGCCTATCGCTTCAGCCGTACTTGCTTCAGAGTCTAGCTCCGATGATCAAAGACCTGCCGTGCCTCCTTCTGATCTCCTCATTCCTATTTGCCGTGACGACTCTTGTCTGGAAAAATTCCACTCTATCCTAGGGATCAAGATCCTTCGAGAGTGATTCATTGTCTATCCGGCTTTAACCGCTGAGAGACTCTCAGAGATTCTCTCATCTACTGGCTTGGCTGACCTCTTTTGCTTCTCCCATAGTGATTCATCTTGTGCTTATCCATTTTTGGTCTAACTGCATTCGCGGTGAGTATGCAGACACTGGTGTGATTGACACTATCATCCAGGGTACCCACATTCGCCTTGATCCTACTCTCTTAGGGCCATTCTTAGGATTCCCTCCTCTGGCTCCCTTCCTGCTGACATCTCTTTTTCAAATGTTAGTGAGCTTGATCAGACTGTCCTCCAGGACATGTTTCATGTAATCCCCTATATTCTCTCTTCTGGTGTTAGGGCATCCATCTTCTCGGCACGGAGTTGGGCGGTTCACCTTGTGGTGAAGTCCAACATCCTGTCAAAGTATGGATCTTCCGACTAGCCCTCCCAGGAGATCTTGCGGTGCATGTACGCCATGTTTTCTGGTATGTCTGTAAACTGGGCCGGAGTCCTCCTTGATAGGATGGACAAGGTCGAGTTTACTACTTTTTCATCCCACATTCCTTATGGTGGTCTCCTTACTCGTGTCTTCCGTCACTTTGGGATTGATCTGACCCCCTACGAGTCGTTGTCTTTTGATCCTCTCCTGGATGCGTCTGTAAAGTCAAAGTCCTCTTCGGCTCTGCATTCAGGCTCTTAGAAGAGGCAGTCTACGTCTGCTCCTTTGTCTTCCACCATCCCACCTGCTGACCAGCCATCTACCTCAGCGTCATTATCTCCTGATCTTTTACTCGAGATGATTTCTGGTCTCTATGAGTTGGCCTCTCTTTCGTTCCAGCATCAGGGCATTCCTTTCCCTGAGCACCTTAGACATTTTGTGCCACCTCAGCCTTCTGAGTCCCCTCCTCCTACCGTGATTGAGATTATTGTACATCCTGGTGTATCTACTACTCAGGGTGTTGCTGTTGTAGCTGCTCCTCCTCCAGAGGATGACTCCGTTGACCCAAAGTCTCTGGGGTTCGAGATTGATTTATCCTCCTCCTCTGCTGCTCCGAGAGACACTCACCCATAGATTTTTTTGGTTTGAGTGTTTGAGTGTGTTTTTTTGAGATGATGATATATGGTTGGTATATGTATTTTGTTTCTTTTTGATGCACATGGTGATGTGAATGTAGTTTATGTCCTTGTATCAATCTCATCCATATATATATGAAATTTCAGTTTCCTCATTTTGCCTCGCGCATTGTATATTTGTCTATCTTGTTTGTGTGCATTATGTGAAATTGTCTATTTGTATGTGATGTGATTTGAGACAATTTATTTTTTTTCATGTGTCTCTTAATGTTGATATTGGACTTTCTTTCCTCTGATCAGCTAAGTTTATAATGTGGTTAATGAGTTTTTTTATTTGTATATCTTTAGACTCGTATAATTGTTGATTAGTTCTTATTTAGCACGTTTGTTATTGTTATTTTACTCCCACCTTTTGGATAATGCCATAGGGGGAGAGAAATAAACAAATTCATAAGTATGTGCTAAGTAAATACTAATTATACTTGAATCTAAGTTTGAAGTTGCCTTAGATTCAGTGGGAGTAAGATATAGTGAATATGGATTATAAAATCCTAGATTTCATGGATTCATTTCATTCATGCATTTCTTACTAATTTGCTTAATTTGATCAATAGATGCCCTTATATTTATTGACTATCTTGATTGGCATCTATCTAGGGGGAGTAAGTTTCCTTTAAGCACAATTATTTATCGTTTTGTTTATGTTTGTTTGTCATCATCAAAAGGGGGGAATGTTGAGTATTGGACTTCTCCCTACTTGGTGTTAATGATGAGCAAACATAAATAATTGTAACTAATGCCCTATTTGTAGTTAATCCATTGCCTAAGCATATCATGAAGATCAATTAGCAATGGATGACACTCAAAGATCATCGAAAGCAAAGGAAGTGGATTAGATGATCATAGATGGTGATTGAAGCTCCTAGAAGACTTCAAGCTCATGCATTGGATAGAAGAGAAAGTTCTTCAAATGTAATTTTCTTGTTTCTCTTCTAGTATGTAGCTAAGAAGTAGAACTTTGTTGGAGTACACATACATCTTCATTTTAGTCTTAGGAATTCATTAGATCAACTTCCTTAGACACCAATTCATTTCTAATCTAGACTGTGCATATCATGATCTCTACAGTCGACTGTTGAACGATTTACAGTCGACTGTCTCAAAATAGTCGGCTGTGTTTTGTTCTACAGTCGCCTGTTATGCACAATCTTTATCAGTCTAGTTTTAGAATTCTTAGCTTTAACTCCTTCAGGCGACTGATGTACATTTCACAGGCGCACGTCCAAGTGACAATCGACTATGTTTTGTTAATCAGTCGCTTGTCTATCTTAAGCCCAAATCGATTTCTCTGTTTTGATCTGGCCAGTCGATTATTGTTGTATTTACATTCGACTATCCAAAGGCGCAGTCGACTGTCAATGCTTTAACAGTCGTCTGTCTTTGAGCCTCTCTGAAGACTCAACTCTCTGGAAAATGTTAGGGTTTTTGACAGTCGCCTGTAGAAGGAATTACAGTCGCCTGTTAAGTTTACAGTCGACAGTCTTCTCTTCATCAGTCGCCTGTCATGGACCCCAGAGTTTTCCATGACTTACTTGACTTACACTTCTTCGGTCAGTCGCCTGTTTAAGGGTTTACAGTCGCCTGTTGGTCTAACAGTCGACTGTCTACCCCTTGCCAGTCGACTGTCCAAGTGGTAAGTTACCGTTATGAATTCTCACCTACCTTCTGTCATTGTGCAGCAGTCGACTGTGTGTTGCTCAACAATCGACTATTGCAAGCGCAAATTCTATTCGTTGAGTGTTTCTTCACGGATTTCAACGGGCTTTTTGGAATTCGGTTTTGAGAGGGTTTGAGAAACCTATAAAAGGAGCCTCTACTTTTCCATTGAGAGATTAGACTTTTAAGATTCATTCAAGGTTCATTTGCTTAATCATTCAAGCTTTCTTTCTCTCAAGACCAAAGCTCTCAAATCCTAAAGCCCTAGAATTCCAATCTTCAATCTCTTGCTCTCCAACCTAGAACCAAAGAGGAATCTTCTAGGCATTTGGTGCAGTCAAGAGAAAGGGCTTTCCACTCTTCCAAGAGAGTCTTTCAACACACAACACACTTCTCCTTCAAGTTCCACTTCAAGGCATAGGTGATTGTAAGTGTTGTTTTATTTCATATTTTATAACTTTAGTTATTTGATTTACTCTCTGGTTGTGAGAGTGGTTTGCTTACTTCCAAGTTGTGGGAGTCAAGGACATCGAGTGTATTTCGATTTCACTTGTAGGGTTGCTACAAGCGGGGTTTTAAGGAAACCTCAAGTTAGGGTTCTAACTTGGGTATCCGGTGGTTACCGGGTGGAAGGGACGTAGGATTATCGGGAACAAATCGGGAAGTGGCTTGGATAATCCGAACCCTTGAAACATCCTTGCGTTTGCATTGTTTCATTTTGGGGTTCTCTTTTATTCCGCATTAATTGTTGGTTAGGATTTTAATTTGGTGTAACTTCTTTTTAAATTGTATAAACACTATTCAACCCTCCTTCTAGTGTTTTCCCCATAGCTAGTGTCCTTACAAGTTTTTCTAATCTTTAGTCGACCTAATAATCATGCCTAATTATTATTATTCCTAATCATTGCACTTTCATGATGATGACCATAGAATTCCATCGTAGCAGATTCATTAAGTTATCTCCTAATCGTATTTACATTTTGATCATTCAATTCTATTCATTATCCTCGATTCACGTGATCCCTTCATAACAGCCATCATTAATCTTTTGAATCCTCCCCGTTGCATATCCTGATACTTATTTGATTCATGCTAGTTACCTTAAGAACCACCATGATGACATTACAATCTTAATTCTTTCAAAAGTATTTTCGATATTTCTTTTATTGGATTCTTCGCCCAGTTTAATTTGTTTGAAACCCTTTAGTATATACTTGGATTCCCTACCTTTCGGTTGACTTGAATTCATTCTTGATTATGAATCTATCTTTGACATAATCTTTAGTTACTATCTCGTAATGATTTTCTAACCTATATCATCCGTACTTCTATTTCACATAATCTCGTATGTTCACTCTACCTTCTTCATATAACGAACTTCGTTTTTTAAACCTTATTTCTATTTCACTAATTCAATATACCACTCCTTTTTCTTACTATACTACTAAACTTATTTCAAACAACTTATCGTACATACTTATAGATATTTTTTTATGATAAATAGAACTCCAACTTTTTAAGTGTGTCAGTTTATATTCATCATATTCATACTTCAAATTTTTTTGTACAAATCTATTTCTATTTGCAAAACAATCACTCATCACTATACTCATTAACCTCTTCGTCTATTACTTATTTCGTGTTTCAACGCATATCAGCTACTCGATATTCTTATATATTTTATTAGGATATTATTATATTTTATACATATCTTTCATTCTCCTCCTTAATTATTCAGAACTATTTTCTTTATGCCACCTAACCAAGCTAACTCCTTACCCATGCCTCATCTGGAATTATTCATTGATCACAATCTTGATTCGTTGCATCATTCAACTCTGAATTCTACACTACTATTTAGTTATCACATCAGTGATTGTCATTACTTATGTCAACTTTAGAATAAGTATAGTGGGTCCATTAGTATTAATTATGATGTTGTTGTAGTGCATGTATATAGGTAGCGTGTGTGTGAATCTCTGTGTCCCACTAATGTATGAGTATGCTTACCCTTATTAGTATATTATGGTTGTCTATTATATATGCATGATATCTACGTAGCTGTAGGCAGGGTATCATAGTGTTATACTTATATGTATATGTATGGATAGCTATAATACTATAGGGATATATGTGTGTATTGGAATTGGTGTTTGACTATCTACTATGGGTGTATGTATTTTGGATATACTTATCAGTGTTTATAAAGGTATGTTAGTAAGGTATGTGCATGTCTGGTGTAAGGTATAAGATAATATGAGTGCTTATAGTTGGGTGTACATATTGTATGATCTACATATTGGTGCGTATATGCATGTGCGCATGCGTGGATAGGCGTGTACTTAGTTATAGGTAGATATATATGTGTGTGTGACATACATATAATAATAGAATTATACTATTGTGTAGTATTGCTTGTCCCTACGGGATGATGTATGTGCACGTGTATACGAGGAGATATACACGATTATTGTATGCTGTAACTATGTATGGATAAGTATATGTAGTAATATACTAGCTGTAGGTAGATTACTATGGTCGTGTATACTTGTGTGAACATATAGTATGTATGTCTAAGTTTTGCGTAGATATAAGGTAAGTGTGTAATAATGTAAGTATGGATATATATGTAATGTGTATGCGTGTATATATAAGTATGCGACTATATGATGTATGTGAAAGTGTATGTATATGAGTGTACATTATTTTTGTAATGAATGTACGCTCGATGTGCGGCATTAGTGTATTTAATTAGTAACGCATATGCGTTTAGTGAGGTATTAGTAATTGCCTTAATTATAAACGTATTGTATGATGGCATAGTATTAATGATATTGGGTTATAGTTGTGGTATACAAATGATAATATTGGTATGAATTAGTGATGTATGTATGTGTGTTATTATACTAGCATGATTATTAATTAGTATTACCAGTAGTGATACTACTATAGTTATTATTATTGGTGTTTATAATATTAATTGAGCGCTTATGCGTGGGTGCTAGTTGTTATTATTAGCAGTATGTGTTCATAGTAGAGAGTGTGGTATGCGTATATCGAGAGAGAACATACATGAGTGCCATTCTTGTCCTTTTCCCGCATCCTAGCCGATTGAAATTTCGAGGACGGAATTTTTCTTTTGGTGGGTAGGATGTAACTGTCACTTTCCGACCGTACGTATTTTGGTGTGTATTGTTGTTTCGTGTGCGTAACTTTGTATTAGATTTTTATTACTATTTTTCGTAGTTCAGACGCGCGACCGAACCACGTTTCCACGACCCACTTGGAGGCACGATCGCTCCGGTATTTTCCTTGTAATTTTTGGATGTCCAGGGGTGAAAGTGAAATAATACAATTATAACTATTAATCATTTCATAACTATTACTAACTTTTCCCAGGGATTACTTTTCGTTTGCTGATTGTAATGGAAAAGTTTGAATCAAATCTGTTAAATAACTCAAACTTATAAAATATTAAATCTTAACCATTTCCCCTTAAAATCCTAACTAAACGCCCACTCTCCCACGTTCATCTCCACACGTGAACCCTATTCCCCCTAACCCTTGCTCTACAAAAAGGGAAACCTAAAACAATAGCAACCCTAGGCTATCTATCCCTACATCAGCCACCCCAAGCCATTTTCATCTTTCCTATTCAAACGAACCCATGTAAACTGAGGAAACCGAGGAGCCCTACAAATATTTTGAACCTAAGCAGACCTCTCTCTCTCTCTCTCTCTCTCTCTCTCTCTCTCTCTCTCTCTCTCTCTCTCTCTCTCTCTCTCTCTCTCTCTCTCTCCCCCTATCCTCTACAACCCACAGTCGTACCCCTTCTAAACTTCGAAACCTAGGAGCCCTAGCTGCAACCCTCCAGGCCGCATGCAAACCCAGGCCATTCTGACAGCTTCTGCCTGCGTGCAACCCTCCAGCTCGCTCCGGCAGCCCTCGTGCACGACCTTCATCTGTGCCACCTTCGACAACCGTGCAGGCCGCCACCTCGACTCGACTCCCTCTCCTTCAGTGCCCAGCCCTCGCCTCTCTTACCTTCCACCGACGTCGATCGCCCTCTCCCCTCAGTCGATGGCTCTCCTTCACACCGCGCAACCCCACTTCCAGGCCATTCCTTCTCCTCTCCAAACTCTGGCATGCCCCTCTTCGATACCGCACTACGGCCCCGAGCAACCCAGTGCCAACCCCTTTCTCCCAGTTACCGCCCCGAACTCGCAACCACCGCGACACCCAGCCACGACACCGCACGTCCCCACTCCCCACCATCTTCCACTGCAGCAACTTGCCCATCTGCCACCTCTCAACATCTCCGGGCAGTCTCCTCCGCCTTGCCTCCTCGTCGTCTTATCCGTTGGCACCACCTGCAAGCTAAAAAGAGCGACGACACTGTACTCTTATAAGAACGGTGAGTTTGCATGAGTAAACAGTAGAATATGTTAATTTATATGATATTATATAGTTAGTTTATATATTAGACTGATGACCAAGTGAAGGCAAGAGAATATAGTGTCCTAAAAGCTAATAGGAAAACCCCAAACTGCTAATGTCTTTAACCTGTGGCAGCACACGCTTGTTGTGCACTTGTCCAGTCTCTTATTAATGAACACTATTTATCTCGAGATTCCACATACTAATTCAATTGAATTGAATCCCTAATAATAACAGAGCTTCTTGCCATTCTAGCATGTAGAGACTGCATTGTTTATCTCCAACTTATGTTATGCTAATTCATATTATATGACAGCTAATTTATATGTTAATGTACTTAATTAGTATACTGTTAGTTGATATAAATACATGTACTACCATATTATATTAAAAGTTATAGAATATGTACGTTAGACTCATAGGTAAATGTGTACGGTATACTAGTATACTTAAGGTTTAAGTTTGATGTTATTTAGTTAGTTAAATTCTTTGGCCTGATATTATGAATATTATGACGCAGAACATCCACGCCATTCATATGACCACATGGTCATTCAAATTACCAAAATCAGGCAAGTGTGCGAATTTAAATAAACCATTGGAGCATTAATATTTAAATCCATTTTCTGTGCATGCGTGCGTGTGTACCTCTATTAAGTGAATTGATAACACGTGTGTGCATGCGTGTGGACACTTATTAATTGAAATTTGATGATGACATGAAACTCTTGAACTACTTGAACACACTTGTTTGTATTGCACAGCCTGTAGGCAATAGGGCACTCACCTAGCAGAGTGGGTGATCCCTTATATGGATACATAGCCTCCAGGCAATAGGGCACTCACCAAGCAGAGTGAGTGATCCCTTGTACGGATACATAGCCTGCGGGCAATAGGGCACTCACCTAGTAGAGTGAGTGATCCCTTGTACGGATACATAGCCTTCGGGTAATAGGGCACTCACCTAGCAGAGTGAGTGATCCCTTGTATGGACTTGTCTTGTACACTTGGGTGGGGTATGGTTGAGCTGTCGCGCACAGTTTAGAGGGTTTGATCCCCCTCAAACCGTAAGGCGTGAACCCTCTTGACACACACCGTCTTGTTTTTCTTGTCTTGTAGCCGGTAGCACACGCTACGGCCATTACCATGCCACGTTCACTTTCTTGCACCGTCTTTTTACTTCCCTTCCATGCCCATGTAAATTGCCACGCTCATTACTTTACTTTTGTTTTAGAACTGCCAGGCTAGTAGTACCTTACTTTTTCTTGCTTTAAATTGCCATGTTTAATGTTGCTGACATCTTGTAATAAAATTATTAATGCTTCATAATTTATTAGTATTTGTACACCTTGCATTGGGCCTTCTTACTTTTACTCGCAGGCCCTTGCTGACATACATTCATGTTTTTGGGAATGTATGTCAGATTACGAGACAGATTACCAGGAGGACTAGTTGAGACACCTGACCTAGGGAACCAGGTGTTGCTGTAGATGCTGAGTCGCCTCCTGCGGAAGGCTAGAGACTCTTTTCTGTCACTGCTTTAGTTTTGCTTTAGTACTTTGTAGTAGAGATGGTACCATTGTTATAGTTTCCTTTGGCCATGCAGAGACCATGTTGTTATTTCTTGTACGAACTCTGGAAATGGTTTTAATTTAATGAAATGTTTCTATTGTTTTGATTGCATGCAAGAACCTATATTTTTGAATGGTGTATCACCACAAACGCTTATTGGGCTTGAGCTTCACAGCTCCAGCCCTTGCGGACCTTCGTCTCGTTCTCGCTTCCGTCGTTTGGGAAGCGGGGCATGACAGCCTTGATGGGAATTTTTTCCTTATGTAATTGGTGAAGTTGCAGCCCTCATCAGGGCTCTATGGAAATCTCTGTCGATGCCATGTTCCTTGGTGATACTTAGATTTTTTTCGTTTGCTTCCCTGTTGGTTTGGTTTGGGGTTCACTCCCTTATTTCTTATTGACTGAGGGGTTCGGTCTCCTGTTTTGGGGCTGCAATAACTCTATCTGGGGCTGTGATGTTTGGTTCTAAGGATTCTGGTTCTGCTATTACTTGGAACTTGGGTTTTGTTGGTTTCTTAGGGTTCTAGTTTTGTTACTACTTGGGACTTGGGTTCTGTTTGTTCTTGGAACTTTGGCTATGTTGTTGCTTGGGATTTGGGATCTATTGCTTAATGGGGTTTGACTCTCGGCCATGTCTTACCTGTGGGTTCCACTCTGTTTTCTAGCAAGTGGACATTGTTTCCCGTACAAATGTGGGCTTGCTCCAATTTACTGATGGCTTGTCAGTTGGGCTGACTGCGTTGTGTGGATTTTTTTGTTCTGATCGCAAAATTAAATTTGATCACATATCATTATTTCTTTTCTTTTCTTTATGCAAAAAAAAAATTAAATCATTTTTAAATACATTTTAGATTTATGTGTTATATTTACGCGTAGAATAGAAATTTCCATCAAATTGTTTTTAATTGATTGCAATTCATGAAAATAAACTTGTTATTAAGTACATCTTATAACACCATTTCCTAAATCAATTATGGAATTACTTTATAACATGCAATGATCAAAATAACGTTATCTGGCATTCATCAATATTCGTAGTTTAGTTTGAGGTTATATTTCAACGGTGACATTACATTGAACTAATAATCTCTCTCATGTTGAACTTATTGGAAGCTTATACTTGACTCTTGAAATGTTGTATGCATGAATCTTGAGATAGTACCTCCAACTACGTATATAGACAAGAACTTTTGAGAGATTTTGTCTCATTCACAATATATATGCTGGATGCTAGGTAATTTTCATAATAAATGATTGATGTGATATAACTAATACAATTTTGAGTACTACACCTGACGCATCAACTTATGACATGAAAACCATATAACATCAGTTACAATCCCTGTATACCACACATGACATTGAACTAAATATTTTAAAAGACATTACACTTGACTTACGGGGTTTTGGAATAACTCATAACAGAGAGGCGGGAGCGATTGGAGCCATGCTTTCGGCCCCTTTTCTGGGGGATCGGCCCCTTTTCTGGGGGATCCTATCATGAATCTGTTTACCCAGTGAGTCCATTTTCATGTATCTGTGTGGACCGTCGGAGGGATCCAGAGTCTATATCCTTTATTTTTCCGACCCTAGACCTGTTATGTCGAATGTACTTGTCCCGGGATAGCCCCACATGGTACAATGTTGTCTTCAGATTGCATATCATACTCTTCAAATATGAGTCACGGCCTAGAATTAGTGCAACTATACATTCACATGGCATTGAGACATTTACAACACATTATTAAATTGCAAACTTATATTCATGCATTTTTTTGTAATTATTACACTAACTCTCAAATAAACTTTGAATCACATGTTTACCTAATATCTCTCTTGTCACTTAGTAATTCACATGCTCTATATTTACATTTCAGTTCAGGAGTTTTCCTTTACTTGTCTTTTAATTGTCTAGATACTATTTTGCTCATATATAAACCATATACGTAGATTAGATGTTGTCACGCCCCGCTTCCCAAAAACGTGGAGGCGAAACGTGAGAAGGTCCGCTCAGACTTGAAGCTACAAAGCTGCAAGTCTGATAAGCGTCAATCAAATTTAAACTGCAGGTCCTTGCAACGCGAAACGAAACAAAGATAATAATAATGAAAAGAGACAAAAGAAACATCTCAGAATATCCATAATAATAAATCTCAACATCGCAGAAAAAGCCACCAGGCTAAAAAGAAAGAGTCTAAAAGAGGCCCCAGCATGGCCAACAAAAGTACAAAGTTTAAAAGTACAAAGTACGTAAACAAAGTAATGGTGCTACGCACCGACAAATAACAGCAACCTAAAGCAAAACAACTCCAAATCAGTCTCTAAGACTGGTCACCGGTGTCCACCAACTCCTCGTCAAAAGTAGGCTCTGGCTCAGCGTCAGCAAACACCACGTCCTCAGCTACGGTCTCTGGCTCAGGGTCTAACATGTGACACCCAAAAGATCAAGGGGCACATGTCAGCAAGTCTAAAAGAGACTTGTGCAAGGAAACTGAAAGTAGGTAAAAGTAAAGCAACCTAGCAGTTCTAGCATGAATGCAATGACATGACAGTTAAAGTATGAGTGCAACAAGTAAAGTAAGGTACGAGCATGGAATTTAAACATGGCATGGATGACAAGATTTTCATGAAACATTCACAACGACAAGTACAAGTCAAGTAAGCACCTCGTGCACAGAGATTCTGCCTTTTGGCTAGAGTGGCTGCGCGGGCCAACTCCTAAGCTCAAGTGATCGTTTATCCCTACCCCTCCACATGTATTGGGCATTGGCTTTTGACCAACACATGAGGCCCGCTTCTGGATCACGAGCCAGGAAGTGTTTTTAACAAGTATGGCGTAGGGGTGCACCTAGCCGGACAAGGAAGTACAAGTAGTGTAGCGTGTGCTACGAATGCAACAATCACTAGGATGACATGTAAAATGCGATGCATGGCAGTTAAAAGTGCGTACAGATAAGGAATTTAAACATGGCAGATATCAATGCATGCATGACATGGCAGGGTGTCAGATCTAGCTTCGTTGTCAAGCTAGATCTTAAAAGTGCGTCTAGACAGCTATCATTTCACTGTCTAGTCTCTTTTACGCTAAGAACAAGGAAGTGGCCTAAAAACATGGCCCTAAGCAAGATTTGGCAAGTTTCACTTGCCTGCAAGTACAACGTCTGAGCACACCGTCCAACGAGTCCAAAGTCACAATTCCGTGCACAAGTCCACCGGCCTACATCCGTTTTATTAATCTTGATTAGTGATTTCTAAACCATTTAAAATACTTTAAAATACTGATTTTTAGTCTTGTTTAGCATGCAATTGGGTTGGGGGTTCCTAGGGGTGCAAAGCGTTACCTCAACACGACGCGAAAGCTACACTGGCGTCGGGTAGCGACGCCAGGGGTTGGAGTAAGAGAACGCGCTCCAAGTCCTGATTCCAATATAGATTCCTCGCTGGAAAGTTCAAAGCAGCAACCGGAGCGACGATTCCAGATTCCAAAGCTAGCACGTGCGACGACGGGCTACGACGTGTCGCAACGTCATACGCGGCAAATCGTCGGAGAAAACGCACCTAGGTGGGGCCCACAGTAGTTATAGGGACCAATAGGGGACCCACAATAACTCTGGAGAACTTGGTGGGCCCACTGTGGCAAGAGATGCGACGGATGCGGGGTTGCGATGAATGGCTCTCGGTCGTACACAGCCAATGCGGGGACTTGGCTCGGTCAGACACAGGGGAATGGCATGTGCAACGCAGCGGGTCGGTGCGGCCTTGGTTCTCTCGGTCAGAGCGGGGAGGGCCGTCGGTCGGGCACCTTGGATGCGGGGGAACAGAGCGCTGCAACGTTGCAACCGTTGCAACGTTGCAGGCTTCGGTCGGTGCGGAGATGCGGCCCGGTCAGACACGGCGCTGAGCGGGGGAACGAAGCGGGGTCGGTGCGGAGCGGGGATGCGGGCCAAGCTCTCGGTCAGACCGAGAGCTCCTCTCGGTCGGAGCAGGAGAACGGAGCGGAGCGGTGCAGCGGCTGCGGGCGAAGCGTGGTGCGGGGGCGGCTAACGGTCTGAGCGGGCGAACGGGCTTGGTTTCTTCGGTCGTGCGGGGGTTGGCTGTCGCAACGTTGCGACGAGATTCGTCGCAACGTCAAATTTGAGTTTTGGAAGCGGCTAGGGTTATTTTCTTGCAAAAATAGGTCTTCCTAAAGGTTGTTTATATAGTGTAGATGGGTTGACTAGGTCTAGGGCTAATCCTAATGGGATTAGGAGTTTAAAATAATTTAAAATTTAAATCTCACCCTCTCCAACTCACCCAAGGCTTGGGTGCGGCTCAAATGAGCTGGAAATTGGCTCAAAAATTATTTAAAACGTTTTAAACTCAAATAAATTTTCTTTGGCCGAAATTAATTTAAAACCTAGCTTTTAAAAATATTTTAAACCTTGCTAAAAATATAAAGTAGGTCAAATGAACTCTAAAAATTATAAAGTAAATATCGTGGTGATCGTGATGACGAGAGAAAGCTAACGAAGAAGACGGATCTCAATTTCGACGTCGGACGACGAAACTAAAAATAGAAACGTCTCCCGTCAAAAGTGAAAATCGCCACGTCTCATCGAGTAAGATTAAATTGTGGGAAAACGACTCGAGAAATGTCGTTCCAAGATAGTGCCACTATTTAATACTCTCAGAGACGTTCACAACGGCATATCACTCTAGAATGTTCACAAACAAACAAAGTCTAAAATTAATACGTGCACGGTCAAAAGCACGTGCACGAACAACGTACAACGAAAAGTGGTCGTTACATCCTCCCTACCTTAGAATAAAGTCCGTCCTCCGACTTTCTATCATATCTAGTCGTTCTAGTAACTACCCCAATCATGTCACATTATAATTCAAACCAGGTATAGTCATTACAAGTGCTTATATATGCACTAGGTAGTCAAACATTAACACTACCAACCGGTATATATATATATATTCACGTACGTCATACACTTATACCTATTATAGTCAGCCAATTTCATACATGTATTTCAGTCATATACGTACATCCCTCATATAACTACTGCTTACCTAGCACAAAACAATAGTTCAGATACTCACTTAAGGATAGTCTCACACTTAGCAAATAAAATCATTGCTCTACGTATAGATAACTACCTATGCACAAAACCAACATGGATATACTACTCCCTAATATTTCCTCGTGTACATCCAGCACACCATACCATAATTAAATCAAGTTTTACTACATCTAATATGCATTCATCACTACTATAATTTCACAATATATAGTCATTCAAATGTATGCAAATATTTCACCACCTCCACATTACGTACGGTCTTATAACTGTATTTACGACACGCCACATATACCATAGTCACCAATAACTATAACTAAGCACATACTTACCCATGTATGGTGCATACCCATACACGCTAACATTTCATTCATATATATACCAATCACACCACTATATGCTTAGCACATCTACGCACCTAGTTTAGCTAGCGCACATATGTTCTCACAAGCAAGTCCTTAGTAATTAACTATACCTCAAGACCAACACCTATAACTATATACTGGTGTAGCGACCCACAATCGTGTGCGTAACACAACCAGGCACAAACACTCCTATCACTATACACACATCAACCATCGCTATATTCAAACTACAGTCATACATAACAATATACTTAGAGTATACCCACTCAAGCTTGAGTGAGACTCAATACACCTATCAGAATATTCTATATACGTAACACAGCATTTATACATATACCAATACCACTCCAATATATATATATATATCTACCAATACAACCATATACATACCATAAGTCAATCACACTTAATATTTAGTCAGGTAACACCCACATAGTTCAATCAATTTATATACCAATATAATAATATTACAGACATCAGCACACACATAATTATAATACCCTCCCTAGTACAAACATTCACCGCATAGTCACACATAAGTAATATACATTCACACCATAGCCTTCTACCTATAATTAGTATACTAACACATCTACACATACATAATTAAGGAATGCAATAGTCGTGTATACCTCATGGTATACACGCATACAACATCCCGTAAAAGCAAGCAATACCAATCAAAATTATAGTCCTACTACCATATGTATATCACCTATATAATCATGCAACAAAACATAACTACTTACGTCTAAGCACAATACATACCTACATACGAGCACATACTCATACGTACTAACATATGGGTCACTCAATAGGCCTACTCACTTATCTATACGTTCACCTATTATTATCTCACCTAACATACACGTAGCTTTACCAATCATTTTATTTCAACCATTACAAGTATCTCTAACTACATACACTCCATTAGATATTCCAACACTAACTCTTATATACACAGGCATCCCTAGTATGGTATAGCTAACCACACACAAATCTATAAATACTAACACACAAACAACTTAATAATATCACAAATAACTCCGAGTATATATATATCACACAATAGACAAACATTGATATACCATGGGGGTACACTCATTCAAGCCCACGTACACAACTTAGGTACGTGCACTACGACTACATCACAAGGTCCAAGGGCCTACTAACAACTTAGAGTTGACACAGACATTGACGGGCACTAAAGCATAAGCAATAAAGGGAGGTCGAAAGCGTGTCAAGGGAAGGATCGATAAGCACGAGTTCAGATAGGACGAATACAAGGAGACAGCTTGGTTAGGTGAAACAGTGATTCACTGTGAATGTTTAGGTAGAGGAAAGGGAGATGTAGTGATACTTATATAGGATTGAGAATGAAGTAACATAAGCTAAAATACGCGAAATTTGAAAACTGTTGTACTTCAAAAGTAGGATTCTTCGTCTGTATAAAAATATTTGGAGGTCGATAAAACGAGTTGTTCAAAATAAGTTTGAGTCGAATATTCATAATAAGAGAAAATGTTTTATTGGCTTATCGAAAATCATTAAGAAAAGGAAGTAAATCATTCACACGAACATTAAGGACGTAGTTTTTAGAAAATATTATACGGCAGTAATTTAAAATAATTTTGGCAAAAATTTTGGAAATTCAAAGAATGAAATTAAAGTAACTGAAGAATTGAAGCTCGTTTTAAACGCTTTCAAATTCTTTAAGCCAGGGAAAGAAAATTTAAAATGATCAATATTGGAACTACTTTTAGAGGAACCAGGTTGTGCCAAAAATAAAACTGGTTTACACAAAGCTCTTAGCATACGAGCACCACGAGCCTGGTACGGATAAAAATAATTGAAATTCACTTTAGTTTAGAAATTATTCTAAAAGCACGTATGGTGAGCGGAAAGATAATAATAACTTGGTAGTAGAATTCTCAAAATTGATAGTAAAGCTTTGAAACCAAATTATGGAGGGTCTAAATCAGGAGGTGGTTATGAAACAGTAGTTTTACAAAAATCTGAAACATGGAAAACGATGAGCATAACATCGACTGGCTGAAAGCTAAAATCCCAGGTGACTTGAAAAGTATATTAAAAGGAAGCGCGATGTGTCGTTTGAATGGCATAATAAGAAAGGAAATTATAAATCGAATTGGACAAAATAAAAGTACGGTTCAGAATAAAATTAATATATGAAAGGAAAATGTATTTTCATAGGTACAAAAGTGTAGGCTGGGGGAAATACCATAAGCTAGTATTCAAAATTTCGACAAAAATTTTAAGAATTTAAGTCAACGAAGGAGTATGAAATATAAGATATATATATTAAAAATTGAGCAAATTTAAACTTAGGGAAAGAGGAAATCGAAAAATACTTTCAGAAGATTCAAGGTTTGTAATGGAGAGGTTCGAAGATTTACAACGATCGTCATGAGGCGATCTTGTGAATCGAGGCAAGGAAATTGGTCGGATGATCAAAACATACATACGCCTAGGATATGAATCAGGAGAATCTACGGAGAAACTTCTACGGTCGACCAACTAAAGATTTAGAACTAAGCGCTAAGACCTTCTAAGGAGCTAGACGGTAATGAAATGCGTTCAGCTTGGTCCGAAATCGATGAACCCAAGCAAACGACTGAAGGAAATTCTAGAAGTCTAATATGGTCAGAGTTAGACAAGAACCACTAAGGTAACTCCTACGACGATTAAGTCAATTGCTAGCAGGGAGTCTAACTAGCAATCAGGGCCTCTAGCTAGCAAGCACAGACGTCTAACTAAGTCTTCTTACCACCTAGTGTCATAAGAAAACGACTAGACTCAAGGCATATGACTCGGATGTTGCAATTTATTTAATGGACATTCCGTTATTATTGTTGTTCCGTTAATTCGCAATTGCAAGACGGACCTGCATGGGCCACCAACAAAACCTGTCACGCCTCGCTTCCCAAAAACGTGGAGACGAAGCGTGAGAAGGCCCGCTCAGACTTGAAGCTACAAAGCTGCAAGTCCGATAAGCGTCAATCAAATTTAAACTGCATGTCCTTGCAACGCGAAACGAAACAAAGATAATAATAACGAAAAGAGACAAAAGAAACATCTTAGAATATCCATAATAATAAATCTCAACATCGCAGAAAAAGCCACCAGGCTAAAAAGAAAGAGTCTAAAAGAGGCCCCAGCATGGCCAACAAAAGTACAAAGTACGTAAACAAAGTAATGGTGCTACGCACCGACAATTAACAGCATCAGCAAACACCACGTCCTCAGCTACGGTCTCTGGCTCAGGGTCGAACATGTGACACCCAAAAGAGCAAGGGGCACATGTCAACAAGTCTACAAGAGACTTGTGCAAGGAAACTGAATGTAGGTAAAAGTAAAGCAACCTAGCAGTTCTAGCATGAATGCAATGACATGGCAGTTAAAGTATGAGTGCAACAAGTAAAGTAAGGTACGAGCATGGCATTTAAACATGGCATGGATGACAAGATTTTCATGAAACATTCACAACGACAAGTACAAGTCAAGTAAGCACCTCGTGCACAGAGATTCCGCCTTTTGGCTAGAGTGGCTGCGCGGGCCAACTCCTAAGCTCAAGTGATCGTTTATCCCTATCCCTCCACGTGTATCGGGCATTGGCTTTTGACCAACACATGAGGCCCGCTTCTGGATCATGAGCCAGGAAGTGTTTTTAACAAGTATGGCGTAGGGGTGCACCTAGCCGGACAAGGAAGTACAAGTAGTGTAGCGTGTGCTACGAATGCAACAATCACTAGGATGACATGTAAAATGCGATGCATGGCAGTTAAAAGTGCATACAGATAAGGAATTTAAACATGGCAGATATCAATGCATGCATGACATGGCAGGGTGTCAGATCTAGCTTCGTTGTCAAGCTAGATCTTAAAAGTGCGTCTAGACAGCTATCATTTCACTGTCTAGTCTCTTTTATGCTAAGAACAAGGAAGTGGCCTAAAAACATGGCCCTAAGCAAGATTTGGCAAGTTTCACTTGCCTGCAAGTACAACGTCTGAGCACACCGTCCAACGAGTCCAAAGTCACAATTCCTACGTGCACAAGTCCACCGGCCTACATCCGTTTTATTAATCTTGATTAGTGATTTCTAAACCATTTAAAATACTTTAAAATACTGATTTTTAGTCTTGTTTAGCATGCAATTGGGTTGGGGGTCCTAGGGGTGCAAAGCGTTACCTCAACACGACGCGAAAGCTACACTGGCGTCTGGTAGCGACGCCAGGGGTTGGAGTAAGAGAACGTGCTCCAAGTCCTGATTCCAATATAGATTCTGTCGGATCCTGCCAAAACAGAGTTAGGATCGATAAATAAAGTTGATACTTACGCTTGCGTATGCGGCACGGTAGTCTCGGAACTTTGCCTTCGGATTCGCCACGACGGATCGAGTCTTCTCACGAACGGAGTAAGGCTACTATATCCACAATCTAAATCTCTACTTTAGATTAAGAACTTGGATAGAGGGATAGGAAGTATTTCGGCAGAGCTTCGCTAGAATGAAAATGCATGCAAGAATGCCATGCAAAAGTGTAAGAAATGGCTTACCCTTGGGTCTTATTTATAGCCCCCAAGGTAGTTATTTTAGGGTAAATTGTTCCTTTGGAACAATTTAACTAAGGTGTACCATGATACATGGCATATTATAAGCTTCAGTTGTACCATATGCATGGTACAACATAAGCTTAAGATATTCCCCCTTTATTAGCCATATGTCGCATGCACTTATGCATATATAATGCGACTTTCCTACTCATCCAGAGATCCTCTCCGCAAGGGAACAGATTCCCTTTGCGTACGACTTCGTGTAAGCGACGTTCGAGGTCCGTATTCCCTCGTACATCCCCTACAAGGGTGTACTAACGTCTTCCATATCCAACATCTCCCACTCACACTTGAGGGGATTGTAAGAGAACGTCTTTCTCTTAGTTCTTTCATCTATCATACCGAGAAATAGACCGTGCGACCGTCATGCGCGTAGAGTCTGTTGTTGTGCACTTGTTAGAGATACACAACGACCTCGAAGGTGCAAAGTTGAGTAGTTCAACGCATGCTTTACCCTAGATTATTTCTTCACATTTCTTATACTTTATATTCAACAATTGAATCCCATCTACATCACAATTGGCTGGCCAGCTTTGAATCATTAAAGTCAAAATGCGAATATGAAATCTGTTACGCCTATTTGACCGAGATCCAAAAGACACGAGCCCAGGAGCCCAATTGCTGGCTGGGAGCCCATCTACGTATACCGGCCCATTCTGCAAGACCCACTAAGGGACCCCCCTACTATCGATCCGACCCGGCCCCGGTACCCGCTGGTCACTCGCCCACTCCTGCGATAACCGCTCCCCCGGTTCCGCGATCACTAAATGACGGTAATGGGGAGGTGCGGGCATGGCGCAAGGGGCGGCGACGGGGGGCGGATTGAGGGGGCACGATTGGGGGCGGGCAAGGGAAGTGGGCCAGAGGCAATCACGCTGGGAGCTCTTTAAAAGGGCTAGGAGGACGACGAAGCACGAGACCGCATCTTAGGTATCTAAAACCTAAGGTACTCCATCAACGACCTAGTTCCTCCTTTCCATCTCCTTCCTCCCTCGCTCGTGCCGTGAGACACCGTTCCGATCTCCTCTCGAGTCGAACCGTCTCCGCCGGGCCTCCTCTTTCAGATCTCTATCTGACTTAGGCATCGGAGGGGATTTGGCCGGAACCAAGGTCCGGCCCCCCTGACGAGCATTCTCGTCTACGCAGGAGGACATCTGATCAACGGGCCGAGGCTTCCCCTCGCCCCTCGTCGACCGCACACCCAGCTGGACGAGTGAGGCTTCCCCTCATCGTCTGACCGCCGAGGCCGAGCACGTCCTTCCGAGGCCGAGCGTCTCGCCCAGGGCCGAGGCTTCCCCTCGCCCTTCGCCGACCACGCATCTGGCTGGACGTCCGAGGCTACCCCTCGTCGTCCTAACTTCGAGTCCGTACGCAATCGTCCGAGGCCGAGCGTCTCAACCAGGGCCGAGGCTCCCCCTCGCCCCATCTGCACCGACTCGAAGCCCTCGAGGGACCCAAGCGGGTCCCTTGACCACGTTGAACCAGTTATCCACGGTCAACGCTTTGTAGTGAGAAAACACTCTGAAACATCTGGCGCCGTCTGTGGGAAGCGAAAACCGTCCCACGAAGAAGCAAACCACACCTACAATGGCACGAGCCAGCAATGGAAGAAAGCGCATGACCCCCATCCCGGAGGAGGGGAATGGCGCATCAAACGGCAACCCCGAGGACTCACCCGTCGGTGGCCACCCCGTCCTCTCAACCGAAGAGACCGGCGGCTCAGAACTAGCCACGCAGGGACAGCTCCGCGCCCTGGCTCAGGAGACCAACGCGAGCCTCCAGACGTTGGTCGCGACGGTGCAGCAGCTCGTCGGCCCCGCGCCGTCCAACGGAGGCACGTTGGACAATAGCCATCGATGGGCGGGGGGTCCCCCGCACTTGCGATCCGCCGTGGTCGACGACCACGGGACCCGGAAACCGAACACAGAGCGTCGGTTCACGCGGTCCGGCTCCCGTCAGGCGAGGTCACGCGCCTCCTCCCCTTATCGTGAAAGGAGCCGATGAGAAACCGAAGGGACGGAGGGGGAATCGATGACGGCATCATCTCATCGGTCATGGTCATCCCGCCGCAGGAGAAGCGAACGACGCCACTCAAGAGACCGATCACGGCGGAGCAGGAGCTCCCGCGGGAGGAGTCGGGAGCGCCGGGTCAGCCCGACCCCCAGCGTGGCGAGGGCCGTGGAGCCGGCCCCACTGGCGCCTGTGCTCCCTCCACCCCCGAACGAGCCAGAGGCAGGCCACTGCCGCATCCCCGGGGGTATCCACGGAGACCGGTGCCCCTTATCACGGAGAATAACCGACGCACGGGTCCCCTCTCGATTCAGGATCCCGGTGCTGGGAAAGTACGACGGGATAGGGGACCCGGGACACCACGTGATGGACTATGAGGGGGACATGTCTTTCCAGGGAGCTGACGATGAACTGCTTTGCCGGGGCTTCTATTCTACTCTCAGGGGAGCGGCGAGGACCTGGTACCACAGCCTGCCCGGCCGCTCCATCGACAGCTTCGAGGAACTCGCCCAGTTGTTCTGCAAGCAGTTCATGGCGGGGAGGCAGATCAAGCCTGGTGCTGAACATCTGTTCAACATAGTGCAAGGCCCGTCCGAGCCGCTCCGACAGTTCATGCGCCGCTTCAATGCGGAAAGGCTGAACGTGAACAACCCTCCTGACCTGGCGGTCCAGACGGCCCTTAAGAAAGGGCTTCGCCACAGAGGCCTCAAGAAGTCCCTACACAACGATCCCCCTAAGGACCTCCCCGGGATCATGGCGAGGGCCGAACGCTTCATGCTAACCGAGGAGGCCTTGGCCGAGGACGCAGGAAAAGCCACTCGAGGGACCAAGCGCGGCGACGGCGGACGAGGCAGTCCCGAAGGTTACCGGACCGAGAAGAGGCCGAGGAACAGACAGCGGGGAGAAAGCGCGAGGGACACCACCCCAGACGCCATCCTTGCCCAAGTACAGAAGGAAGAGCGAGTTGATCACCCCCCACCGAAGGCTAAAAGAGGTGGGAAGAACAGGGAGAAGTACTGCAAGTACCATAAGGACGATGGCCATGACACTGAAGACTGCTGGCATTTGAAGAAGGATATCGAGAAGCTGATGAGCCGGGGGCACGCCAGGAACCAGGCCGACGAGCCGGCCCACGGGGAAGGGACCTCCACACAGCCAGACAAAGGGAAGAAGGTCAACACCGTCCAAGGTCCCCTCTGCATCATAGAGTAAGCGGGCGATGTCTCTCCCCCCGGTTGTAGCCTAGTAAGCGGGAGTTATCTAGGTTTACATCCCTCTGTCTAGCTTCATTTCCTTTTTTCCCTTTCCTCCAAATGTACCAGTCCGGCAGGACTCTTGAGAGTACAAATGCATTCCCTTTTTGTCTTTTCTTAAATCCCCGACGGAATTGACGTGCCACCAATAGCGCAAAAGAATGGGGACCGCCGCCTCACTAGAGGAGGAAGAAGAGCTTTGCCCTCGTCGACCGAATCCTGCGCTCATAAGTCTGGGGGCAGTTCCCCCAGCAGGCACGGACGCCGACCGGTCCTAAGCAGAGGAGCTTTGCCCTCGTCGACCGACTCCCGCGCTCCGGTCCTAAGCCGAGGAGCACTGCCCTCGCCGACCGACTCCTGCACTCATAAGTCTGGGGGCAGTTCCCCTAGCCGACACGGACGACGACCGGTCCTAAGCCGAGGAGCTTTGCCCTCGCCGACCGACCCCAGCGCTCATAAAGTCTGGGGGCAGTTCCCCCAGCAGGCATGGACGCCGACCGGTCCTAAGCCGAGGAGCTTTGCCCTCGTCGACCGACTCTTGCGCATGCAAGTCTGGGGGCAGTTCCTCCAACAGACACGGACGCTGACCGGTCCTAAGCCGAGGAGCTTTGCCCTCGCCGACCGACTCCTGCGCCCACAAGTCTGGGGGCAACTCCCCCAAGACACGTACGCCGACCGGTCCTAAGCCGAGGAGCTTTTTCCCTCGCCGACCGACTCCTGCACTCATAGGTCTGGGGAGAATCCCCCCCCCAGCCAGCGCCAACGTCATCCAGTCCTAGGCCAAGAACAAGGCAGCAACGCAAAGTACACGGGGAGCCCGAGTAAGTTAATTTTGTTTATAACAGTTAACCAGGGTACAAAAATGTGTCTTATTTACAGGGAATCAAGACGAAGAGACCTCTCTACAGATAATCCACTCACGACGAATGACAAAGTTCGTCGCCGACAGAACAAAATTGGTTGACAAAAGACCCAAAGTAGTTAGCCCAAGTTGGCAGCCATGCAACCAGCAATTATTGGCCCCAGAACCGGTAGCGAAGCCGAAGGAGATAGCGGGGTCCATTTCAAGTAGACTGGCCCAAAGCGAAGCGGATGCTTAAAAATTTGAGGATAAGGCCAGGAGGGACGGCTTAGGGGGCCCGGGCTCGGGAGGACACATCCTCGGGCACTTCGCCCTGCTCGGAGCGAGGAGGATCGACTGGCGGAGGGGCTTCCCGAACGCGCTCCACACATTCCCGGAAGGAAGACTGGACGACGTCGACGATCCGAGGGGCGATAAGGTCTTCATATGCACCGAAGGCCTCCCTGAGAACCTCGAAGATTCTCTTCCCCAGGGTCCCAACGACGCCCCTCTCCACCTCCTCCGCGAGCCGCGTCACCTGGCGCCGGTCAGACAACTCCCTCTGAAGCTCCTCCCTCTCTAGGCGGAACGACTCCGCCGCTTCCTCAGCCGACTGCAGGGCGTCCTCCAACTTTCCCTGGAGATCACCCACTCGTCCCTCCAGCTCGGACACACGGAGCTGGAGATGCCGGGACTCCATCTGGGCCTCCACCATTGCTACCTCCGCCGCCCTGGCTCGTTCTTGGGCCCTCATGGAGGACTCCTCCAGCTTCCTCAAGAGGATGGCTCACCGCTACAGCTCCACGGCGAGCGTCGACCCCTGGAAGACGGGACATGAGCTAAGAAGAGAGTGAAGGGAAAGAAAGGACTGCGAGAAGGCCGAACCTGTTGAAGGGCCCAAACCAAAGAATCCGACACCTTATCGGCGGGAATCTTCTCGAGGGTGCTGCGGTCCCGGGGGAAGACGGAGCTCTCGGCCACCTGCTGGGCCAGGGCTCGGTCGACGAACACCGAGCTCCCGGGGGCAACATCGAGGGAAGCCATATGGCTCGCCAATAGTGCTCCGATTCCTAGGGACGGAAGCGGGGACGCTGCGACGGGGGTGGTCGTCAGAGTCACCTGAAGATCCCCGGTGGTGCCTGCAGGAGGCACAAAACTGGCCGGGCTGGAGGGCTCGGCATCCTCCTTCCCCTTCTTCCCTCCGTGAGGCTCCACGAGCGACGAAGGGGAGCGCTTCCGCCTTGCCCCATCTCCACTCTCGGGGACGGGAGGGGACGCTCCGAGGGCAGGGGGGACTACACCGGACCCGTCATTTCCCCCTGCCTCTCGGGCTGATGGGGCAGGTCCGGCACTTACGACGCCCCCAGGGAGGAGATCGCCAGAAGAAGAGGCAGGAGGCACGGTCGCTACCTTGCCCACGGAGGGCTCGGCTCGGCGCACCTCCTCCTCAACTACCTTGCCCACGGAGGGCTCGGCTCGGCGCACCTCCTCCTCAACGGTCCGCCGAGGCGCCCTTTCGGAGGTACTGCCTCGGCTCCGAGCAGCTCCACGACGGATCAGCTCATCGACGTCACGAACGAACTCGCGGCCTGCCATCCCTGCAAAGGAAACCGAAATCAGGATGAGTCACAGGGCGATTCGAGGATGAAAAAGCGACCTACCCAGAGACCACAAGACGGCCTTCAGGAGTAGGTCGTCCAACAAAGACCGGATGGACTTCGATTCCAAAGGAAGAGCCGACAGCGTCACGGCGGCCGCCTGATCAACGTCAGAAAGGGCTGGCGGCGGGCGAGGTTGGACAGACGCGCCCCAACTTGTCAAAATCTGGGCATCACCCAAGAAGACCACGAAGACATAATCCGAGTTCCAATCCCCCGACCAGCGGGGTAACCCGATCAGGCATTCCCTCCTCGAACGGGCTCGGAGTTGCAGCCATGACCCCGGCCCGACCGTCTGGACCTAGTAAAAGTGGAAGAGAAGGGGGAGAGACGGCTCCAGACCGCGGGTACAGTAGAGCGTTACGAAGCCCGTCAGTACCGCGATCGAACACGGGGTGAACTGGCAAAGGGATACCGTGAGATGTTCCATGACCTGGATGAAGAAGGGATGGAGCGGGAAACGAAGACCCAGGCGGAACATCTCGACGTAGGCGCCGACCTCATTGATCCTCGGAAGGCAAATCCGCTCGTCGACAAATGGAACTCGAACCTCGTATAGGAAGCAGAGATATCTTTCCCGGATCTCCGCGGCCACCGAGGGAGGAGTCCACGACGGCGTGCGGAGGACAATCGGGGGCACATTGAGCCGCACGGCAGCCGACGTCACGTCATCACGGGCGTAGTCTGGAAAAAGTTTCCCCTTCCCCTTATCTTGAAGAGAACGACTCCCGGCGGGGGAACCTGATTCCCCCAGCCGGGGCTTGCCCCGCCTGGACTCCGGAGGACCCCTCGCCCTTTGACCAGAACCGCCTATCCTAAGAGCAGCCATAAGACGAAAGCAAGAGAGGAATTACCCTTTTTCGACCAGTTTGGAGAAGGCAAGGAAGCAAAGGCGACGGGAAACTCCGAGTTGTGGAAAGCTTTGAACAATAGGAGGAGCAAGAGAGAAGTGGAGATCAACGCGGCTGAGGATCCTATATACCGGGCGCAGGAGTGAATTCGAAGCGGCTGACAAGAACGTGCGACAGGCTTCGAAGAACTGGCGGCGTTTCGAAATCGGCGCCAGGGGAAGTCCAATCGATCCGCCTCATCATGACCTACATTTATGACCACGCCTCGACTGAAGCGCCACTCGGAACCCCAGGAGGCGTAGCGGTTATACCGAGCTAGCCGAGGCCGATCGATTCCACCGATGGCGGCGCTCGAACCCCTTGGCTTCTCAATTGAAGACGACCCCGCGAACGGGGGGGATAAGCTTGCAGCCACACGTGGCGGCATCAGAGGGCCCACGGCACTTCGGAGACCGTGCCTTAAAAATATCGAACGGGCCCACTCATGATGACGACTAATAAATGAGTCGGCATCGACGGGCGAGCTTGTCAAAATCAGCAGAAGTCACATCGACCGAGCCGAACAGGCCGAAGCCGATCAACCCAACCGATGGGGACAATTGTTACGCCTATTTGACCGAGATCCAAAAGACACGAGCCCAGGAGCCCAATTGCTGGCCGGGAGCCCATCTACGTATACCGGCCCGTTCTGCAAGACCCACTAAGGGACCCCCCTACTATCGATCCGACCCGGCCCCGGTACCCGCTGGTCACTCGCCCACTCCTGCGATAACCGCTCCCCCGGTTCCGTGACCACTAAATGACGGTAATGGGGAGGTGCGGGCATGGCGCAAGGGGCGGCGACGGGGGGCGGATTGAGGGGGCACGATTGGGGGCGGGCGAGGGAAGTGGGCCAGAGGCAATCACGCTGGGAGCTCTTTAAAAGGGCTAGGAGGACGACGAAGCACGAGACTGCATCTCAGGTATCTAAAACCTAAGGTACTCCATCAACGACCTAGTTCCTCCTTTCCATCTCCTTCCTCCCTCGCTCGTGCCGTGAGACGCCGTTCCGATCTCCTCTCGAGTCGAACCGTCTCCACCGGGCCTCCTCTTTCAGATCTCTATCTGACTTAGGCATCGGAGGGGATTTGGCCGGAACCAAGGTCCGGCCCCCCTGACGAGCGTTCTCGTCTACGCGGGAGGAAATCTGATCAACGGGCCGAGGCTTCCCCTCGCCCCTCGTCGACCGCACACCCAGCTGGACGAGTGAGGCTTCCCCTCATCGTCCGACCGCCGAGGCCAAGCACGTCCTTCCGAGGCCGAGCGTCTCGCCCAGGGCCGAGGCTTCCCCTCGCCCTTTGCCGACCACGCATCTGGCTGGACGTCCGAGGCTACCCCTCGTCGTCCTACCTTCGAGTCCGTGCGCAATCGTCCGAGGCCGAGCGTCTCAACCAGGGCCGTGGCTCCCCCTCGCCCCATCTGCACCGACTCGAAGCCCCCGAGGGACCCAAGCGGGTCCCTTGACCACGTTGACCCGGTTGTCCACGGTCAACGCTTTGTAGTGAGAAAAACACTCTGAAACAAAATCAATCTTCCTCTTCTTGCGAACCTTCTGATCTTGACTTGATTCGCTTTTCTAACGTGCCCCGCCGAGCCGAATTATCATAGCCCATTAGCAACACGCTAAGATAGCGATCATCTCGTCAAATCTAAAGGAACCAATTGGAGTCCTTGAGGGTAAGAGTTAAGACACGTATGGCCTTTGAGTCTCACATAATAGCAAACACTATTGCTACTAACTCAGTGGTCGAAATGCATACGTGGTATGAACACGTATTACAACATCATCCTTTCCCAGGGAGAGTATGTCTTAATGATGTTGTACGGATGAAAAGATCAGACACCACAGTGCCTATCTTTTTGAGTCACCTTACTACTCGAAAAAAAATTCACGGACTCTCATCCTGCATAAGACAGATAGGATTTAAAAATCCTATGAGATCTCTTTCAAATATCATTGTGATACAGATCTCAGATCTTTTGTAAGCATCCATATGATGCAGATCTTTCATTCGACTATCTTGTTTAAGTCACGACTCTAAATCATTTGTCTAATGATTTTGACTTTAAACTAGTCTCATCTTTATCTTATCCATCTGATAAGATAAGGCGGTTGCTCATGTGAGAGAGCCAACCTTAATCTGTCCGACATACACATAATAAAATAGCTGAGACTTAAACACAAATGTATAAAATCATTTGTAAGAAACTTGTATGCAATATATAAAAGAACTTCTTTCTTTTATTAAACTTTGATCTTCTATAGACATGGGAAATATTACAAGATACAGCTCAGCACCTACGCATTCCCATAGATGATAAGTGTTTGTAGAACACATCTCTGGGGATCGCCTTAGTAAGGGGATCCGCTATCATCTCATGCGCGGATATGTATCCTATGTCTACTTCCTTCTGTTTGTCATAGTCCTTCGCAAACTTGAATCGAATGTCAATGTGTTTGGTCTTACAATGAAATTTAGGATCTTTGACGTAGGCAATCGAAGCTTGACTATCACTGTATATAGGAACAGTGCTTGAGTCAGTGGCATTCGTCAGCCTGTCTAAGAATTTCCTAAGCCAAACAGCTTCTTGGACCGCCATGCTGAATGCTACGAACTCGGCTTCCATGGTTGATAGAGCGATGCAGGTTTGTTTCTTGCTGCTCCAGGATATTGCACCATTCCCGAGTAAGAAAACAAAGCCTGAGGTAGATCTTCGCTCGTCGAGATCACCTGCCCAATCAGCATCGGTATAGCCTTCGAGTCTCAAGGTATTGCCTTGATAGCATAATGCATAGTCCGCAGTCCCTTTGAGGTACCTTAATATCCTCTTTACCGCTTTCCAGTGTGCCTGTCCTGGGTTGGATTGGTAACGGCTTACCATACCAACACCATAGCAAATGTCCGATCTGGTACACATCATAGCGTACATCAGACTCCCGACAGCACTGGAGTATGGAACCTTTTCCATAGCTTTCTTTTCTTTTGGATCTTTGGGACACATTTCCAAACATAGACCCTCGCCTTTGCTTATTGGAGTATCAATTGGCTTGCAGTCCTGCATATTAAACCGTTCTAAAACTTTCTTTATATATGTCTCTTGAGAGAGAGAAAGAAGTTTCTTGGAACGATTCCTTGAGATCTTAACCCCAAGGATATATGCAGCTTCACCCATGTCTTTCATCTCAAAGACGGATGAAAGCCAAGCTTTGATATCCAAGATAAGACGCTTATCATTTCCGGCTATAAGTATGTCATCTACATAAAGAGACATAATTACATACTTGTTTTTAATCCTCTTAATATATACGCAGTTGTCTTCGTCGAGCATGGAGAAACCAAACAACAAAACGACTTCTTGAAAGCGCATATACCACTGCCTTGAGGATTGTTTAAGACCATATATGGATTTACGAAGTTTACAAACCTTATGTTTGTTTTCTTCTTGTACAAACCCGTTTGGTTGTTCCATGTAGATCTCCTCATCTAGTTCTCCGTTAAGAAAAGCAGTCTTGACATCCATCTGATGTAACTCGAGGTCCAAACAAGCCACCATTGCCAGAATTAAGCGAATGGAGGTAAAACGCACGACAGGAGAGAAAGTCTCTTCGTAGTCTATTCCTTCCTGTTGCGTGAAACCTTTTGCAACAAGGCGAGCTTTATATTTCTCGATGGAGCCATCAGCCTTATGCTTGATTTTGAGAACCCACTTGTTCACAATGGCTCTACGTCCCTTAGGTAAATTAACCAAGTCCCAGACTTGGTTTGTTTTCATGGATTGAAGTTCTTCTTCCATTGCCGCTATCCATTTATCTTTAGCAGGGCATGTGATGGCCTGTTTGAAATTTGCAGGTCCGTCATCATCTTGTAGTAATGTTATGAATGTTTGAGGAAATTCATCCTCAAATCTCAGAGGTGTTAGCCTCGTTCGATTACTACGTCTTGTTTGAGTTTGATCACTCCCACTTGGAATGACATTACTCCCACTTGGAATAACATCACTCCCACTCGGAATAGGATTGGTATTGTTCGTATCATTCATTGATGAAGTTTGAAACGTATTTTCTTCTTCACCAAGAATTCTCCCACTCGAACGTTCCGATCCTTCTTGATCCCAAGTCTCAAACAAGGATAAGTCTTGACTTATCTCACCCAGTTTTGGAAACTCGTTTTCCAAGAAGACAACATCCCTCGATTCGAATTCTATTAGACCACCATTGTCCTCTTGACCGACGAAAACATATCCTTTGGAGTTTTCAGCGTATCGGATGAAGATACACTTCCTCCCACGTGGCCCAAGTTTGCCATATTTGTGAGAGGATAAATGTGCGTAAGAGGCACAACCCCAAGGTTTTAGAATGTTTAAGTCTGGAGTTCTATTGTTCCACAACTCATAAGGAGTAGAACTTACCGACTTCGAGGGTACACGGTTTAAGATGAAGGTGTAATGCCCTACCAGCTACTGCACAAGTACTAGAGGGGGGGTGAATAGTACTTTAAAATAATAAGGAGTATAATTCCAAATTAAATTGCAATCAACTACCAAATCAATTTGCGGAAGCTTAAATTGAACGACGACAACGAAATTGACAACGCTAACAAACGATGTTAATGGGTTCGGATCCACCCAAGTCTCCCCGACTTGTTCCCGGTGATCCTACGTCCCAACCACCCGGATCCCCTCCGGATACTTGAGTTAGAAACCCTAACTCAAGATTTCCACTATGAATATCTTGTGAAAAACCTTCACAAGATCAAATCATACATGCAATGGCAAAGTGAATCCCACAACCCAGGATCACAAACTTCTCTCACAACCGAGAGAACCAATAAGCAATATAAAAGAGTTTATATGAAATAAACAAGCTTACCACAAAATCCTATACCTTGAGTTTTTCTTACCCAATAGGTGGAATGAAGGATTTGAGGAAGATGAAGTCACCAAGCCCTAGCACCAAGGAAATGAGCAGCAATGGGTGCCTAGGGAAGAGTTGGAGACTTGGATCAAGCAATAGCTTGAAGAGCTCACCAAGAACAACCTTCTCTCTAGATCTAGAAATGAGAGAGAATGGGTTTCTTGTGAGGAAGAGAGCTTTAGATTTGAGGGAGAATAGCTATCTCTTTAGAACTCAATGAATCTCTTAATGGCAGCTCTATTGAAGATAGAAATGACCTAGGTTCGTATTTATAGGGTCCCATGAAAACAAGTTAGGTCATTCACCAACGGATAGAAATCTGTGAGACTTAGTCGGTCAAAGAACAGTCACTGACCGACTAGATCATCAACTAGTCGGTCAGACACAAAGCATGGACCGACTAAGAGCAGATCTGAGAAGAGATAGAATTTCAGACCTAGAAAACTAGTCGGTCCAAGAAGACTGTCTGACCGACTAGTTTCACAACTAGTCGGTCATCCAATGAACGTAGACCGACTAAGAGGCAAAACAACTTAGTCTGAAGGCAAGTTGACTTAGTCGGTCCAAGAACAAAAGTTGACCGACTAGATTGTCAACTAGTCGGTCATCAAACGTTCTTAGACCGACTAACGGTAAACAGTAGCTTAGGAGAAATTTAGAGTGAACAGTAAGTCACAACTAGTCGGTCAAAGAAGCATCACTGACCGACTAGTTCACAAACTAGTCGGTCGGTGAGTCAACTTAGACCGACTAACTGTAAACAGTAAAGTCCAAGAAATTAAGGAATCAAACTAGTCGGTCCAAGAACAGTTTCCGACCGACTAGATCATCATCTAGTCGGTCAGTACTTGTTCTTGTACCAACTAACATGCACAACAAAGTCCGAATCGAAGCGCGACGCTTCGAGGAAGTTAGAATGAACTTGTGCAAGAATCCTAGAGCTACGAAATGAGCGTAATGAAGATAGAAACGTAAGATATACTCAAGGCTTAACATTCTATCAATCGAAACTAAAAGACTATAAATAAAACCTTAATAAACGGTCTTTGAGAGCTTCGATTGAATCTTCATAACTTCCAAAGCGTTGCAGGAGCTTCAACGAAGCTTTAGGCTAGAATACGAGCTTTTGGAAGTGTTGAGATGTCGCTTTGAATATTCTCGTGAAATTGGCGACGATTTCCAAAACTGCGCTCACAAATTGTTAGTTCATGAATTATTTATGTTTGCTCATCATCAAAACCAAATCCGGGGAGTCCAATATTCAACATTCTCCCCCTTTTTGGTGATGACAAACCAACATAAATAATAATCAAAGATAATAATTCAAATGTAAAATACTTACTCCCCCTGCATTGATGACACGTTAATTCCAACATGAATATAAATGAATTGCATCAAGCAGACGAGTAAGATAAATAAAGTGAATTGATTTTTGAAATATCGGATTTTGAAAAATCCTTATATGTATCTTAACTCCCCCTGAATCTAACATATCAAATTAGATGCGTGGAAAATGAGTTAAATTTTCATTTGCGCTATTTATTATCATTATCTCTCCCCCTTTGGCATTATCCCAAAAATGGGGGGCATACAACGACAACAATTAGGAAATGTAAAATCCAACATCGGGAGTCGTAGACAAAGACGATGGAGCTAATTGACACCAAAGGAAAAACGATTAAATCAAATCAAAGTGTGCCAATTGTCCATTATCACAAAGTGAAAATCAAAATCATCAAAAATACCAAATAATTATTCATTTCTTGAATAAAGAAACATACTCTTCAATATTCAATATTCTTGGTTAAATTTGTGCATGGAAAACAATTCTATACAATTATAGAATTTAAATCTATTTAACCAAGTTTTCATGCGTCGAGCGACGAAATCTCATTTCAAATACATTCAACGAATATTAAAATTTTGCACGACGAATAAAAGACAAAGTGAATGACGATGAACATATATATATGCAGAGACAACATGAGTATATCCAAAAAAAGATATCACATCGACACCAAAGTGAAAATCAACATGACTAGATGCTCATATATGAGATACATCATATCAGGCACTACATATCATCAAAAAGAAATACATCAACATCATCGATACAATATACCCAACAAAAGGAAATACACCATCATCATCATCATTCTCATCAAAATAAATACAGCAGCAGCGACGACATCCAAAATACATCAAAACATAATAACCCTCATACCCTATCCTAACCCATAATACTCTCGCTAAGATGTATCATCCAAAGCGTATATGGAGAGTCCTCGGAACAACGATCACGAGGAGGAGGCAGGATCTGCAGCGTCCGTGGGTCCAGTCGACGGAGTGGACTCAGGCTCTGCAGGGAGTAGAGGCGTCTCAACAGATGGAATCGACGGGGCAGGAGTCGAGATCTCAGGAACAGGCTCTACAGCAGCAAGGGTCTCGACAGCAGAAGTGTCAGCAGGAAGATCAGCAGGCACGACAGCAGGGTCAGCAGCAGGCTCAGAAGTCTGAAGTGCTGAAGAAGATGGCTCTGGAACACCGGTAGAGGTGCCATCGCCAGGAGCAGAAGTAGAAACACCAGCAGCAGCAGCAGTGGCCTCATCGCCACGGGCAAAAGAAGTGACAGGCTCGTCAAGCTCCTCATCGTCCATCTCCTCGGCCTCAGACACCGAAGGAGGAAGCTCAATCCCCATCATACGAGCCATACGACATACGACCTCCTCAGTACGAGCCAAACGGGAGTCGTGCTGACGAAGTAGACGTACGACATCGTCCAAAGTAGCAGGGGAAGAGGAGGCTGCAGCGGCTGACGGAGTAGACTGAGAAGCAGATGCGGTAGACCTCTGCATGTGACGAAGTGCCGCTAAAGATTTCTTCACGGCCGTCGTGTTCAGAGGCGTACCCAAAGGACGCTCATCGTCAGGTGGGAGAGGAACTCGAAAATGATGGAATACGAGAGTCAACAAGCAGGGGTATGGAATGTGCGCAGACTTATTGGTCTTGCGTATACACTCGAAAGAATCCATCTTATCGAGTATCACGCGAGCCCAATTTATCTCGCACCCCAAGAAAAGAGCGTATATGAGCTTCAAAAACGGCTGAGAGGGAAGTGAAGAGGATCCATATTTCGGAAGAAGACATGATTTCAAAATCAGGTTAAGAACCCACGCATTCGGCTTAAAGGATTTCGAAGGAACACCAATGAATGCGGAGGGGATAACCTGGAAAATATCTGCAAGAATAGACTGATCCAAGGAAGAAATGTCGTCTACAGAAATGTCCGAGGGGAGGAGACCACACGACGCACAACCAAGGATCTCCCCCAAGATTTCTGCCGTGAGAACTATAGGAGTTCCCAAGACAGTCGTCTCAATGGAGTGGCTGGCATCGTACTGGCCTCGAATACGGTTGGCATAGAACAATTTCACGAGGCGAGGGTACGGTTTGGGATTGGCCTTGGGGTCGTATCGGAGATAATCTAGAAGGCCACTATAAGACAGAAGATCAGCAAGGCCGAGGAAATCAGAGAACTGAACGTAATGCTCTAACAACAGTGGACAGTGCTCTATACGGTTGTACGCGGCGAGACACTGAGGGTCATCGCGGCACAACGATATGTCTACACCGCCAACTGGCATAGGAGCTTTACCCTTGGCCTTACGGGTCTTCGGAGGTGGGGTAGGTTCCCTAGTAGGCTCATCCTCAGGGATAAAATCAGTATCGGAATCGGAAGGAGTAGCCGGAGATTGAGGAATAGGATTTTTGGTCTTGGATTTACGGGGTTTGGCTGTGGCAGTCCTAGGCTTCTTAAGAGGAGGCGACGAAGGAGAGGCTTGGGTAGACTTGGCACGACGCTTAGGCTTCGGGGGATTCCTAGGGTCGGAAGGCCCTACGGTCATAGGAGAGGCCCCGGAAGAGGCGATCGGAATGCGAGTCTTAGCCATAGTTCTAAGAGCACAAGCAACTGATAATAAGATCAAGTACAACCTAGAGATCACAAGCCCTAGAAGTGAGACACCGAAGCACAAGCCCTAGGAGCACAAACCCTAAGAGAAACGAATCGGAAACCCTAGGGTAGGAATCGACCAAGGAGATGGAGGAAAATACCTAGGGGGTGGAGTCGACGGCGGCGGACGGCGGCGATGGCCGGAGAAACGGCCGGAGACGACGGAATGTGAAGGGGCTCGAAGGGGGATTTGGGGTTTTCGGGCTAGAGCAAGTGAGAAGACCGACTAATAGAGAGATTAGTCGGATAGAAAGTGTGTATAAGTCGGTCGGGATGCGAAAAGACACAGCTGCCCTAACACACTTAGTCGGTCACAGTTCAAGTACTGACCGACTAGATTACGATCTAGTCGGTCGGTCAATGAGCTTGAACCGACTAAGTCGAAACAGTAGCTCAGATGAATTTCTAGGGCAAGAATTAGTCGGTCGCAGTATATTCACTGACCGACTAGTTTTCAATCTAGTCGGTCGGAAAGTATACTATGACCGACTAACGAAAGAAAAAGATAGGAGATGGATATTTGCATGATCTAGTCGGTCTGAGTTCATTTGCTGACCGACTAGATGAGCAGCTAGTCGGTTGACAAGTGAACTGAAACCGACTAGAAGAGTCCAAAAGTAGAAATTTGATTTCTCTTCACAAACCACTTGGATGAAACATCCTAACTCACTCATTAGTCATCTAAATTACCCCATAAAACGTCGAAATCTTAAATACGACATTGAAATACGAATTCGAGCAATAAATTCAAATAAATCACATAAAATTCCCAAAAATTCAACTAATCTAGCATGAATGAAATATCGCGAAATATATTAGCATGCAAGATGATTGAATTTAAATATGAATCCTATATCTCGGATTCACCCATAATCCCCAATTCTCGACGCAACCGCACAAAGGAGTCCTCCTTTAGGGGTTTCGTGAAAATATCGGCGATTTGCTTTTGGGTTTCAACGTACACTAAAGTGATGTCCTTTTTAGCAACATGATCATCTAAGAAATGGTGTCGGACATCTATGTGTTTCGATCGGGAATGGTGCACCGGATTCTTTGAAAGACAGATAGCACTTTGGTTATCCACCATGATAGGGCTAGTATCACAATGAATACCAAAATCCTTCAATGTGTGTCTCATCCAAAGAACCTGGGCACAAGCGGCACCGGAGGCAATATATTCCGCCTCGGTGGTTGAAAGTGAAACCGAATTTTCTTCTTGGAAAACCAAGAGACAAGAGAATTTCCTAGAAAATGGCAAGTGCCACTAGTACTTTTCCTGTCGGATTTGCATCCCGCATAATCAGCGTCACTGTATGAGACTAACTCATACGTGCTAGATTTCGGATAAAGTAATCCAAAATCTAAAGTGTAACTTAGATAGCGAAAAATACGTTTTACCGCTACTAAGTGAGAATCCTTAGGTTGAGACTGATAACGAGCACATATACATACGGCAAACATAATATCGGGCCTACTTGCGGTAAGATAAAGCAAACTACCTATCATACCTCGATATAGACGAATGTCTACATCCTTACCGCCCGTATCCTTGTCAAGATGCGTAGTCGTGCTCATTGGAGTCTTTTTCCCGGAGGCATTCTCCATTCCAAATCGCTTTAGCAACTCCACCGTGTACTTTGTTTGGTGGATGAAGATTGCATCGTTCATTTGGCGAATTTGGAGACCTAAGAAATATTTGAGTTCGCCCATGTGGCTCATCTCAAATTGTTCCTTCATAACATTAGAAAACTCTTCGCAAAGAGTGAAGTTAGTAGCACCGAAAATGATATCATCAACATAAATTTGAACTAATAAAATATCATTGTTCGCATGCTTAATAAAAAGTGTTGAATCGGCTTCGCCCATTTTAAAATTCAAATCCAAAAGAAAATTCTTTAGGCGATCATACCAAGCTCGAGGAGCTTGTCTCAAGCCATAAAGAGCTTTCTTTAGTTTAAAAACGTGATTTGGAAATTTTTCATTTATGAAGCCCGGAGGTTGAGAAACGTAAACTTCCTCAACGACATCTCCGTTTAAAAATGCACTTTTAACATCCATTTGAAATAATTTAAAATTCTTATGGCATGCAAAAGACAAAAGTAATCTAATTGATTCTAATCTAGCTACCGGAGCGAAAGATTCTTCGAAATCGATACCTTCCTCTTGACGATAGCCTTGAGCTACTAACCGAGATTTGTTCCGGACGACGACTTGGTTTTCGTCGGTTTTGTTTTTGAAGATCCACTTTGTCCCTATGACGGTGTGGTTCTTCGATGGCAATGGAACAAGCTCCCAAACTTCATTCCTCTCGAATTGAATGAGCTCCTCCTCCATGGCTAAGATCCAAGCGCTATCTTCGCATGCTTCATTAATATTCTTTGGTTCTATCGATGAGGCAAAGGCACAATTTGCGAAGTGGTGAACTTGCGATCTCGTCTTGACACTATCATAGATATTGCCAATGACTTGCTCATGGGGATGGTCACGAACCGAATGAAGCCGTTTGGGAATACCTTGATCACTAGGAACATTCTCAACAACTTCATTAGTTGGGTTAGTCTCAATAGAATCAATAGAATCATTAGACTTAGAATTATCAAACGAATCACATAAAACATCCATAGAATCATTATCATTTGAAATTCTAGTTGGAACAAATCCTTCATTAAATGAGACATGAAGCGACTCCTCGATCGTTGAGGTTCGTTTGTTGAATATCCGGTAGGCTTTGCTACGCGTAGAGTATCCAACAAAGATCCCCTCATCGGATCTTGGATCGAATTTGTCCAAACTACCATATGTGTTCTTAATAAAACATTTCGAACCGAAAACACAAAAATGTTTAACTTGAGGCAACCTACCAAACAACAATTCATAACAAGTTTGTTTAGTGCCGGGCCTCAAAAGTATTCTATTAAACACATAGCAAGCGGTGTGTACCGCTTCCGCCCAAAATTGATGGCCAAGTTGGCTATCATCAAGCATAATGCGAGCACACTCCACTAGCGTCCTATTCTTTCTCTCAACTACACCATTTTGAGGAGGTGCACGAGGGAAAGAGAAGGTGTGAGTAATACCAACTTCATCACAAAATGTCTCAAAAGACTCATTCTCAAATTCACCTCCATGATCACTACGAATAGTGACAATGGTGGTTCCTAAGAGATTTTGTACTTTCTTAACAAAAATTGTGAAGTTTTCAAAAGCTTCATTTTTATTGCACAATGAAAATACCCAAGTAAATCTTGAATAGTCATCTACGATGACAAGTCCATACCTTGCATTTCCTAAGGAAGCTACTCTAGTTGGCCCAAATAAATCTAGATGTAATAGCTCTAGTGGCCTTTTAGTAGAGATGCTTTTCTTAGGTTTAAATGAAGATTTAGGAAGCTTGCCGCGTTGACAACAATCACAAAAACTTTTCTTTTCAAAAACTAGCTTCGGAAAACCTTTAATAGAATTCAATTTTGAAAGCTTATATAGTGTTCCAAAGTTCACATGTCCAAAGCGTCGATGCCATAAGTGTTGTTCACTTGTGTTGGCAACGAGACATTGTTCATATGACTTAGGAAGATCCAAAATATAAATGTCTTTACGACGAGTTCCGGAAAATAATAATTTTTCATTATCCTTTCTTAAAATATGACACAATCCTTTCGCAAAGCTAACTTTGTAACCTTTGTCACAAAGTTGGCTTATTGAAATAAGATTATGATTTAAACCACTAACAAGATAAACATCACTAATTAATGGTTTAGAGGGGTTACCGACTTTACCAACACCTATGATGGTTCCGCTCTCGTTGCCTCCAAATACGACGCGGTTTCCATTCGCAATGGGAACCACTCCGGAGAGCAATCGAGCGTCACCCGTCATGTGTTTTGAACACCCGCTATCGAGTATCCAATTCCCTTTGGAGCTAAATTTAAATTTGTTGCTCCTTTCCTTTTTCTTTTCCTTGAGTACCTAAAGATAGAAACTTTCATATCATGGTACCCAAGGTCATTGGGTCCAAGGGATTAGACCTTTGGAAGCCAAGTCCAAGTGGACTTAGACTTCCCCACATAATTCTTACTATGTACAACATCCGAAAAATAAGCATTCATGTACATTTGTTTTTCGTCCATGCTTGTGTCCTTTGGGCTCCAAATAGTGAATATTTTGGGAGCCATCATCCTATTGGGTGCATGCATGCGACGTTGATTTCTACGTGATGCATGTTGTGGATAGGCATATGGGACATGATGGAATGGTGCACGACGAGAATTATTCATATGATGCGGTGGGTGAACATATGCATGTGTGGGAACACGTGCGTGAGGGTGTCTCACATGGTGTGCACGTGCCCGAGAATGTGTTGCATAAAAATCATCATATGTGTGAGATGGTGGAGTAGGACGTGTGTTCCTACGTGGCATGTTATTGGTGTACATGTAGGCATGCCCCTTCTTTGGAGGTCCACCCAAAGTGGGTTTCTTTCCAAAAGAGGGCGTGGACGAGGTGGAAGCACCATTGGTAGATGAACTACCAATAGAGTGTTTGCTACCACTCGTAGAGTCACCGGAAGTTGGCCTAACAAAAGTAGTGGCCGCTTTGGATGGACATCCCATCGTATACCCCAAACCAATGTGGTGATTGGCCGGAAGTAAGTCACTTAGGATTTTATCCAAATGGTCCTTACCTTTGTTGAATTTGTTAATTCGGCCCAATGTGTTCTCATATTTCTCTTTGAGAGAACGCAAAGAAGTATCCAAAGTGGATATTTGCGAAGTGAGCACATAAACACGAGATTTAAGATTCTCGTTCTCAATACTCAAAGTCGAGTTTTGAGAAGTTAAATCCGCTATCTCATGTTCTTCCGCATCCTCGATGCTAACATGTTCAAGTTTAGATTTGAGATTAACAATCTCATTTCTTAACTCTTCAACAATGGTGTCGTTGTTGGTGATGATAGTCTTAGGCGATGTTTGAATGCTAGCTAGGTCATCTCTTACCTTAGTATATCTATTTACTAACTTAGTGTATTTTGACCAAAGTTGAGAGTTAGCATTTCTAAGATCATCCATCGTTACCTCATCGCTTTCGTCATTACTATCATCGGAAGAGGAGGATCCTTGATCGTTCTCCTCTCTTGCCATGAAGCACATATGTGCTTGCTCCACTTTCTCATCATCCGACTCTCCGCTTGAGGAATCCTCGGAGTCGGTGAATGTTGCTCCGACAAGTCCTTTCTTGTACCCCTTTTTGTATTTCTTGGAATTATCGAATTTTGGCGCCTTCCACTTCTCCTTGTGCTTATTGAGGGGACACTCCGCTTTCATGTGTCCCGGCTTATTACACTTGAAACACAAAGGAGAGGAAGAGGCGTTAGTAGAACCAAATTTAGCTTTGTTCTTGAAGTTACCTTTTCGGAAGAAACGGTTGAACTTCTTGGCCATGAGTGCCATGGACTCCAAGTCCAACTCGTTTTTCGAGTCTTCATTATCGGAAGATGTGGATGAAGCCGCCTTGAATGCAATCGCCTTTTTCTTAGGCGCATCTAGGTTCAAATATGACTTCATCTTTTCTTGTAGCTTCACCTTGCTATCTTTGCGTACCTCGTATGACATCAAAGTACCCATTAGTTGAACTACGGTATATTTGTTCATGTCATTACCTTCCTCGATGGCGAAGGTACGTTTTTCCCAAGAAGAGGGAAGTCCTTCAATAAGCTTTAAGCACTTCTCCTTTTGAGTGTAGATCTTGCCGAGGGCCTCTAACTCGTTTATTATGTCAACGAAGCGAGCGTAATATTCTTTCATCTTCTCGCCCTGTTGCATATGAAACATTTCGTAATCTTTGGTTACGACTACGAGTTTAGAGTCTCTTACCCGACTCGTCCCTTCATGTAGTATGAGGAGAGAGTTCCAAATTTGATATGCACTCTTACATGTGCATATCTTATTGAAGTCATCGGGTTCCAATGCGCATTGCAAGGCGTTCATTGCCTTGGCATTGCTTACCTCCGCGGCGACCTCCGCGGTAGTCCATTTCTCAAAATCTTCTTCTTCGGGCTCGATGTACTCCTTCATTGTAGTCCTCCATAAAGATGCACTCCGGAGGAAAGTCTCCATCCGGCACTTCCAGTACCCGTAGTTGGTACCGTTGAAGAATGGAGGCCTCGTAGAGGAATGTCCTTCCATCACCGATGACGCTCCTTCACGGTTCCTGAAGGTGTCATAGTTGGAAGGTGGAGGCACGGTCTTGTTGTCGTTGGCAGACATAGCTGTGTATCTGGCTCTGATACCAAATGTAATGCCCTACCAGCTACTGCACAAGTACTAGAGGGGGGGTGAATAGTACTTTAAAATAATAAGGAGTATAATTCCAAATTAAATTGCAATCAACTACCAAATCAATTTGCGGAAGCTTAAATTGAACGACGACAACGAAATTGACAACGCTAACAAACGATGTTAATGGGTTCGGATCCACCCAAGTCTCCCCGACTTGTTCCCGGTGATCCTACGTCCCAACCACCCGGATCCCCTCCGGATACTTGAGTTAGAAACCCTAACTCAAGATTTCCACTATGAATATCTTGTGAAAAACCTTCACAAGATCAAATCATACATGCAATGGCAAAGTGAATCCCACAACCCGGGATCACAAACTTCTCTCACAACCGAGAGAACCAATAAGCAATATAAAAGAGTTTATATGAAATAAACAAGCTTACCACAAAATCCTATACCTTGAGTTTTTCTTACCCAATAGGTGGAATGAAGGATTTGAGGAAGATGAAGTCACCAAGCCCTAGCACCAAGGAAATGAGCAGCAATGGGTGCCTAGGGAAGAGTTGGAGACTTGGATCAAGCAATAGCTTGAAGAGCTCACCAAGAACAACCTTCTCTCTAGATCTAGAAATGAGAGAGAATGGGTTTCTTGTGAGGAAGAGAGCTTTAGATTTGAGGGAGAATAGCTATCTCTTTAGAACTCAATGAATCTCTTAATGGCAGCTCTATTGAAGATAGAAATGACCTAGGTTCGTATTTATAGGGTCCCATGAAAACAAGTTAGGTCATTCACCAACGGATAGAAATCTGTGAGACTTAGTCGGTCAAAGAACAGTCACTGACCGACTAGATCATCAACTAGTCGGTCAGACACAAAGCATGGACCGACTAAGAGCAGATCTGAGAAGAGATAGAATTTCAGACCTAGAAAACTAGTCGGTCCAAGAAGACTGTCTGACCGACTAGTTTCACAACTAGTCGGTCATCCAATGAACGTAGACCGACTAAGAGGCAAAACAACTTAGTCTGAAGGCAAGTTGACTTAGTCGGTCCAAGAACAAAAGTTGACCGACTAGATTGTCAACTAGTCGGTCATCAAACGTTCTTAGACCGACTAACGGTAAACAGTAGCTTAGGAGAAATTTAGAGTGAACAGTAAGTCACAACTAGTCGGTCAAAGAAGCATCACTGACCGACTAGTTCACAAACTAGTCGGTCGGTGAGTCAACTTAGACCGACTAACTGTAAACAGTAAAGTCCAAGAAATTAAGGAATCAAACTAGTCGGTCCAAGAACAGTTTCCGACCGACTAGATCATCATCTAGTCGGTCAGTACTTGTTCTTGTACCAACTAACATGCACAACAAAGTCCGAATCGAAGCGCGACGCTTCGAGGAAGTTAGAATGAACTTGTGCAAGAATCCTAGAGCTACGAAATGAGCGTAATGAAGATAGAAACGTAAGATATACTCAAGGCTTAACATTCTATCAATCGAAACTAAAAGACTATAAATAAAACCTTAATAAACGGTCTTTGAGAGCTTCGATTGAATCTTCATAACTTCCAAAGCGTTGCAGGAGCTTCAACGAAGCTTTAGGCTAGAATACGAGCTTTTGGAAGTGTTGAGATGTCGCTTTGAATATTCTCGTGAAATTGGCGACGATCTCCAAAACTGCGCTCACAAATTGTTAGTTCATGAATTATTTATGTTTGCTCATCATCAAAAACCAAATCCGGGGAGTCCAATATTCAACAGAATGCTGCCGTCAATAATGCATCACCCCAAAAGGTGATAGGCAAATTTGCCTGAGACATCATTGATCGGACCATTTCCATCAATGTCCTATTTCTTCTTTCCGCAACACCGTTTTGTTGCAGAGTATAAGGCATAGTTATTTGATGAACTATGCCTTTTTCATCACAGAGTTCCTTAAAACTCGTTGATTGATATTCCCTACCCCGATCGGTTCGCAAGACCTTTATCTTGCGATCTAGTTGATTTTCCACTAAGCTCATATAGTTTTTGAAGCAAGATAAAGCTTCATGTTTGTGGGAAATCAAATAAATATGACCGAAACGGGTGAAGTCATCAATAAATGTGATGAAATAGGACTTCCCGTGTCTTGTCTTAACATTCATTGGACCACAAATGTCCGAATGGATAAGCTGTAATGGAACTTCGGCCCTTGTGCCAGTTCCAAACGGCTTGCGACAAGTTTTCCCTACAAGACAATGTTCGCAAGTTGACATTTCAACTTTTGAAACATTAGATAGCAAGCCACTTTTGGCAAGTCTATCCATTCTAGTTGGTCCAATATGACCAAGTCTTGCATGCCAACAAATGATCTCAGATTCAGAGTTAGAAGCATTTGTCAAATGAAAACTTTCATTAATGGAAGAAGAATCATCATACATTGTGTTTAAAACAATTAATCCATTACAAACATTACCCGATCCAATTAAAGAACTATTACAAACAATGTCAACTTTCTGTTTATAGAACCTCCATTCATAATCTAAAGACATTAACATGACCACGGATACGATATTTCTTCTAATATCTGGAGCAAAGAGGACGTCGTGCAATATTAAAGTCCGGCCGTTGTCGAGAACTAGCTTGCATGTTTCGACGCCTTTGACTTCAACACGAGTGTTGTTGCCGACGTATATCCACTTTGTTCCTTGAGTTATCTTTCGATACTCTACGAAGAACCTTCTGTCCTTCGCTACGTGGTCTGTGGCCCCTGAATCAATCAACCAAAAATAGTTAGATTCAGCAAGAAACATGGAACTAGAAACACATATGTAACTAGCCCTACAAGTTACCTTATCACTTCCATCTGTACATGTACGGGCGAAGTGACCGTACTTGTTGCACTTAAAGCACTTGATCTTCTTCAAGTTTTTCTTCTTTGAGTGCACATTCTTTTGCCACTTTTTGTTCTTAGTCTTCTTTGAGGTTTCCGGTTCTTGCTTTCGTTCGTTCACAAACCTTAAGCATTTATTCTTCCGCTTATTTCCTCCATGTGAGGAACTAGCGGCCATGTGCACTTCTGCACCAGGTTTTGCGGCTTGAATCCGCTCTTCCTCGAGTTCGAGGTGTTTTGAAACATCGCTTAAAGTTTTAATGCACTCATTATGAGTGAGGTGCATTTTCATGTTATCCCAGCTATCTGGGAGTGAACGAATGACTGCTTGGATCTGATGTTCGTCAAACAGTATAACACTCGCATCCTTTAATTCAGATATGAGATTCGCCATGTGGCGGAGATGCTTTTGCATAGAATGATCTCGCCGCATCTTGTACGAATCAAATTGAATATTTAAGGAGCGGAGTTTGGTAACCGAAGTTCCACCAAACTTTATCTCTAGCTCAGACCATATGTCTTTGGCTAGGTCGAATTCCTGAAATAGACGCATTATGTCATTGTCCATTGCGGACAGTAACGTAATACGTGCTATTTTGTTCTTTCGAGTCCAAGTATCATAAGCTTCCCGGTCCCTCTTGTGTTGGGCCGTATTGCCCAACTCAGGTTCTTCCATTATGTTTTGGAGTATTTCGAGCACATCTTGCTCCTCCAAAACATATTGGATTTTAATTGACCAAAGTTTATAATTGTCGCCGTTGAGCTTTTCACCTTTGTTAAGCTCTGCGACAATGTTCTTAGAAGCGGTAGACATATTCGATTCAAAAAACTGCAAAGAGAATGAAAAACACGATCAAAATTCTATGCATAAAGTTTCGATTGTTTAAACACTTGATAAGTTCCTTGGATGCGTTGAAATGTTACTCTAGAATCGAGAAGTTCACTACGTTCCCAACTACCATCTAGAAGTAACTTTCAAAGTATCCCTCTTACTTATCTCAAGTAAAAAAGAAATCAGAAATAATACCCGTATGGTATTAGCAGCGGAAAAATACTTTGAAAAACATATCTTTCAAAATGGAATAGGTGAGAGTTTGCGCAAAGAATTTTAGCGCAACAATTGCCAAGCCACGAGACCTGTTCTACACACCCATGGGTTAGATAACCATGGCCGGATCGTGGTAGGACTTGGAATTCTAAATTGCGCTATCCCGATTTAAGGACGGGACATAACCTATTTGAAAACATCTTTGTCAAAAATTTGAAATACATTGGCTAATCTCCGTAGAGTAGAGCACAATGTCACAAGTACATTGGCTAATCTCCTTAGAGTAGAGCACAATGACATGGCTAATCTCGCATGAAGTAGAGCACTATGGCTAATCTTCAAGGAGTAGAGCCCAATGAAAAACTTCATTAAAACGTTAGTCCCGTATGAACTAGTCGGCACTGTGGTTAGCCCCGTATGGGCTAATCGACACATTCGAGTTTGACCAAGGCCTTTTGTCACCCCGTATGGGTCAGTTGGCAAGTTTGCAATCGACCCAGACCTTCTGTCGGATTGGTCGACCAAAAATACCAAATTGGTCGACCAATTTTGGTCTGCAACATCTTCCCGGCCAGGGCCTCTGCCCTGGCCGAGGCTTGGCCAAGGGCCGGCCAGGGCCTCTGCCCTGGCCGGCCAGGGGCCCTGGCCCCTCGGCCAGGGCCTCTGCCCTGGCCGAGGCCGGCCAGGGCCGGCCATGCCCTGGCCGAGGCCAGGGCATTGGCCCTGGCCTCTGCCAGGGCCGGCCAGGCCAGCCTGGCCTTGGCCGGCCACTGCCGGCCTGGCCATGGCCGGTCATGGCCAAGGCCATTTTGGGCATTGGCCGACCATGGCCCCTTTGGGCATTGGCCGGCCATGGCCCCTTTGGCCATGGCCGGCCACCCCCTTGAATGGGGTTGCCGCACACACTCCTCCCCCTTGATGGGGTGGTCGCCGGTGGTTATTGGCCGTAGCCAACCCCATCCACTTGGGGAGGGGGGGTGCATGGCCTTCATAGCCCATTTGGCCATGGTGCACATGCACCAAATTTCATCTTCCCCGATGGAAATAACTACCACCTTCTTCCTCGATGAAGCACACGTTCGTCGATGAAGCACCCGTTCGTCGAGAAATTAGTTATTTCCTAATGGCCGTGTGCCAAAAATGAAAAATAACATACTACGTGAACGGTCGGTTCTTCCCGTCACGGAGAGTTCCTACCATTTCCGTAATGATAGGAGACCCTAACGTGAAAAGAACAACCGCTACGTTCTCTCCGTCACGAAGCGTTCCTACCATATCCGTAATGGTAGGATACCCATTCGTGAAAAAGACAACGACTCGTTCATAGTTTCGACGGGACGGCGGTTTGACCGGGGAAAACCCATATGGCTCTGATACCAATGTCGGATCCTGCCAAAACAGAGTTAGGATCGATAAATAAAGTTGAGACTTACGCTTGCGTATGCGGCACGGTAGTCTCGAAACTTTGCCTTCGGATTCGCCACGACGGATCGAGTCTTCTCACGAACGGAGAAAGGCTACTATATCCACAATCTAAATCTCTACTTTAGATTAAGAACTTGGATAGAGGGAGAGGAAGTATTTCGGCAGAGCTTCGCTAGAATGAAAATGCATGCAAGAATGCCATGCAAAAGTGTAAGAAATGGCTTACCCTTGGGTCTTATTTATAGCCCCCAAGGTAGTTATTTTAGGGTAAATTGTTCCTTTGGAACAATTTAACTAAGGTGTACCATGATACATGGCACATTATAAGCTTAAGTTGTACCATATGCATGGTACAACATAAGCTTAAGATATTCCTTCTTTATTAGCCATATGTCGCATGCACTTATGCATATATAATGCGACTTTCCTACTCATCCAGAGATCCTCTCCGCAAGGGAACAGATTCCCTTTGCGTACGACTTCGTGTACACGACGTTCGAGGTCCGTATTCCCTCGTACATCCCCTACAAGTGTGTACTAACGTCTTCCATATCCAACAGATTCCTCGCTGGAAAGTTCAGAGCAGCAACCAGAGCGGCGATTCCAGATTCCAAAGCTAGCACGTACGACGACAGGCTACGACGTGTCGCAACATCGTATGCGGCAAATCGTCGGAGAAAACGCACCTAGGTGGGGCCCACAGTAGTCCTAGGGACCAATAGGGGACCCACAGTAACTCTGGAGAACTTGGGGGGCCCACGGTGGCAAGCGATGCGACGGATGCGGGGTTGCGACGAATGGCTCTCGGTCGTACACAGCCAATGCAGGGACTTGGCTCGGTCAAACACAGGGGAACGGCCTGTGCAGCGCAGCGGGTCGGTGTGGCCTTGGTTCTCTCGGTCAGAGCAGGGAGGGCCGTCGGTCGGGCGCCTTGGATGCGGGGGAACGGAGCGCTGCAACGTTGCAACCGTTGCAACCGTTGCAACGTTGCGGGCTTCGGTCGGTGCAGAGATGCGGCCCGGTCAAACACGGCGCTGAGCGGGGGAACGAAGCGGGGTCGGTGCGGAGCGGGGATGCGGGCCAAGCTCTCGGTCAGACCGAGAGCTCCTCTCGGTCGGAGCAGGAGAGCGGAGCGGAGCGGTGCCGCGGTTGCGGGCGAAGCTTGGTGCGGGGGGGCTAGCGGTCTGAGCGGGGGAACGGGCTTGGTTTCTTCGGTCGTGCGGGGGTTGGCTGTCGCAACGTTGCGACGATTCGTCGCAACGTCAAATTTGAGTTTTGAAAGCGGCTAGGGTTATTTTCTTACGAAAATAGGTCTTCCTAAAGGTTGTTTATATAGTGTAGATGGGTTGACTAGGTCTAGGGCTAATCCTAAAGGGATTAGGAGTTTAAAATAATTTAAAATTTAAATCTCACCCTCTCCAACTCACCCAAGGCTTGGGTGCGGCCCAAATGATCTGGAAATTGGCTCAAAACTTATTTAAAACGTTTTAAACTCAAATAAATTTTCTTTGGCCGAAATTAATTTAAAACCTAGCTTTTAAAAATATTTTAAACCTTGCTAAAAATATAAATTAGGTCAAATGAACTCCAAAAATTATAAAATAAATATCGTGGTGATCGTGGTGACGAGAGAAAGCTAATGAATAAGACGGATGTCAATTTCGACGTCGGACGACGAAACTAAAAATAGAAACGTCTCCCGTCAAAAGTGAAAATCGCCACGTCTCATCGAGTAAGATTAAATTGTGGGAAAACGACTCGAGAAATTTCGTTCCAAGATAGTGCCACTATTTAATACTCTCAGAGACGTTCACAACGGCATATCACTCTAGAGTGTTCACAAACAAACAAAGTCTAAAATTAATACGTGCACGGTCAAAAGCACGTGCACAAACAACGTACAACGAAAAGTGGTCGTTACAGATGTAATCTACTTCCAAGGGTTTATTTTTTTGCTTCCGTCAGGTGCTTAATAGGTATACGAGGACACCTTATTGTTCGTGATTCAGCTTTAGCCTTCACTGTGTAGTACACAGACTTTTGAAACCATTCTTATAGGTATATTTACATTCGGTATATTTCTGCTCTTCCTATGTTGTTTTCACTGGTAATTACCAGGACATGCAAAGGCATGTATAGTAGTCACGGCACCCGGATGTGAGGCGTGACAAATGGTGGCCCATGTAGGTCCACACTATCTCATGAACGGTATAGGATGCATATGATGTGTGATAAAACAAATTCGTATCAACTTTCATTCATTCCATCTCACCATCTTCACCATGTAACAACCTTCATATCCTTTAAGTGCCATATATTGCTTTTGTTTGTCTATCCCTAGCAATTTTTTTCTCCTGCCATCCGTTATCTTGACTTACGGAAATTTCGAGGGTGAAATTTTTTTAAGGTGTAGAATGTGATGTCCCGTAATTTTGATGGGATTATCAGTTATTTTCTGTAATTATCCTATTTTAATTATTTTTTGTTATGAGTGAGGGAGGCTTTTGGCCTCCCCATCTCTCTATCCCTCCATTACTTCCCACTACTTAGTAGTGTGGACCTTTCGTATTTCATGGATATGAATATATAGAGAACCATGGCTATGAGCCATGGTTACTCCTTCTTTAAGTTTATTTAACACGTTATCAGCACCTTGCTCTAAGAAAAATTTCTACACATCAAATTTTCTTCTCTTCTAAAAGCGAAGGAATCAATTTCTTGGCTATTTTGATAGCCATCATCGCATGGAGGTTGTGCTATGGAATCTATTCTCGTTGGCGGCTCTTTCGCCGACGTCGCAAGGATGTGGATCATATTATTCTCTTCGGATCTCTTTTTCCAGATTTTTCCGGTTAGAGCCCGTGATTCTGACGCCGCTAGATCGGAATCTGGCACAGATTCCGATTGGCTTCGATCGTACCCGAAGGACATTGATCGACGCCCCTGCAGCGGCGATTGGCATGCCTGAAGCATGGCCGTCTCCTGCCTGTACAAAGATGGGGCGTGTGGAGTCGCTGTACGGCCCTCCCCTGCCCTGGCCGCGACCCGACGGGGATATTGATGTGTGGCAAATTTATTATGCTCGGTCAAAAGGTGCAGATGCAATTCTTTTAATTGCTGTTGTGTTGCCTGATCTTGATATCAAATATATGACCATAATCTGCCACAATCTTGGGCTAGCAGCATTGTTTGAGGTATTTTCCATTTGATGTAATCTGTGCTTTTGATTCCCTAATAATTAGTGCTTTCAAGAATTATTTATTTCTGGTAGACCGAGAACTTAACAAATGCTAGAACATAAGAAATTGTGCATGATTTATATGATTACTCTAGACTATGATCTGCTGATGCTATAACTTTTCTAATGGTGGCTCTTTTCGGTCTTGTAAAATCTGCTTCAGTGAAAAGAGTTTTTCGGGTCCCAGATGTAACTTTGTCTTCTCAGGCCGCCCCCTCCCCCTACACTCTGTCTATCCGGAAAAAGGTGAGGGCGGGGGGAGCTGCTTGGGCCCATGGGCCTGCAGCCCAATACTAAAATATTTAAGTGTTATTGGATGTTTTGGGCCTGAAGCTCTAACATAAGCCCAATAGGCTTTTAAAATAATTAAAAACAGATTTTATATTAGTTTTCCACTATAATTTCCTTAAAATTAGCAGAAAGAATCCAGAATATGGCTGGAAAATTTTGTAAAAATGAGGAAACATCAAATGATTAGTTTTGACTTGATTAGTTTTGACAACTTTTTAGTTGATTTGGTTCATAAAATTAATTATTTGTTTAATATTATGTTAAATTCAACAAAAATGCAAATTATATAAAAATTGGATTTTATTTTAATTCTTCACGATTTAATAATTACAAATACCCTGAGACCGCTCTGTCGGTAGTTACCTAACCTAACGGGTAATGACGTTTCCCCGTGGTCCAAGTAATTATTAAATGTAATTTTTATATAAATTGCTTGTTATGTTGAAAATACATCGTATGCATGTTATATCTAGTAGTTTCATAATTTTTCCATATGTTGTTGCTTGTAATATATATGAACTACATGTTTAATTGCTATTTGCATGATTTATTCATGATTTTGTACTCAAACTATGATTCTGGTACAATAAAAATTTTTCAAAATAAAAATTTTATAAATCATATCTACATTGACAAATGAACCTGAAGTTCAAATAGAATGTCAATACCCTTCTAACCAAATAAAATACGTTGGAATTATGCGACCATTAATGCTTCCATCTTCTGGACATATGTCTAAATGATGCGTACTTCGCAGTAAATAGATATATCATATCTATTTTAATATATAATATTAGGCGCACCCGAAGATGCCATAAATCCGCTAATTTATTGAGTACACTCACGTTACTAGGTAAGATTCTTGAATCTAGCCTTGCATAATGCACTCGCCTGAAGTCGTGCATGCATAAAAGTGAGAACTAAATTTTTCGCACCAACGTATCTTAACTCCCAGTATTCATTTTCCTCTATCCACATAAATCCAGAATGACTCAATAACATGGCCTGAAGACCATACTAGAACATTCACATGAACTTTGAAAAGTCTATCATAAATTAGATTAGTGGAATACTTAAAAAAAGGGAAGACCATGACTTATAATGTCCTGAACATAAATATAGAAGGGAAGATATGATATACCTCTACTTGAAATAATCAATGGCAGACCTATATCAGACCCAGAAGTTCTGAAAAGTCCCATATTGCTTTTGTAATATGATAGGTCATTAGATTATGCCATTGAAAATATATGTACATATCTAGTCTAGACGACGTTTGTCGATCTACCTATTTTGTATACATAGATATTCTACGAGGACAAATAAATTTATGAAAATAAAATTTAATCTAGTACCAGACCATAGTTATTAGTGAGTATTTTTCAAAAATGGCATCGGACGTATGCTTTAAAAAGCATTTCACCCTTAATTTTATCCAGCAGATAATTATTTTTTGGGACGTCTACTTGAGGTTCAAGCTTTACAAAGCCTGAATACTCTATATAAGGATACGCCCGTACTCTCAAATATTAAAAATCAATAAAGCCAGAAGCTTTTTCACAAATTAATTGAAACATAGGAAGATAAAGGAACACCTGTAGTGCTCTCTTTCGTCCAAATCTTACTTTTGGCACGATATAATATGCCACCTTGGATTGTTATTGATGCAAAACATCATTTACCAATCTTATATAAACAAAGAACTATAAGTTTCTTCAAATATGGTGACATTTTCATTATCCCATTAAACGGGAAAAATGATTACGAGAACATCTCCACTTCACGTGGATATTGAATCTCAATACTTCCTCTAATAGAATTTATATGATATATTTTACTATCATCATTAAATTATGAAGACCTCTTGGTCTCTTGAGAGTATTTTAGGGATAAAAGTTAAACTTTTTCACTCCCTAATAGGGCCGATGATGTACATTAGTGTACTCATCTATATATCCTCTTAAAATGGTCATAATCAAACCTTTGTTATCCAATCACAGTCCAGATTATTATTAATCACAACGGACATGTTACCTTACTTGGATATTGGTTGGGCTGTTACTTACCCTCATACAACCCTCAAAAATGACACAGTGGAAATTATTCATCAGGATTAACCATCCTGTATGAATATATTCTGAGTCCCCAAACGGGGGAGGCATTACTGCACATCTTATAGATTGTGCCTTGGCGGGTTCATATCCCCAGTTCTATGCTCGACTTCGTTGAAGTCGAGCTTATTGCGGATTTTTTGTGGATAACACTGGGAAATCAATTATATTTAACAACTGGAAGAAAATTGAACACCCTGAAGTTTTGTGTTCACACCCAGAAATGGGTTATATATAAATCATCAAAATGATTCAAACGGATTACTTATCCATTAAAAATCCAGTTGTAGGTGATCGTGTGGGAACATGCAAACCATCACAACGCCTCCTTAGAACCTATTTATATGAGCCTAATCACCTCATATAAACAGTTTCCGAGAACCCCTAACGGGGAAGCGTTTAGAGCACATCTTATCGATGGCGCCATGATGAGTATACATCCCCATATCACCACTATTGACCATCATAATACAGAACTATTTATCGAAAGTAATTAACCCAGATAAATAGATTCTGAGCACTCTAAACAGGGGAAGCATTTAAAATCACTTCTCCTAAGACGTGCATTGATGGGCCCTCTTTTAAAGACTTGATGTGATCCTGAAGATCCTTCATAACCTTAATTCCCCAGTATTAGGTTTAACAAAAATACTATAATCATCCATGAGCCTGAAGCTCAATTTGACCATTTAAAATATTAATACCTATGATCTGATTATCATGAATAGTGATGAGATCCTGAAGATCCACACTTATGAAACTGTTAAACAGTTATCAGACATAGCTACTGACAATATAAATATTGTCAAATTCACACATCCCTGCTACTAAAAATCCAGCTAGGATTGACATACCAAATATTATGGATGCAATCCACCAGTAGCAGAAGTGGATATCCTCAACGGATGAGATGACATACCACGAGGCTCCAAAACGAGAAATAACTCCTGGAGACCCTAAAACAATACCACCACAGGAAAGTGAGCTCATCTCCATATCCTCTTCCTTTCCAGAACCTCCAGAAGAGATGAATCTGGAATAAATTGAATAATGTACGTATACGGAGAGGTATTTGGATAAAACACACTTGTCGACAATTACTCACATTTCATTTTGCCATTGATACCGTTCCCAATCTCCGTTTCCTAAAGTAAACGCAGAAATTTGGCCAAATTATGTGGAACGAGGCAATAATAAGTTGAGCTGGACTCACTTATGAAATGTGAAGTGTTTGGACCTGAAGTCTTGATATCAAAAGATATCAAACCTGTGGGTTGCCGAGTATTGTATAAATAAATAAAATCGTATGCTATAAGCAAAACGCTATGGCTTAAAGGTTTATTTCGCAGAAACCAGGAAGTAACCATGTAAGATGAGCTTAACTCACTTACAAAATTATTTAAACTGATGCATCAGGCTCTCTGGTCATATGGCGAAAACCACACGATTGGCAAAAAAAATTTTAGGCTATGTTGATATGGATGATGTGACAACATACCCTTACGAATTACCATCCTGAAGATGAAATCATCATCTTGAAGATGAGACCATCATCCTGAAGATGAAACCATCATCCCGAAGATGAAACCATCATCCTGACGATGAGACCATCATACTGAAGAAGAGACTATCATCCTGAAGATGAATTATCATCCTGAAGATGAAACCATCATCCCGAAGATGAAACCATCATCCTGAAGATGAAATACTCATTCTGTAGATGATACCATCATCCTGAAGATGAATGTACATCCTGAAGATGATACCATCATCCTGAAGATGAAACTATCATCCTAAAGATGAAATACTCATTCTGTACACGATAACATCATCCTGAAGATGACTGTACATCTCGAATGTGAAAATATCATCCTTATGATTATACCATCATACTGAAGATGAAATAATCATCCAGAAGATGAATAATCAACCAGAAGATGAAAACATCATCCTGAAGATGACTCATCATCCTGCAGATGAGAACTTCATTAACCCGAAGTTGATGAAGAAACATGGACAATTGCATTCCACTATATACACCAACTGGGTGTCTGGATGCATATTGAAGACCTTTTCCCCTAGCTGGAAGAGGGGGAGAATATCCTAGGTCCTGAAGTACCCAACTCCTTTATCTGGCCAACTACACGTGTCTTTATAGCATGTTTGCAGTAAAGCTGCTAGCCAGATACAGTGCAGTGCCTGTAGCGCAACACTGGACCATGGATACATATCTTCTGCGCTCTCCAAGGGTCAAGGATCAGAAACAATGGAAATATATTTGCATATGCAGGTTAAAGATCATTGCGATGACTACGCACAAAATGAACAGCCATTTCCTGAAGATATACACAGCATCATCCTAAGTCTACATCAAAATTCTATTCCGAGAAGCTCATCATCCAAGAATCAAATCGAATATATGCACAACCAGGTCCTACAGTACCTTGCAGATACAGTGACGACTGGGTCAAAGTCTACAGACATGTAGCCATCTGCCAAGTTTCGCAGAGCATACCACGTCAGAGCCCCCTTTTGTTTCAGCGGCTTCCAGATATGAGTGCAACTTGTATAGATGAGTGATTATTGTATTTTGTTTTTCTTTTTGGAATTTCGTGGAAGATGTATAGATACTTAGGATATTGGTGTATAGATACATAGGATATCTACAAGCCTGAAGCTTGTATGGTTCAGGGGGGAGTAACCTGTGGGTTGTACTCTTTTTCCCTTAAGCTGTTGATTTTTCCCACTGGGTTTTCCACAGCTAAGGTTTTAACGAGGCAAACACTATTACTCTGGATCCAGAAGTATCCACCCAATTAGCTTTATACGCTAAGACCAAAGAAATGGATGGATAAGGGGGAGTGTTATGAGTGAGGGAGGCTTTTGGCCTCCCCACCTCTCTATCCCTCCATTACTTCCCACTACTTAGTAGTGTGGACCTTTGGTATTTCATGGATATGAATATATAGAGAACCATGGCTATGAGCCATGGTTACTCCTTCTTTAAGTTTATTTAACATTTTTCTAATTTTCTGTCTCTTTTTTCTGTTCACTTCTTTTCTTTTGCTTCCTCTTTAGGCCCAAGCCCATAGCCGCGTTCTTCTTCTAATCTTTTCCTTATTTCATTCCTTACTTATTTCTTTGTAGAAGGCCCAAGCCTTCTCCCTTCAATTTTTTTTTCTGTATTCATCTCAATCGGCCCAGACCAAAAAGCCCGCACGACCCAACTTCCCGCATCTTCTTCTTCCTTTCTCAACTTCTTTTCTTTCAGTTTTAAACCTACCTAGCCCAAGGTCTCCCAGTCCTTACAACATCAGCCCTACGAGAAAACAAACCATAATCTTTTTTTCCTTTCCCCCTTCAAAACGCACCAACCTCCCTATCAACGCATTTTCTGTCATTGTTCTACCCTCTCTCGCATAACGGGCCCACGCGTTTATCCCCTAACGGCGCCCCCACTTCTTCTATAACTCCTCCTCTTCCTCTTCTTTGAGTCTCCATGAAAAAAATGTTATTTTCTTTCCTTTAAGAATCCCGATTTCAGTTTCATCAAATATGGAGTGTTCCGATGTCTCATTATGTGGATTTCTTCGCTTATTCGGCGTGGATCGAGCAACCATCGTAAGTGGAGGGCTTGAGAGAGGATTCATGAGACCTTTGGCTACGTTCGCTGCACAATAGATTATTTCGACCCACTTTGTTTCGGTTTATTTTTCTAAAAATTTAATCTTCAGTTTCAAACAATTTCTCTCTCTTTCAAATTATGAATTGAGACCTTATGGGGATTTGGATTTGAATTTGTTTGAAAAATCTGGAGCACGAAAGTTATGTTGGGAATTTTGTTGATCATGTGGCATGATGAAGCATTGATGGGAATTTTTCCCTTATAAAAATTGGTGAACTTGCGGCCCACGTCGGGGCTCCATGGCAATCTTCGTCGCTGCCTTGTTCATTGGTGACGCTCGGGGTTTTTGCTTCCCCATTGGTTTGGGGTTCCCTCCCTTGTTTCTTATTGACTGAGGCCTTGGGGCTTCGGTCGCCTGTTTTGGGACTGCAGTAACACTGTCTGGGTTGTGGTGTTTGGTTCCTTGGGGTTTTGGTTCTGTTGTTACTTGGGACTTAGGTTTGTTAGTCTCTTGGTGTTCTGATTCTGTTGTTACTTGGGACTTGGGTTCTGTGTATTCGCAGGAATTTGGCTTTGTTGTTCTTTGGGACCTTGGCTCTGTTGCTTAATGAGGTCCGACTCTCGGCCATGTCTTACCGTGGGTTCCTCTCTGTTTTCCTGTTTGGCCGAGGGCCTTGTTTCCCCGTCCGGATGTGGGCCCGCTCCATTTTACTGATAACTTGTTATTTAGGCCGACCGCATTGTGTGGCTTTTTTGGGCTATCTGTAAAATTAAATCTGATCTCATATCATTATTTCTTTTCTTTTCTTTATGCAAAATGTTTTAAATCAGTTTTAAAATACATTTTTAGATTTGTGGGTTACGTTTACGCGTAGAAATAGAAATTTCCATCAGTTTGTTTTTAATTGATTGCAACTCATGAAAAATAAACTTGTGATCAAGTACATCTTATGACACCATTTCCTAAATCCATTGTGGATTTACTTTTCAAATGAGTTTCACCCTACGAGATCGGTACAACTATACATTCAAATGACATTAAGACATTTACAACACACTATTTAGTTGCAAACTTGTAATCATGTAGTCTGTTCCACTGTATCTCTCAAATAAACTTTGACTGATATCTCTCTTCTCACTTAGTAATTCACATGCTCTATATTTATATTTCAGTTCAATAGGCCTTTTACCTGTCTTGCAATTGTCTAGGAAACTATTTTGCTCGTATATAAACCGTATGCTTGGGATAAAATTAATCTACTTCTAAGCTAGCGGTGCATGTTTTTGTTTCTGTGATTCAGCCTATACAAGGAGAACTTAGTGTTCATGATTCAGCTTTAGTCTTCACTGTGTAGTACACAAACTTTTGAGACCATTCTTACAAGCATATTTTACATTCGGTATATTTCAGCTCTTTCTATTCTGTTTTCATTGGTGACCAGCAGGACATGTAAATGCACTAGTGATAACTCGTGCCCGAGTGCACGGTTCATTTTTTTGATACATCGGAAAGCAGGAAACATGGGTCGTGGAACACGGGTACACCCGTCCTAATCACTTAACCCAAAACACGGAGAAGCCAGGTATCCATCGGAGCCCTAAAAGCTGGAAAATAAAGAAAAAAATAAAAGGTGAGATGGTGTAGTGGGATTCGAATCCGGGTCTCCACCAAGACAGTCGAGTGATTCAACCACTAGGATGAGCACTGTAGCATTTCAATTACTTGTTCCCCAAAAATTATTTCCACCTCTAAAATTTTGGGATCTTCACAATGTAAAAGAACAAAAATTTTACGGACGCCTTCGACCATGTCCTAGTCAATGTGCACATATTTTTAAACGTGAATTTTTTCAGTTTCCCACTCTTTTGATAATGTGAATTTTTTGGATTTCCACCAATTTTTTTTTGAGTTTACCCTCAAACGCTTTTTCAAACTCATGTCATGTGATTTGCTTTCACTAAACAGTTGGCATACCTTATTCTCTTCGTAATAATCTGCTGCTTGCAATTTGGGCCTTAGAAGCGTCAATGTATAAGGGGTCAACCGTAATAAAGGTCAAATATCCACAATAGTAATAAAGTTTGAAGAGCTGTGACATACAGCTGCCTTTTAATTATCAAATATTCCCGTTTTATTTAGAAAAACCAAGGCTCACTACATTAACATTCGGTTACGGGCTCGATGGGCAGACTAAATTCAAAAACTCACTGCATTAACATTCCAGTTTTTTTAATTATCAAAGCTCACTAAATTCAAACATGTTTGGCCATGCAGTTACGGGCGATGGGCAAAAAGTTGAGAAGCGCACAAAAATTCGGTTACAACCAACGTGAGAAGTAAAAGAATTGAAATTGGAAAACTTTTATTTTTTTTTTTTGTTTTATTTATTTGGAAAAGCACAGTTATTAAATTTTTTGTCGTAGTCACACTTTTGCCGCCACGTAGGACAAAGATTCAAAAACAGTCGTGAATTGTATAATAGATGAATAGCAGTCACGGCACCCGGATGTGGGGCGTGACATATACTCACTATACTTGAAACCATGAAGCTATCTAAGGTAAAAAATATTTTAAAGAATAGATTTATTTTTGAAGGTGTGCTCTTCTAATTTGCAGTCAGGCTCCTATTCTTAAGATTAAGTAGCCACTTACTCTTACATTAAGTATAAACAGGTCAATAGAACACGCAAAATGGGTGCTGTAGTGTCAAGGGTTTGGCATGGAACATTCCAATAACCTAACAAAGAATATTTGTATGATTTTTACGTGTGATTGTGAAGTCATGTGTATTTACATCTGTAATCATTAACAACTGATCAATGGTCTCCAAAGATAAGTTAAGATTTCAATAAAATATTAACCTCGGCATGATGAATAGCTGAAGAGTGCCAAAGAAATGCACTCAAGTATGCACACATGCAAGAAAAGAAACTAAAAATAATTATAATTGCAGCATGAGGTAACAACAAATGCTTGATTATCTTCTTCACAATATCAAGTCTTTTACGGGCCATTAATACATTGTTGATTTAAACATACGGGTGTAAGCACTCTCACTTCTTTATGTATGGATAGAAACTGTGTTATTTTTCCATCTGCGACTTTCCCCGTATCTACAGAAACTGTATCCCGCGTATAAAAGTGGAAACCGATGGTCAAATTTCTCCAAGTATAACATGTTGCCTCATGCACAACATAAGCTTGATGGTTTAAGTGGTTCCTAGGCAAATATCATTCTAAATCCTCATCCATTTGAGTTGTTTCAAACACATTAATTCCTGCATGTAGTTATATACATTTAGCATCAAACCCACAAAAGGTAAGACGACAATGACAATAAACGCAGTCAGTGTTAGGTGTTGAGGTAGTGCAATTGAAAAAATATATCCATTAGTCAAAGGGTCTATCCCCGATGACAGAATATTTGGAGAGAAAAAAAATCTTGCTAACGACAAAAATAAATAAATAAATTTCGAGCAGTAGATATACCGTTAATATACTTGCCATCTGTGTAGGATTTCTGACATACATCATTTCTATGTGGAGATGATGTTGTTTCCTCTATTCCCACGAAATTTCAATTGGAATTACCCAAAGGTTGCCCAAAATAGCAGGTTTAAATCATTTTTCGGCTTCTGTCTGCCATAGCTCACTCTAATGGATAAAGGAGGACATTCTAGGCCTCAAACGATCAAAATCTTCGGTCCCGAGCTTCCGATAGTGCATCGCCACCATTTTCTAGAGTAAACTACAAGAATTCACTATTGTATTCAAAACACAAGCAATTGCACCCGTTTCTAATTTCTGGGACTCGCACGAATTTCATTGGAGTTTTGGAGGAATATAAGGACAAATTGGGAGTAAACGTTGTTTCTAAGCGGTGAGAATGTTGTTTCCAATATTTCCACGAAATTTCAATTGGAATTACAAAAAGGTTGCCCATAATAGCAGATTTCAATCATTTTTCAGCTTCTGGCTGCCCTGGCTCATTCTATTGGATGAAGGAGGGCATTCTAGGCCTCAAACAATCGAAATCTTCGTTCCTGAGCTGCTGATAGTGCGTCACCACCGTTTTCTAGAGTAAACAACAAGAATTTACTCTTGGATTCAAAACACAAGCAATTGCACCAGTTTCTAATTTCAGGGACTCGCACGGATTTCGTTGGAGTTTTGGAGGAATATAAGGACAAACTGAGACTAAACGTTGTTTTTATGTGGAAAGGATGTTGGTTCCTCTATTCACACGAAGTTTCAATTGGAATTACCCCACGTCTATCCAAAATAACAAGTTTGAATCCTTTTTCGGCTTCTGTCTGCCCTAGCACACTCTAATGGATGAAGGAGGGCATTCTAGGCGTCAAACGATCGAAATATTCGTTCCAGAGCATCTGATATAGCGTCACCACCGTTTTCTAGAGCAAACTACAAGAATTTACTCTTCGATTCAAAACACAAGAATTTGCACCCTTTTCTGATTGCTGGAACTTTCATGGAGTTTTGAAGGAATATAATGACGAATTTAGAGCAAACGCTGTTTCTATGTGAAGAGGAGGTTGTTTCCTCTATTTCCACGAAGTTTCAATCGAAATTACCCAACGGTTGCCCAAAATAGCTGGTTTGAATCATTTTTTAGCAATGGCTACCATAGCTCACTCTAATGGATGAAGTAGGGCCTTCTAGGCCTCAACCGATTGACATCTCCGGTCCCGAGCTTCTGATAGTGCGTCACCACCATTTTCTACAGTATACTACAAGAATATACTCTTGAATTCAAAACACAAACAATTTCTCCCGTTTCTTATTTCTAGGACTCCCACGAATTTCGTTGGAGTTTTGGAGGAATATAATGACAAATTGAGAGTAAACGTTGTTTCTATTAGGGGTGGGCATCCGAATATTCTGATCGGATTATGCCTCAATCCACCATCCGATCCGATTGATTCGGATGATGAAAAATCTGATCCGCATCCACTAATAAAAAAATTAATCTGAAAATTCGGATGATTAGAATTTCGGATCTGATACGATTCGGATCGGATTAATATTAGCTTTATTGAAATTTTAAAGTTATTGATGCCACAATTTGTAACTCGTTTCATTAGATTCTGGAAGTTTAACTTTTAAACACTGAAGTCAATTCCAATGTCGAAACGAAATATCCTTACAAAATACAAATTGTTAGAATAACATAAAGAAGCTATCTCTGTTTGCAATATCTTCATACTAGTTTGGCATCAACTTCAAGGAGGATGAGCTTGACAACCAAGAGCTCTCCTTCCAGCAAAAATGATAAAAAACTGAACAGACATGAGAGAAAAGAGAGATGAGGAGGCACTGCATCTGCATGGGTCTAGGGAACCGGATGGGACAGATGGGGGATGCAATTGAGCCTGTTAGTCTTCTTAACCAATAGCCATGATGCATTGATTCATGGGCTTTTAGGTAGTAGTGGAAAACAATCGGATTGGATTGAGAATCGGATATTCGGATGAACTTAGACAATAACACAATCCGCTCAAAACCTAATCGGATCGGATCACATTCTGTCGGATGAAAACTAAAATCTGAATCCGAATCAGTTTCAAACGGATCGGTCGGATCTGCTTATTAATAACAAGTCACTTTCATCGGATCGGATATCCGATCTACTTTTTTGGATCGGATCGGGTGGATTCAATCGTTTAATCGGATCTTTGTCCACCCCTAGTTTCTATGCGGAGAGGAGGTTGTTTCCTCTATTCCCACGAAGTTTCAATTGGAATTATCCAACGGTTGTCGAAAGTAAACATGTTTGAATGATTTTCGACTTCAGGCTCCATAGCTCACTCTAATGGATGAATGAGTGCATTCTAGGCCTCAAAAGAGCGAAATCTTTGTTTGCGAGCTTCCGATAGTGCGTCACCATCACTGTCTAGAGGAAACTACAAGAATTTACTCTTGGATTCAAAACACAAGCAATTGCACATGTTTCTGATTTCTGGGACTCGCACAAATTTCGTTGGATTTTTGGAGGAATATAAGGACAAACCGAGAGTAAACGTTGTTTCTATGTAGTGAGGGGGTTGTTTCCCCTATTCCCACGAATTTTCAATTGGAATTACCCAACAGTTGCCCAAAATAATAGCTTTAAATCTTTTTCGGATTCTGGCTGCCATAGCTCACTCTAATGGATGAAGGATGGCATTCTAGGTGTCAAACGATCGAAATATTCGGTCCCGAGCTTTCGAAAGTGCATCACTACCGTTTTCTAGTGGAAACTACAAGAATTTACTCTTGGATTCAAAACACAAGCAATTGCACCTGTTTCTGATTTCTAGGACTCACAAGGATTTCGTTGGAGTTTTGGTGGAATATAATGACAATTTGAGAGTAAACGTTGTTTCTATGTGGAGAGAAGGTTGTTTCCTCGATTCCACGAAGTTTCAATTGGAATTATCCAACGGTTGCCCAAAATAGCATGTTTGAATCATTTTTCGGCTTTTGGCTATCCCAGCTCACTCTAATGGATGAAGGAGGGTATTCTAGGCCTCAAACGATCGAAATCTTCGGTCCTGAGCTTCTGATAGTGTTACACCACCATTTTCTAGAGGAAACTTGAAGAATTTACTCTTGGATTTAAAACACAAGAAATTGCATATGTTTCTGATTTCTGGGACTCGCACGGATTTCGTTGGAGTTTTGGAGGAATATAAGGACAAATTGAGAGTAAACTTTGTTTCTATATGGAGAGGATGTTGTTTCCTCTATTCCAATGAAATTTCAATTGGAGTTTCCCAACGGTTGCATAAAATAACAAGTTTGAATCATTTTTCGGCTTCTGCTGTCATGGCTCGCTCTAATGTATGAAGGAGGGTATTCTAGGCCTCAAACGATCGAAATCTTCGGTCACGGGCTTCCGATAGTGCGTCACCTCTGTTTTCTCGAGGAAACTACAAAAATTTACTCTTGGATTCAAAACACAAGCAATTGCACCCATTTCTGATTTCTGGGGCTCGCACATATTTCGTTGGAGTTTTGGAGGAATATAAGGACAAATTGAGAGTAAACGTTGTTTCAATGAGGAGAGGAGGTTGTTTCCTCTATTACCACGAAGTTTCAATTGGAATTACCCAACAGTTTCCCAAAATAGCATGTTTGAATCATTTTTCGGCTTCTGGCTGCCCTAGCTCACTCTAATGGATGAAGGATGGCATTCTAGGCCTCAAACGATCGAAATCTTTGGTCCCGAGCTTCCGATAGTACGTCGGCCCCGTTTTCTAAAGTAAACAACAAGACTTACTCTTAGATTACACATGTTTCTGATTTCTGGGATTTGCACGGATTTCATTGGAGTTTTGGAGGAATATAAGGACAAATTGGTAGTAAATGTTGTTTCTATGCAGAGAGGCTGTTGTTTCCTCTATTTCCACGAAGTTTTAAATGGAATTAGCCTATAGTTGTGTCACGACCCGCTTCCCTAAAATGGATGCGAGACGTGAAAAGGTCCGCACGAGAGTGGAGCTGTGAAGCCCCAAACCCGATAAGCGTCAAAAATACATAAGCAGGTCCCTGTAACCACAACGGAATAACAATAATAACCCAAGGAGAGACTGAAATAAAAGCCTCACCTCTCATAATTGTCCAACATGAAAATAAGTCCAACATCCAGAAAAGCCACCGGGCTAAAAGAAAAGAGTCTCAAGGCCCAGAACAAGGCCAACAAAAGTAACGACATAACAAAGTATAGGTGCTACGCACCGACAACGAAACAACTGTCTAAACAAAAGTAAAACGCTACGAAGACACTAGGACTGGTCCCCAGTGTCCACGTACACCCCGCCAAACAAGGGCTCGGGCTCGGCGACAGCAAACACCTCGTCCTCAACAAGGTACTCAGGCTCAGGATCTAACATGTGTCACCCAAAAGAGTAAAGGGGCACATGTCAGCAAGTCTAAAAGACTTGGGCAAGGAAACTGAAAGTAAGGCAACTAGCAACCTAGCAGTTATAGTATGCATGACATGGCAGTTATAACATGAGTGCACAATTTACGACATGGCAAGACAATTTTGTACAAGGGAACAATCATCGGGACAAGACAAGAGTAGCCAAGCTACTATCAATCTCAATCAATTCACTATTCACGTTGTTTTGTAGATGTTTACGCCTTACAGCTGAATGGTTTCCCATCCACTGAGTGGCCGCTTAACAACTACCCCAAACCCAGAGTTTACGCCTTACAACTGCAGTTACGGATCAGGCAGACTCCCAGTTGAATGGCAGCTTAACTCTTACCCCCAATACCCACACGTAATGGAGCCAGGGTCCCCGCACAATGAGCTCAGCTAGTGAGCCTGGGGTTGCCCCGCACATGAGCTCGCATTCTTAGTTCACAATTCAATATATCGAGCGTTGGGGTTAGCAACTCATTATGCTCGCTTCTGGTCACGAGCCAGGAACACAAGTATTGTAGCGATGCTACGCAATCACGGGATCACTTAAAGAATGCAATGACATGACATTTAATTTGCGTACCGTTAATGGAAAGTAAACATGACATGGTAATTGTGCAACATGCTAAATGTCGGGACTAGCTTCGTTGTCAAGCTAGTTCCCCAATTTGCACCTAGGCGAGTATCATTTCGTCGCCTAGTCTCTTTTACGCCTACAACAAGCAAATGGCCTAAAACATGGCCTAAACCCTAAGTGGCAAGTTTCACTTTCCTAGCACCGGGGATGACGACCACTTCGTCACACGGATGCCAATCTACGGGGAAATCGCTGTTATGGGGGAACATACAACAAACAACATGAAATTTTATTAGGGTTTCATAAAAATATAAATAGGTTAAGAAAACATAGAGGAATCGATTTCTTACCAAGAGGAGACGGAAGAAACACTCCGGGGAACACTAGGATCAGATCTGGAAAAGATTGGAGAAGTTTGGGGGAATTAGGGTTTTGGGGGATTTGGGGATTTTGATGGATTTGGTGAGATTTTGGGGAAGATGAGAGGTAGATGGAGTGGATGGATGGTTTGGATGATGATTCTAGGGCTTGGAATGAAGAAATGAAGCTTGGAGGAAGATGGGGGCTCAAGGGGGAAGATTTTAGGGTTTTGGGTCGTGTTGGGGAAGAAGAAATCGTTTGGGTTGGGTATAAATATGTTAAGCTGGTGGCTGCCCAGAAATTAGGGTTTCAATACTGGTTAGTCGGTCAAAGAGCAACCACTGACCGACTAGTTTGGCAACTAGTCGGTCGGTCGACCAACGTAGACCGACTAAGTGCAAACAGTAACTCCTGAACGAAAATAGGATTTAGAGTTAGTCGGTCCATCAACAAATACTGACCGACTAGTTTAGCATCTAGTCGGTCGATGAACGTTCTTAGACCGACTAAGAGTAAACAGTAACTCCTGAGAAATTTAGAAAGCTAACTAGTTGGTCCAAGAAGGATTGCCGACCGACTGGATCGTCATCTAGTCGGTCGGTGCCCCTTCTTATACCAGCTAATGAGCACCAAAAGTTCCGATACGGAGCGCGGGGCCCCGGGATCGATTCCTAAGACTCCTAGGCTTGATCTAATAGTAAGATACGACCGTTATGAAGCCCGTCACGAATGACATACTTCGAAATCGACGATCCTAAGGAAGAAACGAGAAAATACGACGAATCGACCGAAAATGAAAGCTACGGAGACGAAAACCACGCATGAGGAGAAAATCCACCAAAACATATATTTTAATATAGATAATCCAATCGCACGAAAACCAGTCGTTACATCCTACCCACCTTAGAATAAAGTCCGTCCTCGGACTTTCTAACTATAGCTATATCTAGCCACCCTAGTAACTACCCTCAATCAATATCACATTACCATTCAACCACGTATAGTCATTTCAAACGCTTATACATATACACTAGGTAGTCAATCATTTATTCTACAATCATGTATCTATTCACGCACATTATACTCCTATACCTATCATGGCCAGACAATTTCATTCACGTATTTCGATCATTCATATAGTCACAACATCCTTATAGTACTATTAAATACTTATCACATACCATGGTGCACATACTCACAAACAACCAAATAGTTCACGCCACATTTAGATAACTACCTATGAACCAATGATAAGGATACACTACTCCCTAATATTTCCAAGTATACATCCAATACCCAACACATCGACACATGTAGTCGCACCACGCCATTATTCAAACAAGTCTTACTATATCTAATACACATTCACCATTACTATAACTTCACAAACATAGCCATTCAAAGTGCATGTAAATATTTCACCATATCTTCGCATCACATACGGCCCTATAACTATACTCACGACACGCCAAACATATCATAGTCACCAAAACTTATAACTAGGCACATACTTACCCGTGCATGGTGCACACCCATACACGCTAACATTTCATCCATGTATACCAATCATACAATTACAAACTCAGTACATTGACACGCTTAGTTTAGCTAGCACACATACGTTCACACGGGCAAGTCCTTAGTAAATATCTATACCACAAGACCAACACCTATAGCTATATACTGGTTAGTGACCCACAATCTTGTGCGTAACACAACCGAAAACAACCATCCAAACATTATACATACATCATCCATCACTATACACCCACGTACATAGAGTATACCCACTCAAGCTTGAGTGAGACTCAAAATCATAGCAGAATAATTTCATATACATAACATAGCATCCATACATATGCCAATACTATCTAATGCATACACGTCTACCAACATAACCACATACATATCTAAATGCCAAACACCCTTAATATCTAACCAGGTAATATCACATATTTCAACCACTTCATATATCATGATATTCTTACAAACATCAGCACACCTATAATTACAATACTATCCCTAATAAAAGTATTTACCCATAGTCGCACCCAAGCGTCGTATATCTTCATACCATACCCATCCACCCATAATTGGCACACCAATACACTTACTTCACCCATTAGTCAAGATATGCAACAGCCGTGTATACCTCACGGTATACACGCATACGACAGCCATGATAGTAAGCAATACCAATCAAAATTATATTTCTACTACCATATATATATCACCCACATACTCACGCAGCAATTTCATAACTACACGCGTCTACGCACAATATGTAACTACGTACGAGCACACACTCACACGTACAACACATATGTCACATAATAGGCCTACCCACCTTAACTATACGTACACCCATTATTATCACACCCAGCATACATATAGTTTCACCAATCATATTATTTCAACCATCATAAGTATCTCCAACTATGTACACCCTATTCAGACATTCCAATACAGAATCTTATATACATAGACGCCCCTAGAGTGGCATAGCTATCCTCGCACATATCCCTAAATATTAACACACTTACAATTTCATAACATCACGAATAACTCCGAGTATGTATATATCACACAATAGACAACATCACCAAAATCAATAGAAGTATAAAACGGTCATATTTTGAAAAGTTGGGGTTCCCCTTCGTATAAACGATATTTGAAGATCGATAAAACCACTTGTTCGAAATAAATTTGAGTTGAATGCTCATAACAAGAGGAAACGATTTATTGGCTTAACGGAAAACATTATAAAGGGAAGTAAAGCGTTCATACGCACATTAGGGACGAAATTTTTAGAAAATATTATACGGTAGTGATTTAACAATGTTGGCAAAAGTCTTGAACGAAATTTAATTACCGAAAGAATTCTAAATTCATCCCAAATACTTTCAAAATCTTTAAGCCAGGAAAGCTCAAATAATCAATATTGAAACCACCTTTTAGTGCAACCGGGATTTGCCAAAAGAAATCATTTTACACAAAGCTCTTAACATACGGGCTAATGAGCCTAATGCGGATATAAAAATAATTGAAATTCCATCTAGGTTAGAAATTCTTCTAAGGGCATGTATGGTGAACGGAAAGATAACTCGAGCTATTAGTAGTATTATCAAAACTTGTAGTGAAACTTTAAAAAATCAAATTTATGGTGGGTCTAGATCAGAAAAGGTTATGAAATAATGATTTTGACAAAAATCAGTAATGGGGAAACGAGGGGCATAACGGTCGTAGTTCCAATATATAAAAATTAGTTGAAGTTCTACTTTAGAAATCATTTTTTTTTGGAAGTATGTATGACGAATGGAAAGATAATAACATCTTAGTGGTATGGAAGTAAGTGGGGGGAAATATATACATATATAGAACTATTAAATTGGTAATAAGCTTTAGAACCGAATTTTGGAGGTCTAAATCAGGAAAGGGTTTCGAAAAGTAATTTTACAAAAAAAATCCGATCTAGGGAAAAAGTTGAGCATAAAATCGACTCGCTGGAAGCAGAAGTCCCATGTGACTTGGAAAGGTATGTAAGAAGCAAACATGATGCGGTATTCGAATAAGTTTTAATGGCATAAGGAAAGAAATTTATAATTCAGGTTAGGAAAAACAAAAGCATGGTTCGGAAGAAAATCGGTATATGAAAAGAGGCAAGTCATTTATATTGATATGAAAATATAGGCCGAAGAATATTATAAACCAATAATAAAAATCTCGACAAAAGTTTCAATGTTCGGAAAGGAACAAATAAATTTAAGTCACGAAAGAGTACGTAACCTAATATATATTAAAAGTTCACGAACGAATTCAAACTTAGCGAAAGAGGAACATCGAAAATACTTTTAGGGGAAATAAGGATTTGCCACAAGAATAGGTTGGTAAAAGACTTGAAGTACGGGTATGACAACTTGTAATTCGTATATATATTCGTAAGTTAATTGGAGTTCTATTTATCTTGGAAGGTATTCTAAAGTAATCAAAATAGTAGTGAGGCTCTTAAAACCAAAATACGAGAGATATCGGTTAGCAGAAGCTACGAGATTAAAATTTCAACCAATAGACTTCAAAATCTACGAAGAGATTTTAACTCGATCGAATAGAAAGGAATTTAAATATTTAAGAAAGAAAGGGGCCATCAAGAATTGCTTCTACACGAAGCATCAGGATGCAATGCACATTGACGCACCAGAGTCAAGAGGACTCGTGCCAGAAACGTGCAACCCAAATCACACTCAACAACCAACCCAGCAATCAAACTCCATTCTAGCAAACATAACATATCCAAGCAACCAAACATATTCTAACAAACAGGACTGTCAAAAGAAAGAAGGCAACCAGTCTGAGGGTTACCTGTAATAACCCCATCCACGATCTCAGCCTCAACTACGGCCATCGGGGAAGCCTGCCTCCTCAGCGGAAAAGCCTGCCGAAAAGCCTGCCTCTGTGGAACAAGGGCTGCCCCACGTCCAGCAGGAACAGGCGCTTGCTGCTGCAACGGCTGTGCTGCAACAGGAGCCCTCCGCAGCGGACCCGCATGCCGACAATCCTTCGTGACATGGGAAGCATCCCCACAAACCAGACACTGGCCCAAAAACTTCCGACACCGTTCCTTCTTATGACCAATCTTGCCACAATGATGGCACACCTTCCGACTCGGCCCAGCTTCCGGTGCTTGCTGCTGCGGAACTCCATCCACCGCCTTCCGCAGCCGATTTGCATGCCGACAATCCTTCGCCGAATGAGTAGCACCACCACATACCAGACACTGACCTAGAAAGCTTCTGCACGACCCCTTGAGGTGCCCGGCCTTGCCGCAGAAATAGCAAAACTTCAGAGCAGATCCACCACCAGCTCGGGTCTGACATCTTCTAGTCATCTAGCGCCAGAGAAACGGGCCAAAATTAGACTCACAGCTTAATGACTCGGATGTCGAACTTAGTTCATTGGACATTCTAATATTATTATCGTTATTCCGATAATAGCAGTTACAGAAGGACCTGCATGGGCCACCAACAAAACCTGTCACGACCCGCTTCCCTAAAATGGATGCGAGACGTGAAAAGGTCCGCACGAGAGTGGAGCTGTGAAGCCCCAAACCCGATAAGCGTCAAAAATACATAAGCAGGTCCCTGTAACCACAACGGAATAACAATAATAACCCAAGGAGAGACTGAAATAAAAGCCTCACCTCTCATAATTGTCCAACATGAAAATAAGTCCAACATCCAGAAAAGCCACCAGGCTAAAAGAAAAGAGTCTCAAGGCCCAGAACAAGGCCAACAAAAGTAACGACATAACAAAGTATAGGTGCTACGCACCGACAACGAAACAACTGTCTAAACAAAAGTAAAACGCTACGAAGACACTAGGACTGGTCCCCAGTGTCCACGTACACCCCGCCAAACAAGGGCTCGGGCTCGGCGACAGCAAACACCTCGTCCTCAACAAGGTACTCAGGCTCAGGATCTAACATGTGTCACCCAAAAGAGTAAAGGGGCACATGTCAGCAAGTCTAAAAGACTTGGGCAAGGAAACTGAAAGTAAGGCAACTAGCAACCTAGCAGTTATAGTATGCATGACATGGCAGTTATAACATGAGTGCACAATTTACGACATGGCAAGACAATTTTGTACAAGGGAACAATCATCGGGACAAGAAAAGAGTAGCCAAGCTACTATCAATCTCAATCAATTCACTATTCACGTTGTTTTGTAGATGTTTACGCCTTACAGCTGAATGGTTTCCCATCCACTGAGTGGCCGCTTAACAACTACCCCAAACCCAGAGTTTACGCCTTACAACTGCAGTTGCGGATCAGGCAGACTCCCAGTTGAATGGCAGCTTAACTCTTACCCCCAATACCCACACGTAATGGAGCCAGGGTCCCCGCACAATTGTTGGGAGCAACGATCTAGGATCTTAGTTTGATGATGACAAACGTGTCGGTTTATCTGATGTGTATGCTTAGTGTGTTTCAGGCTTGGCGATCACTATTTGGCGGAATTGCTATTTGTATAGCATACTGGGAGAGAAGGAGTGTGTGTGCATAAAGAAGTTTTGACTTGGTCAAAGTGATATACACAAGGCGATTTGACTTGGTCAATATGGAGAGAGACTGAATCTATTTGGGATTTGGCCAAATCAATTAGATATCCATTTCCAATTTCATATTCAATTTTAATTGCTATCAAATCCCAATTTCATCAAATCAAATCTCCTATTTGTGGTGCAAAGTGATAGAACCAAATCTCCACCTCCTATTCAAAATAGGATTCCCCGTAACCGCATCGCCCTAGTATCGCCCTATAAAAACCCATCTTCTAGGGTCGAAGAATTGAGCGACACACATTGAAGGAGAGGCCGGCCAAACAATATCTCCAAGAGCCGAATTAATCTCCAAGCATCCCGTTCTTTATTCAATTGCATGTACCCTTCTCTTTTGCTAGGCACGCATGAATCTTCACATATAGTTTTTTTGCAGGTCATCAATGAATTAAAAGAGGAGGCCGGCCAATCAATTCCCCAGGGAGCTCTTCGTTCAAAATTTCAAAGAGCACAGTTTTTTTTCTCTTTGCAAAACTCAAAGCAAAGTTTTTTTTATTATTGTTCTCTTTTGATGATTTCTTTCAACAGTTTTGGAGCATCCAACAAAAAAAAGGGGACAAAAGCTTGAAGAGCTCTCACGTGGAGAGAAGAGGTAAGTGATCTCATTTGTTTTAACTAAAGATTAATTAATACCTCTTTTTGGTTGTGTGCAGGCAAGGGCTTTCATAAGAAGAATTCATCTGGGTGCATTAAATCAAAGAGGATGCACAAAAATTAATCAAAGGGGCAATCATCAAATACATCAGGGGACAGCCGCCGGCCATATTTTAGTTTGACTGCCAAACAAATTTTTGAAGGGCTTTGATGAGAGAGCCGAAACGATGAGCTTTCAAAGGCCGCACAAAAAAAACACAGGACTGCCACATATTTTATTTGTGCACTCAAAAATTATTAATAAGAGAGCCTGTGCATCAAAACACATCTTGCCCACGTGGATGAAGGTGATTGGGATTAATTCTCCAAGCACATGCCTACTTATTTTCATTGCTTAAAGGCCGAAATCACACAGACTCAAACCAGGGTGGCCGGCCATATCATTTTCACAGGGGAAGAACAAATGCAAAGTTGTTCATGCAGGCACACAAATCACCAAACAAAGTACAATCAGTAGAGAGGAGCAAGCACCAAGCACAGCCGAAATACAGAGAGATATCCGCAAGTCACTAAAGGAGGAGAGGCCATCGGCAACTTGAGTTGCGAAGAATTGCCGAGGAGACCACTACTACTTGCCAGACGACTTCTGGCCCGTACTGATTGATGAAGACATCGCTGCTACACAATCTGAGCTTCCTAAACTCTATACTCTATTATTTTGTGTAGCAATTGTGATAGATCTTCGTAGGGGAAACTTTACATATTTTTCTGTGACTATTTTGGGACTTGTCTAGTTGGGACTAGACAAGTGGGACCCAGCTAGTTTGGGACTAGCTGGTAGAAAGCTTTGCTAGGATTGATAGTGAGAGGAAACACTGTGTGTGGGGTACTGAGAGTCTGGCGAGTGTAGGGACGTAGAGGGTGCTCTGAGCGTGCTCTAATTTGTGACTTTGTACCTATTGCACTATTCAATCTAGTATTAGCTTTTGGGGCTGGAGTAGGTCGTTGGGACGACCGAACCAGGGTAAATCTGCTGTGTACTCCGTGTCTGCTTTCTATTACTCTGGTTGTGCTTTTAACTGCGTGTGATTTCTCGTGGGTTGCACGAGAATTTTTTATTAGCCTATTCACCCCCCCTCTAGGCTAGGATCCAGATCCAACAACAATGAGCTCAGCTAGTGAGCCTAGGGTTGCCCCGCACATGAGCTCGCATTCTTAGTTCACAATTCAATATATCGAGCGTTGGGGTTAGCAACTCGTTATGCTCGCTTCTGGTCACGAGCCAGGAACACAAGTATTGTAGCGATGCTACGCAATCGCGGGATCACTTAAAGAATGCAATGACATGACATTTAATTTGCGTACCGTTAATGGAAAGTAAACATGACATGGTAATTGTGCAACATGCTAAATGTCGGGACTAGCTTCGTTGTCAAGCTAGTTCCCCAATTTGCGCCTAGGCGAGTATCATTTCGTCGCCTAGTCTCTTTTACGCCTACAACAAGCAAATGGCCTAAAACATGGCCTAAACCCTAAGTGGCAAGTTTCACTTTCCTAGCACCGGGGATGACGACCACTTCGTCACACAGATGCCAATCTACGGGGAAATCGCTGTTATGGGGGAACATACAACAAACAACATGAAATTTTATTAGGGTTTCATAAAAATATAAATAGGTTAAGAAAACATAGAGGAATCGATTTCTTACCAAGAGGAGATGGAAGAAACACTCCGGGGAACACTAGGATCAGATCTGGAAAAGATTGGAGAAGTTTGGGGGAATTAGGGGTTTGGGGGATTTGGGGATTTTGATGGATTTGGTGAGATTTTGGGGAAGATGAGAGGTAGATGGAGTGGATGGATGGTTTGGATGATGATTCTAGGGCTTGGAATGAAGAAATGAAGCTTGGAGGAAGATGGGGGCTCAAGGGGGAAGATTTTAGGGTTTTGGGTCGTGTTGGGGAAGAAGAAATCGTTTGGGTTGGGTATAAATAGGTTAAGCTGGCGGCTGCCCAGAAATTAGGGTTTCAACACTGGTTAGTCGGTCAAAGAGCAACCACTGACCGACTAGTTTGGCAACTAGTCGGTCGGTCGACCAACGTAGACCGACTAAGTGCAAACAGTAACTCCTGAACGAAAATAGGATTTAGAGTTAGTCGGTCCATCAACAAATACTGACCGACTAGTTTAGCATCTAGTCGGTCGATGAACGTTCTTAGACCGACTAAGAGTAAACAGTAACTCCTGAGAAATTTAGAAAGCTAACTAGTCGGTCCAAGAAGGATTGCCGACCGACTGGATCGTCATCTAGTCGGTCGGTGCCCCTTCTTATACCGGCTAATGAGCACCAAAAGTTCCGATACGGAGCGCGGGGCCCCAGGATCGATTCCTAAGACTCCTAGGCTTGATCTAATAGTAAGATACGACCGTTATGCAGCCCGTCACGAATGACATACTTCGAAATCGACGATCCTAAGGAAGAAACGAGAAAATACGACGAATCGACCGAAAATGAAAGCTACGGAGACGAAAACCACGCATGAGGAGAAAATCCACCAAAACATATATTTTAATATAGATAATCCAATCGCACGAAAACCAGTCGTTACAAGTTGCCCAAAATAATAAGTTTGAATCATTTTTCGGATTCTGGCTGCCCTAGCTCACTCTAATGGATTAAGGAGTGCATTCTAGGCGTCAAACGATCGAACTCTTCGGTCTAGAGCTTCCGAAAGTGCATCACCACTGTTTTCTAGTGGAAACTACAAGAATTTACCCTTGGATCCAAAACACAAGCAATTGCACCAGTTTCTAATTTCTAGGACTCACACGAATTTCGTTGGAGTATTGGATGAATATAAAGACAATTTGAGAGTAAATATTGTTTCTATGTGGAGAGGAGGTTGTTTCCTCGATTCCCACGAAGTTTAAATTGGAAGTATCTAATGGCTGCTCAAAATAGCTTGTTTGAATCATTTTTCGGATTCTGGCTGCCCTAGCTCACTCTAATGGATGAAGGATGTCATTCTAGGTCTCAAACGATCAAAATCTTCGGTCCTGAGCTTCTGATAGTGCGAACCACCATTTTCTAGGGGAAACTATAAGAATTTACTCTTAGATTTAAAACATAAGCAATTGCACATGTTTCTGATTTCTGGGACTTGCACAGATTTCGTTGGAGTTTTGGAGGAATATAGGGACAAATTGGGAGTAAACGTTGTTTCTATATGGAGAGGATGTTGTTTCCTCCATTCCAATGTACCTTCAATAGGAATTTCCTAACGATGGCGCAAAACAACACGTTTGAATCATTTTTCAGCTTCTAGCTGCCATTGCTCACTCTAATGGACGAAGGAGGGTATTTTAGGCCTCAAACGATCGAGATCTTTGGTCCCAGGCTTCCGATAGTGCGTCACCTCCGTTTTCTAGAGAAAACTACAAAAATTTACTCTTGGAATCAAAAAAATAACAATTTCACCTATTTCTAATTTTTGAGGCTTGCACGGATTTCGTTGGAGTTTTGGAGAGGAGGTTGTTTCAATGTTGAGAGGAGGTTGTTTCCTCTATTCCCACGAAGTTTCAATTATAATTACCCAACGGTTGCCCATAATAGCATGTTTGAATTTTTCGGCTTCTGGCTGCCCTAGCTCACTCTAATGGATGAAGGAGTGCATTCTAGGCCTCAAACGATCGAAATCTTTGGTCCCAAGCTTCATATAATGCGTCGCCCCCGTTTTCTAAAGTAAACTACAAGAACTTTCTCTTGGATTCAAAACACAAGCAATTGCACCCGTTTCTTAATTCTGAGATTCGCACGGATTTCCTTGGAGTTTTAGAGGAATATAAGGACAAATTGAGAGTAAACATTATTTCTATGTGGAGAGGAAGTTGTTTCCTCTATTCCCACGAAATTTCAATTGGAATTATCCAACCGTTGCCCAAAATAGCAAGTTTGAATCATTTTCGGCTTCTGGCTGCCATAGCTCACTCTAATGGATGAAGGAGGGATTTCTAGGCCTCAAACGATCGAAATCTTCATTCCCGAGCTTCCGATATTGCGTCACCACCGTTTTCTAAAGCAAACTACAAGAATTTACTCTTGGATTCAAAACACAAGCAATTGCACCCGTTTCTAATTTTTGGGACTCGCACAGATTTCATTGCAGTTTTGGAGGAACATAAGGATAATTTGAGAGTAAACGTTGTTTATATGTGGAGAGGAGATTGTTTCCTTTATTCCCACGAAATTTCAATTGGAATTACCCAACCGTTGCCCAAAATAGCAAGTTTGAATCATTTTTCGGCTTCTGGCTGCCATAGCTCACTCTAATAGATGAAGGAGGGAATTCTAGGCCTCAAACGATCGAAATCTTCATTCCCGAGCTTCCGATATTGCCACCGTTTTCTAGAGTAAACTACAAGAAATTACCCTTGGTTTCAAAACACAAGCAATCGCACCTATTACTGATTTCCCAGACTCGCATGGATTTCGTTAGAGCTTTGGAGGAATATAAGGACAAATTAAGAGTAAAAGTTGTTTTTATGTGGAGAGGATGTTGTTTCCTCTATTCCCGCAAAGTTTCAATTGGAATTACTCAACGGTTGCCCAAAATAGACGGTTTAAATCAATTTTCGGCTTCTGGCTGCTCTTGCTCACTCTAATAGAAGAAGAAGGGCATTCTAGGCCTCAAACGATCGAGATCTTCGGTCCCAAGCTTCCAATAGTTCGTCACCACCGTTTTATAGAGGGAATAACAAGAATTTATTCTTGAATTCAAAACACAAGCAATTGCACATGTATCTGATTTCTGGGACTCGCACGGATTTCATTGGAGTTTTGGAGGAATATATGGACAAATTGAGAGTAAACGTTGTTTCTATGTATAGATGAGTTTGTTTCCTTCATTCCTACGGAGTTTCAATTAGAATTACCCAAAGGTTGCCTAAAATAGCTGGTTTGAACCATTTTTCGGCTTCTGTCTGCCTTAGCTCACTCTAATGGATGAAGGAGGGCATTCTAGGCCTCATATGATCGAAATCTTTGTTCTTGAGATTCCATTAGTGCGTCACCATCGTTTTCTAGAGAAACACTACAAGAATTTATTCATGGAGCCAAATCATAAGCAATTGCACACGTTTCTGATTTTTGGGACTCGCACGGATTTTGTGGGAATTTTATGGGAATATAAGGACAATAAACATTGTTTCTACATGGAGAGGAGGATGTTTCCTCGATTCCCACAAAATTTCAATGTGAATTACCCAATGGTTGCCCAAATTTTAGCATTTTAGGCGTCTCGCTACCCTAGCTCACTCTAATGGATGAAGGATGGCATTATAGGCCCCAAACGATAGAAATCTTCGTTCCGAAACCTCCGATAGTGC